>BSBM01000334.1:985000-1562500 GCA_027924585.1 Larix kaempferi
TATGGCCTACGCACCTGAAATTTTTAACCGTCGAAACTAACCCGATAGTATTATTTCTCAAATTTATTTAAGCGGGTTGAGTGGAGCATTTCGGTCTTTTTAGGACTCGATCCAATTGCATTTTAATGGATTCAGTGAAGCTATCTAATGCGGTCATTGATGATTACTCTATGGCAGTCAAATTAGGCATGTGGCTAAATGAAGCTATCTAATTCTATGGCATCCAAATTAGACCCATCACTAAATGAATTTATCTAATGCAATAGATGCAGGCTAATCTTTGTCATCGTCATCTTTCTCTCGCCCCCTTTATCTCCATCGAACACTTGAAAATATAAATTTGTGAAGATAAGAATGCGTGCACATTATGTATATACATAACGCGAGTGTGTTTTGTATATACAAAATGTGCTCGCATTTAGTATAACATTAGGCACGAAAACCAAAAAAATGAATTTAACTATAATGCGCGCACGTTATTTGAATTTAAACATAATGCACACGCGTTCCTTATCTCCTAATCACCCACTCCTACCGCGCCCGCATGTCAGCCACAGTCCTATGTGGTTGGTTCGAACTTACCAAACCTATGCTATGGAATTTACTAAACCATAGCTAATTAGACATTTCCACCGTTTTTCTCAATAAACCTGTTTTTCACCGCTCTCTACCGCATGGCATACATGACCATTATTGACGAAATTTTAGGCATAGGTAGAATTTTTTATGCAGATTCCAAATATGTAATTTTTTTTTAAAAATATTGAGATTTTCTATTTATTTCCTAATTTTCTTGTGTCATCACTCCTTAAGTCAAAAAACATATTGTTAGTGTTTATTCCGTAACTTTTTCATTTCACAACCATTTAAAAAATAAATTGTATGCTGCACTAGTAGACACCGACCTCTACATGCTATAAAAAATCTAGGTCGAAATGACTGCATTAAGACCTTCAAAGGCTGCACCCCCATTTGACGTATCGTTCTCGAGGTTTGATCACTTACATAATTAAAAAAAAAAATTAAACATTTAATTTTGGATAGTGCTACACTAGTGCTACAGGTTCTATACATGTATACCAGATTTTGTAGCCCAAAACTGTCATTTAGGCAGTGAAAGGTTGCACCCACAAAAACATATACCATATCATTTGCCAAAAAAATAAAAAGTGACTGTTCGAAAAAATGAAATTTGACATAGTTATGTAAATTTTCATTACTTAAAACTTATATATTCGGAAACGTGACTCAATTTCCTATGTTTCATATTTTTTACTCGATGCAAGATATCTTGTGTAAGTATCTCAAAAAAACCAAGTAAGTTTATGGATCCCTGATTTTTTCAGTTTTTGATTGCATCTAACGCGCCAAAAGTGACTCTCATTAGCTTGCACACGCCCAATAACATTTGAAGATACCAAATCTAGACACCATGGAAATGGGGTCAAAGAATTAGTAAGAATAAATTGTGGGTGGTTAGAATGCTTCCCGTAATCCTACGAACAAATGTAACACATTTCTTATACATACTCGATCCAGTATTATAAAATAATAGCAACAACAATTGCAAAATTGCTAGAAAATGACATTTACATTGAATGTAGAAGTTGCAGTCTCTTAGTACAGCACACAACTTTCTGTTGGAATATATTAATTATATTCCTTGGAATGTAATAATGTCTTTGTATTATGTCAGAATTTATCCACAATCTTATGTTAAAGAGTAATACATTATATTCCATATTGATTATGGTAAAGTATACTTTTGATATCCATCATTATATAAAGTGATGTTATTATGGAGAATTATATTATCCCACATGCAATATGTGAGAGTAATTCCTCCACATATCTTGGTATATAATAGGGTCAAGGGAGTCACATCATAAGAGTTCAAGTGATAAAGTGGTATACGGTCATAGATAGTATCAACACATGGTATTGTGATCACAAGCTCTACTATATTATATTGGGGTTATTTGTAGTTGCTCTCTTGTAAGATTAAAGGAGATTTTTGGATATAATAGAAGACAACCTTCCTGTGGACGTAGCCCAATTGGGTGAACCACGTATATCTGGTGTATTATTTTCCTTGTTCTCTTTCTGTTATTATTTATGTTGATATGTGATTGATTGCTAAGATAGGTAAGCTAGTTTAGCTAGATCCATATATTTGACATGGTATCAAAGCTATTTGCTATGATCTAGCACCTTCTATAGCTTTCAATCATTAACTATTATCATCTGGGCATTGTTTATTTTGTAGATTTGCTTTCTATCTGGTAACCATTAGGCTTCTCTCAAGATCTGGGCATATTTCTGCGGGTTTTTTTACTTCTAACCCTAACCTTGTTGTGTAGATTTTTGCAGAATTTTTTCAAGGGTTTCTTGAATGTTTTGTTATAGATCTATATGATTTTTGGATTCTACTCAAGGAGATTGATCTTCAAGTTATCATATCGTTAGTTTTTGTCCTAGTTTGGTAGACTTTGTGCAGGTTTCTGTGTTCGGCTTAATCGGCCCTGATTTCGGCCTAAAACTGGACATTCTCCATCACATTTTGTTGTTTGTTTGGATGGATTCTTGTTCTTTTGTGAATCAAATTAGAGAATGTCAATTAATTTGTAAACAATTAGAAATTGAATTTTACAGTGAAGTGTATTTGTAAATAAAAAAAATTGTTCAAGTGATTATTTAGTAAAAGTAAAAAAGAAAAAAAGAAATGTATGAAATTGAGGATGTAGTAATATGCCTTTGCACAAACCCTGAACACTAAAAGCTTGCTTCCGTTTTATTAGTTGTTGTCTTTTGAACCCTTTCCACAATATTTTGATACCTAGTATATATTAGATTCCTTATCAATTTTTGTTAATAGAAACTCATTCCAATCATTCTCTCGAACCGCTCCTGTGTAGGGATAATTTTAAGGACCCATACTTATTTAAAAGTGTATAAACCTTGGCGAATCTTACCAATTCTTAAAATGTCAACTATAAAATATGTGGCGATATTTTTTTAAAATTATTTCAATTTCTAAGGATTTTCTATAGTTTATATAATAATTTGGCGATTTTTAGAGTGAAAAAAGTTTACCCTATCAAAATTGGGCGAAATGGGGCTTCAAAAAATTCAAATTGGTGAATATTTATTTGGAAAAAAACATGGAAAAATAGCCCATGGGATAAATTTCGCCCCTAAAATCATTCTTGCTCCTGTGAATATGCAGCTGCGAAATCAGTGGGAGGATTTTTGTACTGGTGTGGTGAATATGTATTTGTAGAATCAATGAGATTCATCTTGGATTGTAGTCGAATGCTGAGAGGTAAGAATTCATATGAATGAGCATGAACACTGGTTCATTCATGTTTTGTTTGATCCTCATGATCCCAACAAAGTGTGTGTATAATTAGTACCAAAATATAGCAAAAATCCTTAAAACTTTTAAATATAAACCTATACGATTAACGCATATGATTGATAGAAATATTGTTGAACAAATTGTTTGGTATAGAAGTAAGGTGTAGAGCATTTCATTTCATTTCATGGCTTATAGTTTTTTCGTAAGAATAAATCCTTGTTGATTTAGAATCAATCTTGATACTTTTGTGTGCACTAATGATGCAGGAATTAGATGGTCCAAAATCCATAATAACTAGACTATTTCGATGTAATTGTAGGCACTAGCACTAGTGGTCTCACAACAACATTGTAGATCTGAAGATCAAGCTCTCCAGTATTCAGTTCCAGAAATGCCATACAAAGTCAAAAGCCACAAATTCTTGTTAACTAGGTTTGGACATGAGTAGCTATTGGTAGCAATATGTCATGCCAAGTGTAAATAAGGCCACCTGCAAAGAAGACCACGCATCAACATGGACACATGTTTAAAGAAGCACACATGCACTGCATGGATTTTTGGGAATTTAATATTGGAAATTGAATAAAAAACATATATTGTCTAGAGCTAATGCTAAGAACAATTGTAACACTAGTTATAAAAAGGCTATAAACATATTGTAATATTTGAACTAACGTAAGTTTCGAAACAAAAAATTATCCCCTTTGCTCGATATGAGGCCAAATAAGACCTCAAAATCTTTGATTTGATGAAACAATGGTTATGTGTTCTTGATTGGTCAAGATAAAGTCTACTATTAGAAATAGAATAGAACTTAGGTTAATATTTTGAAGTGCACATCTTTATATTGAAAAAATGATAACTCGATTCATAGAGTCTCTACCACCTTGAAAGCAAGGACTAAGAAGCCCTATAACATGAGTATGGTGGGGTTAGTGTAAGGAAGATAGGTACCCAATGAACAAGTTTCCAAGGCTTGTAAGGAAGATCCTAGGTTACTGTTTCTCCTTTGTTGAAACCGAAATTGGGATTTTCCCTGCACAAGGAGTTTGCTTGTCTAGTGGTTTGGATGGTAGGTTAAGTGCATATTCCATTTCTTTCTCTGTAGTTGAAGGTTTGGGGTCTACATGTGTTCATAAGGAGGGTTGGATGATTTATTAGAGGAGGGTCTCTCATCTAGTCGAGGATCTTCTACTAGGGTTTTTAGAAAATATTGTGTTAGGTTAAAAAAGGCCCCGGTAAAGCTAGTCCTAGGGGAAGATATAAAGATGAACATGGTTGCTTTTCTAGTTGATAGAGCATTGGTAGGAAGAATCAACGACAAGGGAATGTAGCAGAGCAATTTAAAGGACTGAATAAAGTCATGGTTGTGGCCCTTCTTGGGCTACACATCAAAAAATTTCATTCTTGCAAGGGGATGTATGGCTTTATCTTTGAAGATGTAACAAATGCTATTAATATTTTGGATTTTATCTGGAAATGGGGAGTGGATATGATTTATTTGAAGAAATGGTATCCCACGTTTGATGCGAGGAAGGAGAAACAACAAATTCTTCCACTCTGGGTTAAATTACTTGGATTACCTTGGGAATATTGTTCGAAAGAGATCTTTGTAGCCCTAGGGAATGCCCTTGGTGTTTTTATGACATGAATATGAATTTCTTGGACAATAGAGTTATGACAGTTGTCCATATCCTTGTGGGTTTTGATCTACAAGATTGTTTAGCGAAGGAGATCTCATTTCACTAGGGATATTTTTCGTTAAAGCAAGCAATAGACTACTCAGTGGTACCCTTTAGGTGTAACCGATGTCACCATTATGGTAATCTTGTTAACGAGCACTTTTCAGGACATTTATTTTCAACATATTTTTAGAGAAAATAATATAAAAGTGTATTCTCTCTCTCTAGGGAGGGGCTCCATGAGGACATACTATTCTTTTTTCCCAAATAGATTTAGTTGTGTTGGGTTTTCCTGTTATACATTTCCTATATAGTGGGAACTGAGACACCATGCAATTCCATTACAAAGAAAAACAATGACTAGTCAATCAATATTTATAGATACTTAAGAGGTAAAAGTAACAGGTGCATAAGCACGATATACTTAAGAGGGTTAAACTAAGGAGTAGAAAAGCAAGAAAGGTGTTTATGTTTTAGAATTTGGGGTAGACTAGCAAGTACATTTTTTGCACGGAGAAGACACATTTCTACATCCTAGGTGGAGGGGAAGTGTCGGCTTGTCCCATAAAATAATAATAATAATAAAAAGAATAAAAAAAAGAATAAAAAAAAGAATAAAGAGAGATGTGTGTTGTAATTTAGTGATGAAATTTTTAGAGATTTAATCCTCTATATTGATTCTAGATTAGTTCTAGATTAGAAGAGGATGAAACAAATATACTCTATAAATCAAAATTAGAAATAAACAATTATAAATTTATATATATATTAAAGAGTTACCTCTCTAATGTTATGTTATGTGCATTGATAAGAAAATATCCGGAATCCTTTTTCTTTGCCCAAGATATGCTGGCCACTGGGCAGTTGCGTGAGTTACGTGAGAAGGGGAGGTTTTGGAACGAAATGGCCGGAACCCTAACTAGACTCCAACTAAACTATCAGTTGGACTCTGGGTTTTCCACCATTTCAGGAGATCTTTTAAATCTTTAATGTAATCGAACTTGAGTTTGGTTTGCGGAGTCATCCCTAGGTTATGGAACAGCAACACTTGTTATTTGATATCATCAGCGGAGCAGTTGCCAAAATTTCATAGTATCACGATCTGTCATTCCTTACAATAAACTCATTCCTGCCATGTATTCTTTACATCTCATGTATTTATGGTTCATCAAATAGTTAATTGAGAGTTGTAGATGAGTACGTCTGCTCAGCATCCATACAAACGCCACCTGTGGTTACCATCATCAAACGGACTATCCATGACATAATTCTCAACGAAGCAATTGATTTGCAAACAAAATGAGTGAAGGAATTTCCGAGTAAACTAGCAAGGGCTTCTTTCACTTTTTTTCCATATTTGCTGCTGCTTCATGAAAAAGAACAGAGTTGTTTCATTCTTATTGTTGCTTGGGTCTGCTCGCTGAGAAAGAGAAAGACTCCTAAGCTGAGCCCGTGGCCGTAAATGGAGATAGCTGTAAACTTGCCGAGGATTTATATGGTGTAATACTGAATATAAACTCGATGCAAATATTCTTATACAGCTTTTTAAAACTTTTGATGGATACAAAGCCGCCCCATGAAAACAGAATCAAACTCGGATACAGATAGCATGAAAAATGTATATTTATAAAAATCAATCACATGGATAATATTAAAAGCCTGAAACTCTAAATTTCATTAACATTACAGTTATGAGGATATGGTTTCTGGCGTCTCTGCAATCACAATCCCTGGAACATTATTTTGAATGGGCATTACGAGGACAGGTGGTCTTGAAAGAAAGCCATGGATCTATACATCTCTTGTGAAAGGAATGATTGCACCTTGGGAGTATACGAACTTCTTCTTCATCTTTCAACTTCGACAAGCAAATACTGCACATCGCATCACATTCACTGGAACTTGCTTTGTAGTTGACACACTTCAGTTGTTGGTGACAGACCGGTTCGGGTTGGAGGTGCTGAAGAAGCATTCAGTTGTTGTTGACACTCAATGACAAGATTCAAAAGTACAAAGACATAGAACAATATGTCAAAGAGCAATATGTCAAAGAAGAAGACATAGAACAACTCCATTCTTTAACATTCGTGAGCAGCTAACTCTTCTTCAGTCCTTTCAATCCAACTAATAATCAAAGGCACAACAGCTTTAAAACAAAACATTTTTCAAAAGATAAATAGGTACGCAAATGCTATTTATAACTTTGCTATGAAGAAAAGGATATAGTAAAATCATTTAACTTGGGGTTGGTTAATTAGTTTAATCACTTAATTAATTAAGTATTATTAACTATTACTAACAATTTAATAAGTTAAGTGGTACTTAAGTGTTATTATTATTAATAAGTTAAGTGTTATTAGTTATATTAATAGGTGTTTAGGTCTTAAAATTTGGGTTGGAATACTATTTATGCTTTTTCTAAATTAAATGAGGATGGCATAAGTGTACTCTCTATATTAATTTTATGTCAAAATTCAAAATAAACAATTATAAAAAAAAGAAATATATAAAAACTAAAAGGAAACTAATGTATGGATAACTTGTGACCTATGGGAGTTCACCAACCACAAGTTAAGTGGTTGTGCTAGTAAATTATATGTTGTTTGTTATCCATGCATAGTTGTTATCACTTGCCTTCTTGTGCATGAGCTACCAGTTATTTTGATATTTCTATTTTCTATTTTTATATAATTGTTTAGTTCAAACTTAGAAAGAAGATCACAAAATCAATCAAATCAATCTGCATCACCCTAAAATATAAACACCTATAGGATACACTTGTCTCATCATCCTTTAATTTAGGAAAATCATATTTACTAGTTCAACTCAATATCTAAAATATAAAACCCATCCATATAAATATTTAAAAAAATAGAAAAATAAAAAAATATTATTTATATATAATTTAAAAACAATATTAATTTTTAAATGATATTAAAAAAAATATAAAAATTAAATAATGAACAATAAATAAATATATATATATATATATATGAAAAACATTTAAACTTTGGAAGATTAAAAAAACATAAAATTTTAATTTAAACCCCTTGATCGAGGTTTTTAAAACCCTCTATCAAGGATCTAGTTACACTTGTAAAAACAATAAAAGTGAGATCTTAAGAAACCTATCTAAAAACTATTAAAAAGAAAATGAAAATGATCATATTTTTATAGTATTATAAATATGAAGGTTTTAATGTATGCATATTACATGTAAACTTGTTTTAAATATGGGCTATTCTTTGACTCAAGACTGTAAGTTCAAAAGTAAATATCAAATTAAAATTGAATTTCATTTCTTTAGGTGTTATTTTTTAAAAGAATTTTTATTTGGTTTAAATTTTTTATTTTATGAGTGGATATGGATTTTTTTAATTATTTTTTATTTGGGTTTCATTTTTTATTTTATGAACGACATAAATATTTTTAATTACATTTTATTTTTGGCACATACCACATCGTTACATAACATTACACATCTCCCCCATAGTAATTGGCTACTCTAGATGCAAATAGACCAGTGTAGATCCAAATCCTAGGCTCTATCAAGTGCCGAGAGAGATCAAATCCCCCTAGGTGCAAACCTCTCCTTGAATAGCTCCTTGAGTGCAATACATGAGCCACCTAATCCTAAGCTCTAAAGTCTCTAGTTTAAGTCTCATATTTACTTTTTACTTTGTATTATTCTTTTTTGTTTATGGCCGACATAATATTCATTGCTTTTTAATTTGTATTATTATGTTTTGTTTACTTTGTATTATTTTGTTACTCGACAAACACTCTAAAGTCTCACATTTACTTTTTATTTTGTATTAAAAGTAAAAAGTAAAGTCTCTAGTTTAAGTTTCATATTTACTTTTTACTTTGTTTTATTCTTTTTTGTTTATGGTGGACATAATATTTACCACCTAATCCTAAGCTCTAAAGTCTCTAGTTTAAGTCTCATATTTACTTTTTACTTTGTATTATTCTTTTTTGTTTATGGCCGACATAATATTTATTATTTTTTAATTTGTATTATTCTTTTTTTTATTACTTTGTATTATTAAACAATTGACTCACAAGATCTCCCCCATACTGGGCTGTAGAGCACCTCTCTGCACCATTAAAGTGGTTTACATTCAAGCTTCTATGTATCCTCATGCATACATGTGAACTTAAATTTTCAAAAATAATTTAAAGAATTATTTTGAGATTGATTGAAAAATAAACATAGATATGACAAACCCATCACTATTCTCCCATTACATGAATTCCTCTTTCTACCATGCTAGAATTTCAATGTAGATTGCACTCTCCTTAGTTGCAATCTTCACCACAAATTTCTTTTTGTTCTTCTACAATTCTCTCTTTTATTACAACATTCACTACATCATTTATACAACATGTTCTTGCAAAATATTCAACACCTCATCCTCCACCATCTCTACCCAATGCTCTTCAATATTCAAGTCATATCTCCTATTATAATATCTACCTAATCATACCATTAGAGGCATGCTTCACTCACTCATTCACATAGCTATACTCAACATCACATCCTTACTGGAGTGATCTGCATTTCTATTCTTATTTTTTTCATTAGAATTGTTGTTTAATAGAATCCCCCCTCTTCTCATGGTAATAATTCTAATCAATTCTCTTTTTTTAAGTTGAAATTTTCACAATCCCTTAGTATTCTACCTGTTTTGATACCACTTGATGTGGTTATGCCATGATCCCTCACAATATCACACACATAGAAGAATCTCTCCACAATACCTATAATCAAATTGAAGTATAGTATTAAATAGATAACCACCACAATCCATAGTTCAATTAAAAACAAACATAAATACACCACAATAATCAACCACTCAACAAAAATAACCATATAGTCATGCAATTAAATTGAAAACAAGAAGAGATACCACAACAACAAATTTGTACTATTTCTTAAATAGATTGGCCAAGATATGAGGCCTCCATCAAATTCATAAAGCATATGAAAAATTTTCTAGAATCCAAAACCATCAACACTACACAAAAAAAAAAACAAATGAACCAAAGGCCCTTTTGTCATTTCGAAAATTCTTATTAATGCTCGTGCCCCTAGGATTTTGGCCATACAATAACCCAAAGTGTTCACATTCAAATACAATGCTTCATATCCCTATGGTTGACAAAATTCACTATGGACAATAAATATTTCATGACATTACATTCTTTTAATCACAAAATAGAATTTCATTGTATTACACTTTAGAAAATAATAATCACAAAATAGAACCAAAATTGAGAAAATGTGCTACTTTAAAGCATATGACTCCAATGTTGTTGCAATGATAGTATGGGTTAGTTGCTCTCTTGTACATGATATCTAGGTTGAAACTACCGTTGGGTCCTAGAGTATGATTAAAATTTCTTTTGATTGCCTAAGAGTTCAACTTTCTTAGATGTAAGGAAATATGTTAAGGCCTATGGCCCAAAGGCATCTGGAAAGACTACAAATTTGCTTCCATATGGACCACCAATAGGTTAGTTTAGGTGATTATACTTTTTTCATGCACACTAGTGTAGCTACACATTAATGCCTTGAGATTGTATCAATAGAGACTAGGCTAATAACCCTAAGTATTGTAATTGTTTTCTTGTCTTGAAAGAAAAAATAACTATAATACTAGAGATGTGCTTACATAGTCATTTCAAGTTTTGTAATGTGAGTGAAATTTTGGTTTCACAATAAATTTGATTCCCATTTTTTAGACCATCAACTCTGTAGCACCCTTCATGGATGCAATTTTTTTCTATATGCGACAAGTGTGTGACCAACTTAATTCATTTGCAGTACTTTATAAACGTACAAGGTGGTTCAAATAATTTTTCTACCATGTAATATATCAATCAACACACACATATATAATTCACGATCCATACTCGACATTGACATGCATTCATTCTACCAAAATGACTGTCCATAACAACTTATACTATGATCATTTGCATTGTAACCATCCATTGAAAACCATTACGACATACATTGATTATGGTTACATTATCTCAAAATGAAGTTACACTATCTTACTTAAATCCACACATGTGAATTATTTAGTCACTGATGCTTTTATACCAATTTCATCATAAAACTATGAGAAATCGATGTATTAGACATAACAACTATACATCCTTTTTCTAGTCAAAAAAATATCTCAAATTCAATGATTGCTAAATTTAGTAACCTTAAATAATTGCGATGTTTAAAAATACCATAAATATTATTATTATTTCGCATAAGTAATAATTTGATTCTTTTTCTTTTAAAACAACAGTGCCTCGGTTAGAACAAGGAATAACTGATCGTATGAACATATTTCAACATTAATGTTATTGATAACAACCATTATTAAAATATTACATCTAACACGAAATTCCTTCATTCATGGAACATTAGTCTACTAGTCATATTAACATGACAAATAATGTAAGGCAAGTAATAGTTTTTTAAAACTACCCATTATAATAAGCACTAGGTGAGTGATGTACATCAATTTATTTTTGCAATAAACAACAGTTTAATAATTGCCGTATCCAAACTCTTTTTGATTGTTTGAATATTAATCCATTTTAAAAATAAAACTAATCTTTTAAATAACTAAATAACTAATTTGTAACTAACTAGGAAGCCATAGTCAACAGGTTCATCCCACTTGATTTTATAAAACATAACTATTGTTAAGTTTTGGTTTCGATCATTAGAGTAAAAGAACTTCCAAATTCTCTCCTGCAACTTAACCTCACATACTTTCAACTTAATCTCACATACTCACACTGGTATATATTCCTTGTTAATTCTAATCATTTTAAACTATCCAATATAAAAGTAGTCACGCCAATTATATATAAATCAATCCTTTAACAACAGAGCTTTGTAAGCAAGGTTTTCATTTCCATTCAAATAAAAGGAGTAATACAGTCAAATCCCCATATAATTATTTTATTTTAAGCACAATTTCCAAAATTTATTGGTTGGATGGGTCAGCATGAACGCCAACCACGAGTGACAGAGTTTGACAACTCGCTTTCGATATCGGTGGTGACCACCGGTCTTAACACGGGTTCCATTACTAGTTATCGTGAAGACTAGGTTTAAATGGATTTACTTAACCATAAAGGGATCGTGTCTCTTCAACTACCACTGAACTCAACCATCCGGAACTTCAACTACCACTGAACTAAACCATCCGGAAGACATGCAGGTTTCTACGTGGAGCGATGCTAGAGATGTTACATCATAATATATTAACTAGCAATTGCCTAAGGAGGTGCAAAAGGACACCGAATGGGGAATACAAAAAGTAAAGTAGGAGAAGGAAAGGTTAGAAGTAGATTCTTCTAATGAAATTGGGACTTCAACCTAAAGTGAAGGAGAAAGAAAGGACCCTCAATCCATTTGGTCAAAATATGAAATTATGTAAATGTATGGCTTGGTATCTTCTATGACTGTACCTTTTTGTCGGGGCAAATAAATATAGCAAGCATATAAACAACTCCCAATTTTAAGATATAAAAATTTGCATGACTTTGTCCCATCTTGAAAATGTTACTTAGCCCTAAGTATTAGACGATAGATGATAGGATGGGGAAATTAAGTGGCCTTTGTGAATGAAAGGAAGTAGTATTATAGATTTTGAGGAAGTCATGATTTTCTTTTTGCATTCAAGGGGAGAGCATGAAAACCATGTGTGAATCAATGGGAGAGCACTGTCAATAGCCAATGAATAGGCCTTTTTCACATTGAATAGTGAAGAGTGAAATCAATTGCTATAGATCTAATGTCATCTAGAAAGTGTGTGAAAATCAATGAATATACTTGGAAGAGATGGTTGGAATTGTTCAAGATGTTAATAATACCAGCTCAACCCAAAAAGCTTGTTAGAAAAAGTTATGCGAAAATCAATTTCAAGTGAGAAACATTTGTGTTGCGAGATAGAAACCATTGTAGATAGGAAAAATATGAGGCTAAGTAATGTGGAATCTAGATATGGATAAAGAAGAAACTGATTATGAAAGAGGTATGAATCTTTTGTAATGATATAAAAGCCAAAAGGTCAAAGTTATCGACAAAAGGTTGAAAGGTCAACTGCATGAAGGCCAACAATGTGAACAATAAATGACAAAATGTCTCTGCGCCAATGCGAAAGTGAACGCAAACAAAACTAAGGTAACAAGAAACAAGAAAACATAAAGGTATAGGCGTGGGAGTTGGGATCCATTTCTTGTGTGACCAATAGAAAATCATAATGATAAAAATAATAAAGGACTATAACCAATAGGTTGAATATGATAATTAAAGAGGTTTTAGCAATTTATCATTAACACCACTAACAAGATGTTAATAATACCAGCTTGACCCAAAAAATCTTGTTGGAAAAAGTTATGTGGAAATCAATTTCAAGTGAGAAACATTTGTGTGACGAGATAGAAAACATTTTAGATAGGAAAAATATGAGGCTAAGTAATGTGGAATATGGATCTGGATAAACAAGAAATTGATTATGAAAGAGGCAAGAAGCTTTTGCAATCATATGAAGGCCAAAAGGTCAAAGTTATCAACAAAAGGTTGAAAGGTCAACTGCATGAAGGCCAACAATGTGAACAATAAATGACAAAATGTCTTGGCACCAAAGCGAATGTGGACAAAACTAAGGTAACAAGAACATGAAAACATAAAGTTATAGGCTTGGGCGTTGGGATCCATGTCTTGTGTGATCAATAGAAAATCATAAAGATAAAAATAATAAATGACTATAACCATGAAGCTAAATATAATAATTTAAGAGATTTTAGCAATTTATCATTATCGTCACTAGGGATATTGTAATTCACTTAAGTGCACACAACCAATTTCCTAGTGGGTATTTTTGATATGCAAAATAATTATTGGTACTTGGATTTGTACTTTGTCTTGTTCACCAAATGATAACAAATTGGATTTGTTTACTTTACCATTTTGAAGAAACACTAAAACACAAATTTTAGAATTTTTATGTGGAGATACAACTTATAGATTGTTGTGATGACTCTTATTCTTTATTGTTATATAACTTTCATGCAAGTTATGTCTTTTGTTGTTTCATGTTATATAACATTTATACAACTTATGTATTTTAATATAATTTCTTATGAATGGTTTGCATGGGAGATTTTACATAAACAATTATACACAAATGACTAGTATAGTCCTTTTAAACATCTTACCTTGCACAGTTTAGTAAGACGTTAAGAACATGTTTTCATCCTAAAAAGGCATAGGTTCAACTTTGAAGGGGGTAGGGTATGTACACACACATCGTTGAAAACCCTCATGTACTTCCTCTCTTTTCGAGGATGGTATCCAAGGTAAACCATCCATCATCCCTGATTATGGGATCTAACCCGCTGGGGACATCAAGTGAGGCCCTGCACAGCCAGCCGATGATTTGACCCCGAGACCTTATACTTACAATTACAACACTCAACCACTTGAACTAACTCACAAGACTATTATTTTATAGAATATATTATCACAACATTAAAATAAATAATATAATAAAAATAAAACAATTTTGTATAATTTTTATTTGTTAAAAAACAGTTTTACTATTTTCTAAAATATTAATTTAATTAAATAAAATAAAATATTATATCTCTATTCTAAAACCGTAGATTATTTTAAAAAATAAATTAAATTTTTACCAATAACTACAAACATCTATATCCCTTTATTCAATGCTTAATTAATATCCTCAAAAGCTTGATTATTTTCTATCTTACTTCTACTTCAAGGAATAACATGTTCTTAATTATTTCTTTTCATTATAAAATATAATACATAATAAATAAAAATTAAATAAATTATATTAAGATATAGAAATATTTTTAGAAACAAAATATAAACATATTTTTATATATTTGATTAATAAATTAATATAAAATTATTTAAATAATAAATCAATATAAAATTATAAACATATTTCCTATATTTGTTTATTATTTTTTTAAAATCATATATATGAATATCAATTAACATATTCTTGTGGTTCAAAGTAAATACAATTCCAATAATATAATCATTAATGAATATGTCCGGTTGCGGCGACCATTCACATCAACTCTCAAAGTATTAACTGGATTAGTTAGACTATGAACATCATGGTTGAAAGCTTAATTAAATAGAACTTGCTGACAAACGCAATTCTCAACACATTTGTCACATAATTTTCAAGGGATCCACTGAAAATTGAGTTCGGATCCAGTTGAAAGAAGCAACGTACAATTTGTGCAACATTCAAGAAAGAACAACGCAACCACTCGGCCTGTTAATGAATATCTTAATTAGCAATATATTCCAAAAAAATTCTTTGGAAGAGGTTTTATGCATAGCAACATGGTAAAGCGGTATATCAAACTAAACTAAAAATGTCCCTTGGGATAGGCCTATCGATAGATCTCTTCTAAGTCATGGAAATAAATTTTGAATTACAATCTACTATTAGCTTAGAGTGAACCGGTATATCAAAACTAAACTTGTATAATACTATATCAAACTAAACATGTAAGGTAGAGATAATTAATTAAGCTAAGTCACAAGGAAAGAGATATCTTCCATATCCATGATTGGAACAAATGATTCTTGAGATATAGAACTCAAGCTCTTTGAATGCAAACTAGGCTTAATGTAGAGCATCAACTGTATAGGTTGTTAGGTTTAAAAAAAAACATACTTGCAAATAAGTGGGATGTTTTCTAGATGGCTATGCTCCTCTTCTATCCATATGTGTGACTTGCTCCTCCTCAAGCAAAGATTTTTAGTTTGGATAAGGCACTTTTCCTGCTTCAATCCAACTCAAGTTACTTGTTCAAAACCACTTAAGACCAATTACCTCTAAAGATAATACCAATTACCTCTAAAGATAATAGCATCATAAAATAAGATGGCTTGGTGTGGGCCTCACTCGCCTTACCTCTAAAGATAATACCAATTACCTCTAAAGATAATAGCACCATAAAATAAGATGGCTTGGTGTGGGCCTCACTCGCCTATCAAAGTTGGTTTACTATGCCTATTACCTCCACATATAAAAAAAAACTATATATATTTCCCAATTCCACTCCGGGAAGTACCCAATTAGAGTAAGCAAAGGCTCAACCACCGCATGGGAGAACCTTTATTATTCCTCATTTTATTGCATTACATTGACAATGCCTCATAAAACATTTATTGTCTTCTCTACAAAAGAAAGTTAAGTCACACTGAAAGGCATATATTTTTGAACTCCAATAAATAGACAGAAAAGAACATTAAATTACACTGTTCACTTAGGAGAGTAATTGATGAAGAAAATTAAGTCACACTGAAAGGAATATATTTTTGAACTCCAACCAATAAATAGACAGAAAAGAACATTAAATTACACTGTTCACTTAGGAGAGTCATTAATGAAAGTTAAAGTTGAATGGAAGAGATAAGAAATTCTAAAGGTAGAGAATAATGAATAAGTGAAACTCATCTGTCATCATCGAATAAATTATTTAAAAGGTTTGTTTCAAGACAAATCAAGGGTATTGATGAATGGGTAAATGCCTTAGAAGATATGAACATTTTAATGCTAAAGTTGAATTGATCAGATTATATTACTTAATCTTAAGCTTGGACAACCTCCATTCAATAACCTCAGTGGCAATAAATCTCAAAGGAAACTAGTAAAGACTGACAACAGTAACAGTAAGCTTTCTTTTAGACCAGCTTCGGACCATAGACTTACAACATTTTTTGATTGTTATAATAGTCAGAAAATTAAAATTTCAATTTCCTCATGTTTTGTTGATGCTTTGCATTCCCAGTTTGAATAGTAGATATTGATCACCCAAAAAACCAGACTAGAGTTCATTTTAGATAGTTTATTTCTATAACAATTAGTCAGATTCTAGACAAAATTACCTAAGTACAATAAATCAATTGGGATCTAAGGCTAGGGCGGGTGCACAAAGATGGTCCCCATTTTCTTTGCAATGGGGGCGCGCTAGCGGAAAAAAAATGGTGTGTACACATCTAAGGAAGCGAGCACGCGCCGCTAGGTTCAGTACCGAACCGAGGCACCTGCGCGTATGTGGCATGTACGCGTTCCTCGCGCATGCCTATTAAAAAAAAAAACAATGCCCAATTTCCACATTGTTCAATTGGGCCAACCGAGCGCGACTTGCACCTCCACGTACGCATCAGTTCAACCACCAAAGTTTCCCAAATCAACTTCAAAACCACCCCACAACACCCACTAACTCATGAATAGGGCGATTGATAGGTAAATATCAAGTTTTGTTTTCATTTTCTTCATTCTTTGTATCAATTTTTTGATTTTTTTTGTTTATTTAATTGTAAATAATTCTCAAATTTTGAAAACAATGAACCAATTTTCTATTGCAGATTGTAAATTGAGACAATGAGTGAACAAGATGTTAACCCCGAGTCCAGTGGGACACAAGAAAACCCAAACCTTGGACCCAATGCCAAAGAAAACCGTGAACACAATCCAAATGCTGAACAAAACCAAAACCCACAACCTAATTTTGAACAAGACCTTAACCACTATGTAAATGAAATGCGAGTGCACACTGACGATCTTAGAAACTCAGGTGAACCATTTCGATTGTATCTTGCCACGTCAATTGAGAACTCAATCAACTCCCTCATACATGCACACCAGTAATTGATCGACATGACTCAATTTAGAGCTAGGATGCGGGAGTACTACTCCATGGGCATCTCCAAGGAAGCAATAAAAGATTTGAACACTACAAAAGCCCAATTATATAGCATGTTCACCGATTCGAAAACAGGCCAACCACCAAACATTACAAAGCCACGTGTCTGCGTGGATTGGTGTCATTACCAACCGTGGAGGGACAATTGGATTTGGAGGTGGTTCATGGTGTATGATAAACCTCCTTGCAATAATAGGGAGGTTCCATAGTACTTCCTTCGCCAACTGTGGGCTGAGTTTTGCCTCGGTTTACATGTCAACTATTTTGACATAACCGAGTTCCAGGGTGTTGGGCGTGGCTCTGCCCAAGATCAACCTACTGCCAGGAGGAACCCACTAAGAGGGCCACCAGCTCCGAGGCGCAACCCCAACCCCTCTCCCCAGCCACCTCAGTTGCCCCATAAGCTTGATCAAATCGAGGTGGCAATGAGGAATGTTGCACGTGGTCTCCTCAGACACACCTCCTTTGTAGCAACAACTATAGTGGAGAGGTCGGGTGACCTTGATAGAGATCCAGGTGCAGCGCCTTCAAGACAGGACCAGGATAGACCCATGACCAATGGTAGCCATGCTGGGCATTCCAATTCGACGGGGACAATGCCACATATTTGTCCCCATTGCGGGCACACCTTCCCTAGCTCGATCGAGGGTTGTTATATGGATCAGGTCAGCAATTTTTTTAATGTGTTTTCAATCATCACTTTATAACTTGTAAAGTATTTTGAAAATATTTTTGTTTAACTTAAACTATTATTTCAATGTACAATTATTCATAGTTGATACACCAAGATGGGAGAATGTAGAATCTCCCAACCTGGATGCAGCAATGGCAGCTGCAACTAAAATTGCGGAACCCCACACGGAGGTATTTTCAGTACCTGACACAATTTTGTTATTACTTATGTCATTTATATTACTCAAGTATTTATATTTATGGCATACACGTTGATAGTTCGTATAATGTTTTTGAATATCTTGATTTCCTAGATAATGACTTGTTTAACATGTTCATAACATGATGCATTTTGTTGTCCACATGTGTTTCGTGACTACGGTGATCAGCCACCCCCGCCAGGGATTGGCAGATCACCATATACACAGGTACAATGTGTAGTTATAAGCATGCTTTTAATTTGATTTGTTACGACTTACTATGGTTTAATTTATTGTTTGTTTACTAAATTGTGATATTACAAATGTATATGTAGGTTCCACCAGTAGCTGTGTCTCCGCATTTTAGTCCTGTGTATCCACCGTCTCCCATGAGCCCCCCCCCCCTCGCTTTCATCTAGACCCCTCCCTACGTCCACTCCCTCCCTTCCATCCATCCCCCCCTCTCCGACCATACTCCCCCCTCCATCCATCCTTCCCCACTCGCCCACCCCCCTACATCTATACATCCCCCCCAATTTATCCACGCCCCCATGTCTATCCATCCTCCCCATTCGTCCATGCCCTCCCTTCCTTCCACCTTCCCCTCTTCATCCACAACCTCCCATTTGTCCATCCTCCTCCCTCCATGCAGGACTACCCTCCCATGCACCATCCCTCAACACCGTCCGTATCCTTTTCCGTTTTATACCCTCTATCCTACAGCCGGCAGGGGTTCATAGTCCACATGGTCCTCCTCCACCCCATACCACCGTGTCTTCTCCCACCATATCATCCCCACTTCCCGCCACTATTGTGGCATCTACTCTTCCAATATCCTCATCAGTATCACCAGTGGTTGCACCTGTAGTGGCTGCCACTACATCTACACCCCCCCCATCACTGCATATAAGTTGGTTGTCCGACCATCTGCTCCACCTGCTAGCCCAGAAGGTTAGCCATGTCCATTGTCGGAGGTATTCACGGTGAGAATCAAGTTAATTTATGAAAATATTTTGATGCATTAACAAAAATTAATTTAAGCAATTATGACTTTTCAATGAAATGATTGTTTTAAATGTTGTAGGCTGGAATTGCTAAGAGGCTCTGCAGATCCAGGACACCTCCCCAACGTTTCCCACTCATTTCAGAGGTGATTTATTTAATATTCGAATTCTACATTTTTTTTATAAATGTGGTAAATGTTGCAAATGCTTGAAAATGACAGTATCTTATATCATTTTTTCCAGAGCTCGGAGAGACGGTCTACTCCTAGACGGACCAAGACCCGAGGCACCAGTAGCTCGAAGAGTAGGAAGATCGACTTTGGATCTGCACCTGGGAGTGACGACGGTGGTCACAATGCTTGACACGCCACGTGTTATGTACATTATCCACGATGTGGCACTTTTGTGCACCAGTTTTGATGTACTTTGTATCTACGGCATGAGTTGCCATGTATTTTGTATCTACGGCATGAGTTGTTGCATTTTGTGCAGGGCATGAGTTGCCATTGTACGTACATTGGGAACCATGTTCCACTATTCGCCATAAATTGTATATGTTTGGATGAGTTTTGTAGCCTCGATGTACATGGATTTTCAGTTATGTGATTTATATATCTCGTTGTCTAATGTGGTTGTCTCATGTTGTGTGTATCATGATGTGATGTTGTGTAATTTTTGGTTTTACCTAAATCTTATAAGAGAAGTTGGATATCGTAGTTTAGCTTGGTTTATCTTTCCACATGTAAAAGCTTCTAATTGTATCTATGTTAAGAGAACATTGTAAACATAGGCTAACTCAAACAAAATCATGTGTGAGAATTAATCTAAAAACAAGCAACATAAATGGATGGACAAATCACACCTCATGGCACATAAGATTTATATTGGGAACTTGAGTACTAGGAAAAGAACACTTAAAAATAGAAAATGTCCATTGTCGTCAAAAGGTTAAAATGAGATCCAACATGATTTTTAATAGCTCTACGTAATGAGATCCAAAAAGTCCATACTCTACATAATGAAATGTCGTCACTAGTATTTATTTTGACCATTTTGTCCACTTAAGATCATGCAACAAATTAATAACCAAGTTATGGAATCATTTCTTAATCAATTGTCACCATACAAATAGGACAACCTTGAGCACGATGTATAGCTAGCTCATTAATTCTCACTCATAGATACAGCCACCTTTGATTTGTTGACCATCACATACACTACCATTTACAATTAGGACTTCCTTAATTTATGTATGCATATATGTGTATAGTGGTTTGGATTCAAATGTATGCAGATGAATATATATGTACAATGAAAATGATTAATCTTTACATGTATTATAATTTAGGGCTAGATCTTAGGATACATAATAGGGTTTCATTGTGATTAGAATACAAACTAGGGTTTATGCTACCAACTAGGGTTTTTTGGATAGGCTCTTATGTTTCTAGGATAGGATCCAAGCTCCAAGGTCACCATATTAATGTTTAATTCCACTATCATGTCATCATTCTCACCAATACCATTCCCACTACTACAATCACCATCAAGCCTCTCAATCCCACTTTGAACATTTTCCATACTTCCAAGTTAAAATTGATAGGTCTTGTTGCTAAAATCTTTTCACTTATCTATTCACATAGACAAATCCACTCCTGTAAAAGATTTGTTGTAGCTTGGTAGGTGCAAGTTCACATGCAATAATACTTGAGAGATCATTTTACCCCATGATCCATGGAAGATTCATTGGAGTCATATGAACCTCATTGTCATCACCCCAACCATGGTCAAGACGCCAAGATCCATCCTTGGTAGACAAAACCTCATGTTGGCACCCATACCACACTCAAAGATAAAAAATTCTTTGAAAGGGCATGTTTGGGGGTTGAGGGAATCTTGATTTTTTTATAATCACACATGAGAGGTTCTTAGAGTCAAATACATTGGATATAAATAAATTCCCCAATGCCTTCATCATCTTCATCACCATCGCCGTCATCAGCAACGCCTTCATCATCATCACCATCTTCATCATCATCACCATCACCATCACCAGCAACTTCACCACCATCACCATCATCATCAACTTCACCATCTTCATCATCATCACCATCTTCATCATCATCACCATCTCCATCTTTTGGATGCGAGATGGAACCATCACCATCTTCATCATCACCATCACCATCACCATCAACCTCACCACCATCACCATCATCATCAACGTCACCATCTTCATCATCATCACCATCTTCATCACCATCACCATCTCCATCTTTTGGATGCGAGACAAAACCATCACCATCTTCATCATCACCATCACCATCACCATAACCATCAACCTCACCACCATCACCATCATCATCAACGTCACCATCTTCATCATCATCACCATCTTCATCACCATCACCATCTCCATCTTTTGGATGCGAGACGGAACCATCACCATCTCCATCATCACCATCACCATCACCATCAACCTCACCACCATCACCATCATCATCAATGTCACCATCTTCATCATCATCACCATCCTCATCATCATCACCATCCTCATCATCATCACCATCTCCATCTTTTGTATGTGAGATGGAACCATCACCATCACCATCACCATCAACCTCACCACCATCACCATCATCACCACCATCACCATCTTCATTATCATCACCATCTTCATCATCATCACCATCTCCATCTTTTGGATGCGAGACGGAACCATCACCATCTCCATCATCACCATCGCCATCAACCTCACCACCATCACCGTCATCACCACCATCACCATCATCACCACCATCACCATCTTCATTATCATCACCATATTCGTCATCATCACCATCACCATCAACGTCTTCATCATCACCACCATCTCCATCATCATCATTGACTCTACCTCTAACCCTAATTCAATTTCCTTCTATAACCCTAGCCCTAACCCTCACCCAAACCCTAGCACTAAGCCATCTTCTCCATCCTCACGATCACCATCAACATCTTCATCATCACCACCATCTCCATCATCATCATTGACTCTACCTCTAACCCTAATTCAATTTCCTTCTATAACCCTAGCCCTAACCCTCACCCAAACCCTAGCACTAAGCCATCTTCTACATCCTCACCATCACCATCACTGTCACCATCAATGTCTTCATCATCAACACCATCTCCATCATCATCATTGACTCTACCTCTAACCCTAACTCTAACTCTAGGTTCCTCATCAAAGCCTCCATCATCATCATCTTCATGACCATCACCATCACCATCACCATCACCGTCAACCTCTTCATCATCATCATACGTGCCCGGTGGAAGATTTTGCAAAGTTGACCCCCGTGTGCAAAAATTGCACACTCCCTCACTGAGCAAAACCCTAGTTTCCAAGATGGACATACAAGATGAGGGCGGAGCCACTGAGCCAAAGGGGAGGGGCACCCCTAGCACTATCCCGATGTGCTGAATCCAACAGAGTCGACAGTTCATTGATCCGAGCCACGGTCTTCATTCTATGGCTCGTCCCGTCTCGCTGCTAAAAGGCCTTCAGGGACACCTACCGGGGGCATAGAACTCCAACCGTGCAACAAAACCAGGTTCCGGGGAGTCCTGCAAGTGTGTCTAGGCAGGTTCTGACCGGGAACGCTAGCCACAAGTGCTTGGTGGAAGATTTTCCAGAGTTGACCCCCATGTGCAAATATTGCACACTCCCTCATTGAGCAAAACCCTAATTTCCAAGATGGACGTACAAGATGAGGGCGGGGCCACCGGGACGGAGGGTAGGGGCACCCCTAGCACTATCCTGGCATGCTAAATCCAATGGAGTCGACTGTTCATCTATCCGATCCACGGTCTTCATTCTATGGCTCGTCTCGTCTCACATCTAGAAGGCCTTCAGGGACACCTGCTGGATACCTGTCGGGGGCGTAGAACTCTAACCATGCAACAAAATTGGGTTTCAGGGAGTCCTGCAGGTGTGTCTAAGTAGGTTCCGGCCAATAACGCTAGCCACAAGTGCCCGGTGGATGATTTTCTAGAGTTGACCCCCGTGTGCAAAAATTGCACACTCCCTCGCTTAGCAAAACCTTAGTCTCCAAGATGGACGTACAAGATGAGGACAGGGCCACCAGGCCGGAGGGGAGGGGCACCGCTAGCACTATCATAGTGTGCTGAATCCAACGGAGTTGACGATTCATTGATCCAAGCCACGTTATTCATTCTATGGCTCGTCCCGTCTCGCATCCAGAAGGCCTTGAATAGTACTCAAATTCTACATTGGTATCTACAACAACATGTATTGCTATCAATGCAAATTCTAACATACTAGGGTTTGCATTTTTCAAAGGACCTTTGGCCCAAGTTTAATTGTGTGTGCTCATTCTTGAACCTCTCATAGAGTTCTGTTTGTGTGGTGTCAAGAAAGTGCTTGACATGGGGTTCACCCCCCCTAACACCTTTTCTCAACTTTAAAACATCTCTTTGATTCGATGACGGTCTAGTGTTATCATCCCAAAACTTTTGCACTAGTTCTTTAACAGCATCAATGAGCTTCATGTCTGAATGAGGTAACTTGCCAACAAAGGCCCAACAATATTTTTGGCCTGGGGTCTCAAGTTTTTCTCTAATGGCAGAATACTTTTGAAGAGTCTTTCTATCTACTTTATATATTTTACATGTGTGTGATAGTAGGCAACGTTGCCTTGTGGATTTGTCTACAATCGATTCCGACAATACACGATGGGATGCATTAAAATATTTTGTGCGAGAAGCTTTTCCAATCAAATTAAATGCAGATTGTAGATTTCTAACAACATGATTGTTGGCCTCTAAACTTCTAACTACCTTTATGCACAAAATTCTCCTAACATGAGCTAGACAATGTGATTTTAACAAAGCAAGAAACAATTGACATTTTGCTGCATTGGTTTTGGATTCAAAAAAATATTTGATTATCTTGTTACAATGGAAATCAATAGTGCATTTGGACATCTTACCTTCAAGTCCTAAAAATGAACTTTCATCCACATGAATACGTTTGGGAGTTCTTCGTCGTCCGGTTGATAGTTGAGGCAAGGGAGTCGGCAAGGAAGTACGAGTCTCGTCAATGGTTTGTTGTGGCCCTTCGTTCAGTAATTGGTCCTGCAATGGAGTGTCTTCGCCAGGTGGGTGCTCTTCTTGGGGTGGTTTCTAGTTAAGAATTTGTTCAACATCCATCCCTTCATACTCAACATCAGGCAAGATTTGATTGACTTCAACCACTTCGTCATTGCTTGTTGATGGATCTAAGGCACTAACATTTTGATTTCTACGGTTGTGCATGTACAACCTGGCCTTTTCTCTTATCTCATGGGCCTTTTCAGGGGGCAGCGGCCTCCTTTTAGACTTTCTTTGATTATTACGTCTATTACCCATATTCAATGCGCTTTTGGAAAAACGAAAATATGACCCCTGCAAGAATGAACAACAAACAAGATATTAAAACTCGATGTGCATGATTATTAAAGCTCAATGTAGCAATTGATTATGTACAACATCTAGTGATAATGTTTACATATAATCTTAAAAGCTATTTGGAATGCCCCACATATAAAGTTACAACATCACATCTAGGAACTCAGTAGGATGGTATTGGATGGTGGTATGGGATGTTAGTAGTCCAGCAAACTCCCTACAAGGGAGAAGCTCATATTGACTTCATTTTCATGGTATGGATGAGGGAAAATAGCCCCAAAAGACTAAGAGTTTTCAATTGTTTAGGTGTTTGTGTAAGTTGTTGTAGTGGAACCATGAGGAATTCAACAAATGTTTGTCTACTAGATGGAGGAATGTGATTATGAAATGTTATTGGTGGTGATGCAAGTAATTTTTTTTTATTATCTTCATGAAAGGTTGAAAACATTGCTTGGTGCATGTTGTAGTTTTTTTTTGGTAGGATGTTTTTATTGTCTATGTTGAAGATTAAGAGACTAAAATAGATCTATCATGCAATTCATGAGGAAAAACCAAAATAGATGCCATTCAAACAAGCGAATGAAGACTAAATTACATTTAACAAGATCAAATTTTCACCATACCTCAAGGATTATGATTGCTCTTTGCTTCAAATGTCAAATGCTCTTTTGATGTGTCCACTATATGTAAGAAGACTTCATGTGTATCCAAGTAGCATGAGTATTCAATCCAAGGTGCGAAATAGAGTCCAATTGTTGTGTATTCTCTCAATTGATCCAAATAGAGCCCAATAGGTGTGTATTCAATACAAAGAGCCAAATAGAACACCAAATATTGTGTATTTTATCCAAATGGTGTATGAATTCAATCTACCATGAAAATGCTTGTTGGACTATGCGTGAAACCAATGAATAGAACGCGATGAATGAGTAAAAAAATGTGGAAGAAAGAACGCGGGTGATTTTCTAAATTTTATGTTCAACAGGGACACACACGCGCCTCTAGCGCGTGCGCGTCCTTGCTGAACGTCGCAATGGTTGGTGGGTAACGTTCATTGTATTTATTTCCCAACAAATATAAATGTGTCAGGTTATTCCTAGATCCCCTCCCCATAAAGAGCCCCTCCCCCATAAAGGCCTTTAGGACCTCTTCTAACCCATAATCCCTAAGTGCATTTAAGTGCGTCTAGGTGTTTGGGGGTTTAAGGGTATATTTACAAATTTGTGTATTTTGATTTCAAAACATTAATTTAATTTTCAGTTAGAAACATATGTATTACATCAAGAATAATTAAATACATAGTAGATATATATTAATGTAGTATAAAGACTACTTGGAGGTGCAATTATTGTGAGATCGCAATATGTCAAATTTGTTCATAATTACCATTAGATTTTATTCTCTTAGGGCGATGCAAATGTGAAAAAATGCACTTTGATGGTTAGTTTTATTTGCTGGGAAATATTTGCCCTATTAATTTATGGGGAAGGATAACAGTCTTGATACTCCCACCCCTATGGAAGGTTGGAAAATCATAGCACAGAAGGTATAAGCTTGGCTTCATGTAATATGTAGAGCACTCTTCTTTACATTGCTGTATTAATCAAAATCTAAGGCACCTATTTTTTTTGTCTCAGTGTAGGATGAAGATGATGAGATGTAAAGGATCTAATCAAGTAGTCATGGAGGGCCTCCTCATCGTGGAAGATTTTACGAATAATGTTCATCTGTTGTAAGTGGAATCACAATTATAATAAAATAAGGTTTTTCGTCATGATGATCTGATGATGATGATGATGAAGATCATGACGAAGATGATGATGATGATGAAGATGGTGATGATGATGATGGCTAATGGAGGTGATGATGATGATGATGATGATGATGATGATGATGTTGACGATGATGTTGATGATGAAGATGATGACGAATATGCAGCACATCATCCTCATCATCCTCATCTTCATCATCATCAACAACATGATCATCATCATCACCATCATCATCATCATCATCTTCATCATCAACATCATTGTGAGGACGAGGATGATGATAATGATGATGATGAAGATGATGGTGGTGGTGGATGATGATGAATATGAGTACGATGATGATGATGATGATGGTGATGATGATGACGATGATGATGACTAATGGAGATGATGATGATGATGATCGATGACGATGATGATGATGATGTTGATGATGAAGATGATGACGAATATGTAGCACATCATCATCATCTTCATCATCGTCGTCATCATCATCATTGTGAGGAAGAGCATGCAGATGATGATGATGATGAAGATGATGATGATGACGACGATGATGACTAATGGAGATGATGATGATGATGATGAAGATGA
This sequence comes from Larix kaempferi, assembly GCA_027924585.1. Lineage (NCBI taxonomy): Eukaryota > Viridiplantae > Streptophyta > Pinopsida > Pinales > Pinaceae > Larix > Larix kaempferi. The sequence continues at coordinate 1,012,517 of BSBM01000334.1, forward strand.
TGACGAATATGAAACACATCATCCTCATCATCATCATCATCTTCATCATCAACAACAACATGATCATCATCATCACCATCATCATCGTCATCATCTTCATCATCATCATCATTGTGAGGACGAGGATGGTGATGATGATGATGGTGGTGGTGGATGATGATGAATATGAGTACGATGATGAAGATGATGATGATGATGACGAATATGATCATCATCATCAAAATCATCATATTCATCGTCATCATCTTCATTAGTCATCATCATCTCCATCTTCATCATCCTCACCATCACCATCATCATCATATGATCATGGTCATGATGATCACTGTCTTCATCATCATAATCAGCATCTTCATCATCCTCATCATACTCGTCATAGCCATCTTCATCATCATCATCATCATCATCATCATCATGAAGATGATGATGAAGATGAGGATGATGTGCAACATATTCATCATCATCTTCATCATCATCATCATCATCATCTCCAGTAGTCATCATCATCATCATCACCATCTTCATCGTCATTATCATCATCACCATCTTCATCGTCATCATCATCATCATCATTATCATCTTCGTCATGATGATGATGATGATGATGATGAAGATCATGATGATGATGAAGATGATGATGATGATGATGTTGATGATGACGATGATGACTAATGGAGATGATGATGATGATGATGATGATTATGATGTTGATGATGAAGATGATGGCGAATATGCAACACATTGCCATCATCATCATCTTCATTAGTCATCGTCATCGCCATCTTCATCATCCTCCCCATCACCATCATCATCATATGATCATGGTCACGATGATCAGTGTCTTCGTCATCATAATCGGCATCTTCATCATCCTCATCATACTCGTCATAGGCATCTTCATCATCATCATCAGGAAGATGATGATGAAGATGATGATGAGGATGAGGATAATGTGCAACATATTCATCATCATCATCATCTCTAGTAGTCATCATCATCACCGTCTTCATCATCATCATCATCATCATCACCATATTCATCGTCGTCATCATCATCATCTTCATGATGATGATGATGACGATGATGATGAAGATCATGATGATGATGAAGATGATGATGATGATGATGTTGATGATGATGATGATGATGATGATGACTAATGGAGATGATGGTGATGATGATGATGATGATGATGATGATTATGATGTTGATGATGAAGATGATGGAAAATATGCAACACATCATCATCATCCACAATATGATCCACAGCATGATCATCATCGTCGTCGTCATCATCACCGTCATCATCATAATTGTGAGGACGAGCATGAGGATGATGATGATGACGATGATGATGATGATGACGATGATGATGAAGATGATGAAGATGTTGTTGGAGATGAAGATGAATATGCAACACATCATCATCATCTTCGTCGTGATGATATGATGATGATAATGATGATGATGATGATGGTGGTGGTCGATGATGATGAATATGAGTACGATGATGATGATGAAGATGACGAGGAATATGCAGCACATCATCATCAACTTCCTCCTCCTCCTCCTCATCATCATTGTGAGGATGCGGATGATGATGAGGATGATGAACATGATGATAATATGATGATGATGATCATATGATGACGATGACGATGATAGTCATCATAACAATCATCTTCATCATCCTCATCATACTCGTCATCGCCATCATCCTTATGATGATGATGATAATGATGACGACGACGACGATGATGATGAAGATGGTGATGATGATGATGACTAATGGAGATGATGATGATGATGATGATGATGTTGATGATGAATAAGATGATGAATATGCAACACATCATTCTCATCATCATCATTATCTTCATCATCATCAACAACATGATCATCATCATCACCATGATGATCATCATCATCTTCATCATCATCATCATCATTGTGAGGACAAGGATGACGATGATGATGATGATATGATGATGATGATGGTGGTGGTGGATGATGATGAATATGAGTACGATGATGAAGATGATGATGATGATGATGAATATGATCATCATCATCAAAATCATCATATTTTTCATCATCATCATCTCCATATTCATCATCCTCACCATCATCATCATCATCATCATATGATCATGGTCATAATGATCATTGTCTTCGTCATCATAATCATCATCTTCATCATCCTCATCATACTCGTCATCGCCATCTTCTTTGTCATGATCATCATCATCTTCATATCGTCATCATTTGATGATGATGATGATGATGACAACGAAGATGTTGTTGATGATGATGATGAGGAAGAGGGTGATGACGAAGATGATGATGATGATGATGGTGGATGGTGATGAATATGAGTACGATGATGAACATGATGATGATGTTGATGATCATCATACTCATCACCAACATTGTCATCATCATCGCCATCAATGTTGATGATGAGGATGATGATGATGATGATGATGATGTTGACAATGAAGATGATGACCTAGATGTTGATGAAGATGAGGAAGAAGGACAATGATGATGATGGTGTTGATGATGACAATGATGTTGATGACGATGATGATGATGATGATGGTGATGAGGATGAAGAAGATGATGATGATGGAGATGATGTTGATGTTGATGAGGATGGTGATGAAGATGATGATGATGATGAAGATGGAGATGTTGATGAGGAAGGGGGAGATGACAATGATGATGAAGATGTTGATGATGATGGTGATGGTGATGATGATTATCATCATCATCATATTCATCACCATCATGATCATCATCCTCGTCACCATCATCCTCATCACCATCATCATCATCATCATCATCATCACCATCATCCTCATCGTCATCTTCATCACCATTGCCATAATCATCATCACCATCACCATCATCTCATCATCATCACCGTCATCCTCATTGTCATCTTCATCACCATTGTCATCATCATCATCATCATCATCACCAGCACCATCATCTCATCATCATCAACATCATCATCAACATCTTCAACATCATTGTCATCTCCCCCTTCCTCATCAACATCTCCATCATCATCATCTTCTTCATCATCACATCTTCATCAACTTCATGTATCCCCTTGACAAAGGAAATTAAATCAACCATACAAAGGCATACAAGAGCGCGTACATTCAAGGACGCGTGCGCGCTGTTCTTAATGTGTGCGCTCACCTACGCATGCGTGCTTTCAATCATGTGTGCGCACGTTTGCGCGTGCGTGTAGTTGCGCGTGCGCGTGTTTGAATTCAAATTGTTTTTGGCGCCCTTGCAGGCTTGGAATTAGCTTCGGATTGTACCTTTAGGCTTGGTCTGATTTATCCCTGATTTATAGCATAAAACATCAAATGCTGCAACTTCCTGTTTTTCACAGCTAGTTCTGCATAAGCTCCACGAGTGCACTGCAGATGAAATTGCACACACTTGTCGAGCTCTTTGTGCAGATTCCAAATATATAATTTTTTAATAGATCTATTGGTGTTCTCTATTTCTAATTCATTTTAAACAGCACTCATGTCAAATTCGTAAAAAACATAGGTCATTTATTTGGCCTATAACTTTTGATTGACTTACCTATTTTGAAAACGGAAAAGAACCCACGTAAGAGCACGAAATGCCTACAACCTAAAAAAAAAATGCATTTTGATTATTTTTAGACCATGATATGGTGGATTAAAACTTGACAATGTCGTTTTAGGGCTTCACTAACTTTGGTAATTTTAAAAAAATATAATATTGACTTTTAAAATTTTGGAAAAATAGCCCCGCACAAGATTTTTCTGTTTCCTACGCCTCTACATATTTTTTTTCTCGTAAATTGAAAATTTACATAGCAAACAGGCGGGTCAAAAAAAACATGTGCATTATGTTTTAGAAAAAAAATAACATACCAATCTTCAAATAATGACATTTTGGGGTGGTTATACCACTTTTCCATAAATAAAAATTATATATTCCAGAAGGTCATCCATTTTTCTATGTTTCATCTTTTTACACCTACTCGGAAAAAGGTTTGTAGGTACCTCTAATAATTGATTTTAATGATAATATTTATGTTTTTCCAGAATGGCATTGCAACTAACGTGTCATAATTGGGTATCATTACCTTGCACCAGCCCGCTATCGTATGAAAAATCCATCCCATGTTCTTCTTTTTTTTTCAAAATTCACCTTACTTTTTAATTCATTTTTGTTCTCCGATTTGTCAAGAAACACCTTAACTATAGAACAAATCAATTTGATATCTTTAGTGGCGACCTTAAGAATCTTCAAACATCATATTTTTTAGAATTTGCTTTGTCTTCATACTTTATGTCCAATTCCTTTGAACCATCGAAGACATACATCTCCATAGTTGCACAGAAGAAAAATAAGTACAAGTTTCAAAGATAGCCTTTAGATGATATACCAGAGGTTTGGTTATAATTTAGTGAGATTTTGTGTATTTCTATGGGCCATTTGTGTTTTTTAGGAGTTTGTGTTGTTAATATAAATTTTTGAAATAAATAGAATAACCAAATAACAAGGTAGAAAGTGGAAGAAATAATGGAATATGTAAGTTAAAAACATGAACTATAGTTACTGGAGTATTGAATATTCTTCAGTGGCATGCTTATGAACAACCCATGATTACTTCCATCGGTGTTTTTTCATAGGAATCCAACAGAAGAAAATACTCTTTTAGATGGAAGTGCTAATTAATAATGTGATAATTTGTGAACATATGACTTCAACAACATTGCCCAACTCTATTCATAATCGTGACTTATATTCCACTTACAAATTTCATTGTTCGAACTAAAGTTCGTGTGCAATTCTCTGGGCTTCATACAATATATGTTTTAGATCCCTTCTGGGTTTGACAACCACTTTCAAAGTAACGTGGGATTTCCTTTGTTGTGCTGCCAAAAGTAATACCTAAGAAAGAGCAGCATATGGACCATATGGATATCTGAGAAAGAGCACCATAGGGATGACTAAAAATTCTTCCAGTATTGCAACATGAGATAATGGTGAATTATGCTGAAAGGATGAGGGTTCAAGCTTGAACAGGAGCATAGGAATGCAGGATCCAGGAGCAGGGGAAGCATGAATTCCAACTGAGTTCAAAAAATAGGATTGCTTGCACGAGGTAACTCACGGTTCGATCTTTGACATAGATGTCATGGGTTTTTCTTCGACGAGGAATGGAGGACGAGATAGAGTAAGAAAACGACGTGAAGGAGTAGTCGATGGCCCCTAGTGGGCTCAGGTGCAAATCGTCTAGTGGATAGCTTACTCCATTTTTTATAGGTACGAGGGACGACGATTCGGGTACCGTGCCCACAAACCTGCCTTCGAAAAAGAAACACCTTCCGCGTAATTACATCAAGTCAACATCACTTGTCATAGATACCATAACTCAATCTGGAGTCCACTCAGTACGAACACCACCCTACGTCACATGCACCTGTCTTTTCCTATCAAAATCCAAAAACCATCAGAAGTACATGCTATAGATAAACATATATGTATGCATTAAACCATAATTTCATAAATTTATGGTATCATAAACATTTGATCATCATCAAATCATTAATTCAACATAACTTTATAGCCATATAAACATATCATCATAATTAAATCATCATCACATAGTTTCAAATAGATAAATTTAAAACATCCCACATATTAATCAAAGCATTTGTTCCACACATGGTCGGGTCATTTGAAACCAACTGCCTTTAAAAATAGCAAAATATAATAATCCAAGTTGAATCCACACATAACTAGGTCATCCAAAACTGAATGCCCTCAAATAATAGTGTCACAATAATAATCAAAGTCGGTAGTAAAAGTGGGGCATTACATGCACCCCCCTTTATGAAACTTCATCCTGAAGTTCTAGAACAAATAGGGAAATTGTTGATGCATCTCTAATGCATCCTTACAAGTCGCATATCTAGGAATATACCTATCCCACTAGACCTTGACATGGTCAACTAATCAGCAATGAAGCTATCAAGTTTGTTGGTCCAATATACATATCGGATCAACAACCAAGGCCCCCTTATTCGAAATATGCAATCCACTCAAGTCAATAACATAGAGAGGTCCAAAATATAGTGACACAAAACTGATAGATGAAAACATTGTGTATCTGAATCAGGTATGATTGAAAATCAAGATGGTAAGCAACTGCTCCCAATATCTCAATGATCTCAAGTGGTCCCACAAACCATGGTGATAACTTGGTTTCCTTAGAAAATTTGATTGAACTCTTCTGTGGCCTAACCGACAAGAATACTTTATCCCAAACCTCATAACTTCGGTTTCTTTGGCGTGCATTGACGCAACTCTTATGCCTATCATGTGCTTCCTTCATTCGCACATGGATGGTTTGCATCTACTCTTCCACGTCTTTGATAAACTATGAGCCTACAAGGGCCCTGTCCTCGAGGCAACACCAACTCAAGGGTGTTCGACAAGGCCTTTCGTAAAGGAACTCAAAAAGTTCCATCTATATCAATCTATGATAAAAAAAATTGTAAGTGAATTCTATCAATGATAGATATTCCTCCCAACAATTCTATTGGTCCATCACATACATGTGTTGCATGCCCTCTAAAAATTGGTTGAATCTCTCTTTCTAATTGTCTTTCTGGGGATGATATGTGGTACTAAAGTTCAGATACATACCCAAAGCTTCCTAGAAGCGTATCCAAAGTATCCTTGTAAAGACTAACCTGCTATCTAAAATGACATTTCAAGGTATGCATGCAATCATACAACCTCCTTGACGAAGACCCATGCTATCTCTGACATTTGATAGGGAAATTTTACTGGAATTAAGTGCATGCTCTTGGTTAATGTATCCACTACGAAAAAATTGGAATCATTCCTCCTAGAGGTCATCGGAAATCCAACTATAAATTCCATTGATATCATCTCCCATTTTGACTCGGGGATGACATGAGGCTCTAATAACCCTGCGTGGATGGTGATGCTCAACCTTCAATGGATGGCATTCAAGGAACCTTGCCACATAATCAACAACATCCTTCTTCATGCCATGCTAGAAAAATAATGATTTAAAATATGTGCACAACTTCTTAACCCCAGATGCACCATATATGCTTCCCTATGGGCTTCAAATAATATAAAGTTTCGAACTTCCTTGTTCACTAGCTTATACATTGTTTGGTTGTATCTCAACAACCCATCTTCTTCAAGTGTGTAACCCTCATACTTAGGAACCTTCATGATTTCATTTGAACAAGCTTTGTCTTGATTTCCTTGTGCCAACTATCATCCAATTGCAGTTTTATTTCCTTCTCTTGCAAATTGGTCTTCAGTTGTAATATTGAGAAAATGTGAGGCCTCCAACTCAAGGCATTGACCACTTTGTTCATTGTCCCTTTGATGTACAAGATATCAAAATCATACTCACTCATCAATTCTAGCCACCTCCTTTTCCTAGAAGTGAAGGTGAGAGCGATAGAGAGTATCTCTCGATTGTAGCATTGTCTGCGAAGCAAAGGAATTTGACTTAATCCATAATGGTTGGTTAATGAATCAGGTGGGGGATGGTGGAAAATGTTGGTTCCACCAGGACACAAGAAACCCATTACACCCGAACCCTGTGCATGTTGTGGAACATGAAATATATGCTCACTATGGAAATGGATGATTGTGTTGAGGGAAAGCTTCAAGATAATGGCAATAGTGCTTCCTTGGTGAATCAGTTGGCTGGTTTGGAAGAGGGTATGAGGCAGTTGTCTCACAATCAAATGGTGGTAGATGAGATAATCAATGCCAAATTGAATGCCCTGGCCAAAGAATTTATGGGAAATACCTTTAGTAAAGCCTTCCTAGATGGGTCTTCGACCCCACAGATGGTATTCACCTACGTCCTGAGTGCTTATCAAATCAATTCCCAACCTCCTATCAAATTGAAAATTCCAGGTGCTAGACATGTAGTTCCTCCCCTTATCATTATATCTGATGATGAATAGTTTTAGAATGGTTTTTTTTTGGGTACTAGGATTAGCTCTGTTTTTGGCTCAACCATTATAAATTTTGCACGTTTGGTTATAACCTACGGCTTGTGCAGGGTATTTTTTCTATATTTATTCAAACTAACAACTCTAAGGATCATAGATTTATGTCATAGGCATTTCATTTTAGGGTCAAGAATCCAAACAGTGACATATGGAAACATAATGCTTCTATGTTTTTTCTTATTAGCTCTATACAGTTTTTTTTAGTTTAATATAATTTTCAACTTTACAAAAAAAATTAAGTGAAAAAAATCATCTCTTCATGGTTTAGAGTTTGTAGTAAAGAGGGATGTAGTGAATGTTAGCAACTAGATAATACAAAAATAGGAGTTTAAAGTAATTAAAAAATGGATTTGTTCCTGTCATGATAAAGTGTCTTGGCTTATGCAACTTAGTTATACTCCATACATTCCATAGGATGGTTCCGCTAGTAGCATAAACTCTAAAGAAAACACCTAACAACAAAATACATTTACAAAACATAAACTAAATAAGGATTAAGGGATAACATGATGGCTTATTTGCTCATCCTGGATTTGATCTAGGGGGTCTACTTCCTACCTATCCATGTCCATGGCATCATGAGGTTGGATGACAACTTCCTCTTATCTTTGTATTAGGAAGGATTCCATTGATGGTTTGATTCAGTATGTAGAGGAGAAACCTTTATTGATCTCAAAAATCATAGATCTCAAACGAGTGAATTCATCATTTAGTTCCTTTTTTTCAAAGAAAAATATTCATAACAATATCATTTTGGGAATTTTAATGGTATTCCATCTCATGTTCTTTGGAGGTAATGGAGTAAATTGAATTATTGTTTCCTTTGAAAAGATATTATTGGCTTCTCATGATCCTTTTGATTTCTTGAAAGTCACTATGAGAGGCTTGGGATTGACAACTATTCATGGCATTATGTTTGAATGTGATTTCCAACCTGGTGAGTTAATATGTCAACACATTACAAGCTAGAGGGCCTGAAACCTACCTCCCAAAAAATCCCCAACATGTTTGGAAGGGAGAGAATTGACCCAAATTCCCCTATGAAGATCAACACCTTATCATGTTTCATTAGAATAACTCAAAACCTATAAAAGCGAGTTTGCTAGGACTCTTAACCTCAAATGAAGAATAGAGCATCCATGAAACATCATAATAGAGGCTTTGTTGAATAGTAAACAATGAATTTCCCTAGGCTTGAATCTTGAATTTATATTTCTATTTCGCGAGATAAAAACAAAACCAAATATTTATGAATAGTATTGAGAGGAGAAATAATACCTTTTAACTCCTTGTTCAATTTTTTTCCAAGTGGAGATGGTGAGTGCTTGATATGTAGGGAAATTCCATCCTCCACTAGGAAGAAGCAAGAGCCCATGACCATATTTTTAACACCATTGGCCATAAATTTCCAAGAATGAAACCTTCATGAGGTTTACTAAATGCTAGATACTGATATGATTGAAAGATGTTTCTTGAATTCCAATGCATAGAACAACCACATAATTCCTAAGGAGAAGACTTACAATGACCTTTTGATCATCGAAATGGAGCTAAAGCCAAACTACAATCCCATATTCTCTTAAAGAGGGGAACCTATAGCTTGATAATATGTAGATTGCATAAAATTGGGAATCCATGACAAGGAAACATGCCTTAATGCATTGGCCCTCCTTCCATTGTGGGAATTAATGCCAATGAGATGTGTCCTATTAATTGTTGAGATTGCGTGTTTAATAGATAAAATGGCTTAAGGGATGGGGAGGATTGAATCAACCCCATTTTTCCTATAGTTCCCTTTTCCTAACCTTCAGTGGAAAGGTTGTCAAAGTTGATCCACTTTGTTGTTTAAGGAGTGTAAAATGTGGAAAAATCGAACTTATTCAAAATAATGGTTTTCGATCTTTATTATTTTGATGATTTGCACCAAAGAGTTTTCCTTGGGGATAGAAGTATTGTGTAAGTGATGAATGATAAATCCATAGTCTCAAAGGACCATATGGTTCCTTATCCTTGATGAAGAGGTGATCATGATCACTTGAAACAAAGCATAAGACTTGCTTAATTTTTTAAAGCATTCCCTACAACTCATGAGAATCTAATTTGTTGAGTTCCTTTGGGATCAATAAGGATCCTCTACACATTCCACCCCTTCTTCATTTCAATATTGAAAAAATATACATTTTAAATAAATAAAGTAAATTTGAATAATATCTTTTTTTTATATAAATTATTAACTAAAAATAATATTAATTATCATTAGTGTTTTTTATGTGTTTCTTCCTAGGAGGTCATAGGTTAAAATCCAAAGGGGGGTAGGGTATGTACACCTCTATAAACTTTACCAATTAAATCGTTGTGTATAAGCGGGTCCCTTGTCCCACAAACAAAGGGGTCTCGTACATCAAATTGGTGTATGGCTTGGCTGTGACCTTAAAAGTAAAAAAAAGTACATACTGAGTGAGCATGACAATACAACCTGAGTGGGCCTAATGGTACAAAACATGTCTTTCCTCGTAGGAGGTCATAGGTTCTAATTTGAAGGGGGGTAAGGTTGTGTACACCTCCATAAACTTTAGTTGTCAAATCGTTGCCCCACAAACAAAAAAATTCATACATCAATTTGGTGCCTAGCTTAATTGTGACCTTAAATTATTTTATTAAAGATAAAAAAAAAAAAAAATTTAACTTTATTAAAGAAAAAATTAATTTAAATATATATTTAACTTCCACATATAATATCATCATTAATCACTTTTATACCAAAAACATGATATTCCTTTATACACTTTCATAACAAAAAGATCGTATTCCTTTTACATGATTTATGATAGCTATTAAGTAATTAAAAAAATAAATATATTTATAATATATAGTTTAAAATTATATATATATATATATATATTTTAAATATTTATAAAATATATCTTTTAATTAATAATGATTTTTTTTAATACTGAAATTTCAACCATGAACTTTTAAAAAATAATTATATATTTTTAATGAAGATTTTTTTTATTAATAAAGTGTCCACCAAGTATATTGTTTCGAGAATGGATGCTTTCATTGTTTTGTATTAGGAGTAGAATTTTCTAACGTTTTTATATTTCTTGTGCCATTTAAAATTTATCGACACGTTATTATCCAGAAAATATCATAGCATGTTTGTTTACACATTTCGAGAATATATACATGTCTTGTGAAAAAGGAATTATTACACTGCGAGTATGTGAACTTAATTTTCGTCTTTCAACTCTGATAAGGAAATATTTATAGCATATCAAATGTTGCATCATTTTATTGTTGTTGTCGTTGGATGGTTACGTGTTAACTCTGTTGCTTTTATTGCATAGTAGGGGTTTCCATCAGTAAATGTTGTTGCTCTTGGATTTTAGCAATATTCAAGTCTCCAAATTTGTTAGGGGATTTGCAAGCCATAGCATGAAAGAGAACTATGTTGAATGTTTGTTTGAAGATAAAATGAGTGTTCCGCAAATTACACGAGCAAAATGGGCCCAAGCAAAACATGCTTGTAAGTGTGGGACTATTCCATAGCTTCAATAAGAAGAATGGACCCCTTTTCAGGTTGAAACCCACAAAATAAACCCGAAACCAATAGAATGGATAGAAAAACCAATGAAACAGGTTGAACAGGACATGCGATCTTGTCAATCGTGAACTACTTGCTAGAGATTTAAGAAGGATTCCTGGCCGTAGGAAGGAGACCACATTGAAGCTCTTTAAAAAAATTAATCTTAGGCTCTAGTCCACATGCATGCAACAATATCTTATATGTTTAAAAAAGAATTCAAATGGCTGATAATGGATTCCACATATTGTCACTTCATTTTATTTTTATTTTTACTCTGATAGACATCCTTATTTCAATACAAACTGGATAAAGATCGCAACATTTTAATTGTAGTTACTCAATTTGTGGTCATGATTTCATTTAAGAAAATATTCATAGTAATCTACCATGAAATAAATGACACAAATTGAATATCATAAATACCATGCAACTATTAGCTGCAACTATTAGCTACAAGTTGTGCGTTACTATGAATTAATTAATCCAAATCTAAGTTAATGACCACTATCCTCAAAATATACCACACACAAGGAAACTATGATTGTATAGAAAGTGATAAGAATTAGAAATTGTAACGCTTGCCCGAGAAGGTGAGAAGAATGATAAATTGTAACGCTCACCCCAGTGATAAGGAGGGAAATGAATTCGTTTACAAATTCCAACTCGTGGCACTCATTTCCATTTCCCACTACACTATTTACATAGATATGGTTTTAAGGAGCATGGTGTGATATTGACGAGCGAGTAATTCAATCCGGGATTGACGAGTCTCTCATTGCCTGTTATGTTCGGGAGCGCATTGTTCAAAAGCTACTTCATTTTTATTGTTCACATCGATATGGTTTTCAGGCATAGTAGCATAATTCGAGTATGAATATGGATACGAATACGATTCGATACGGAAAAAATACATACTGAAAATATTTAGTACAAATGAAATACGGAAGTAGCTTGCTTATATATAAGATTTTTAATCAAATATTCACAAATTTAACATAAATATAAATAAACATTTATATAATGAAATTTAACATATATTTAAAAATCAAAAATATAAAATATCAACAACTTCGCATATGGAAGTGTGAGAAATGGCAACTACTTATTTATAGTTATTTTAATAAGAAAACATGAAATTGAATGGTATTTTTGTTTTACAGTGTTTAAATAATTAATGTTTTTTTCTTTCTTTTTTTAAATTGGTTTTCAAAATTTAATTCTACACTAATAATCGATATCCATATTACACCTACACCAAATATTCGACAAATTCCAATTTCTTCCAAATTTCCGTATACGAAGTACCAATACGACCGAAGTATGCTACTATATTTTCAGGAGCATGGCATGATCTTGACGAGAGAGTAATTGAATCTGGAATTGAGGAGCGTGGACTGGTCTGTCATCTTGGGGAGCATATTGTTCAAGAGGCAGTTGTTGGAGTCTAGATCTGTACAAATCTATTTTCATGACAGACCCTCAAAGAGCTTTCAAATAGTTTGTCAGCCCCAAAGAAAGTGGTAAAATGGTATGGCAGCCATTTTCATTATTTTATTAGCTTTTGTTGAGTCAATTTGTGATTATAAAGATGTTGATTTTGTTGTTTATCGATTTTTGCAGAGAGTCTATTTGGGTTTAGGAAATTGAATGAGCTATTGGCTAAGGTGGGAGAAATCATAATAAGGAATAAGGGGCAGCGGAAATGATAACAGTGAAGGGGGCATTGGGGCAGCTAAAAATTGAGACTGAAGTCGTAAACTTATTAACTCAAGGAACTAGAAAGAGCTTTCAGATCAGCTAGCGGCCCCAAAGAAAGAAAACCATTTTATTGTTTTTCTTATGATGGTTGCTTCAAATCTGTAGTTTAAATTGAATAATAATCTTTCATATTTCTTGGTAAATTTATGTTTTGGATTTAGCACATTAATAAAAATAAAATAAAATTATAGATGTGATGTTCGATTTGTTTTCCTCCAATGTTTCTGTTCCCTTCTACCTCTGCATAATATCTTCTACCGGTGCAACCAAATCTAGATGTTTGGGGGCAGCTAAACAATTCCATTACCCTCTTCATATATCAATGAAAGATTTGGTTGTTTTTGTTTATTATAATCCTTCACTATTTAAAATCAAAAGCTAATCCTGCCATTTTGGATTAAGGAACTTATCCATACATTAAACACAAAAATCAGAATGGCATGCCAACATTTTCTTCTCTCGAAGTCGAGGCTTTTAACAAACATTTAAATTTATACCAATATCGTATGTATATAGACTAAATATAGTCCAATTGAAACACAGAGTGGAAGAGACACATTTCAATCCAACACAACATAATAAAATGAAATAACAATAATTTGTGTGCCCTCTTACTCTGCACATCAGGATTAAAGTAGTCTGATAATCTATAGGACTGGGAAAGAACGTATACACCAGTAATCAGTAGATCAATTTTGCCAGGTTGATCTGAGACTCTGTTAACAACCATAGAATTTGTGGAAGAATGTCAAGAAGCGAGATGGAAATAATTGGATTCGGATTTTCAATGAAGTACACCTTCTAAGAATTCATATAAACTGTTTTCAAATTGTGATTCTAGATTAATTTTTCTACTTCTACAATCTAAACTAACTCTTTTCAACAAAATATGAATCTATTTACAAAGTAAAGTATTAATATGACAAACTCTAACGTCTTTATCCCTAACTAAACATGCTTTAATTATATTACTTTTTAAAACAATATTTGCATATAAGATATAACTCTTTTCAACAAAATATGAATTTAGTTACAAAGTATTATTATGAAAAACTCTAACGTCTTTAGCCCTAACTAAACATGCTTTAATTATATTACTTTTTAAAACAATATTTGCATATAAGATATATAATTGTTCTATTTATTGAGCAGTTAAAACCCAGAGATGAAAAAATTTTAACTAAAAAGATTTTTTTATATTGAAGAAAAAATGTGAATGCAATAAGTATTGTCTATAAGTAAATAATAAAAAAAAAAAAGCTAGATTGGTTAAAAATTTCAAATAATATACTTTAATTTTCAAATTAAATTATGTCATAGGCGTTTCAGCAACGAAATACAATCCACTCCTCTATTTCTACTGAAGTTGGATTCCTGGCTTATGCAGCCAATAAAATTATGCCATGTCACTTCACTAATTCTTCCATCGAGGTCATTCTAGGCATGTCGCACTGTTGCACCGTAGTTCTTCCCACGTCGCACTGTTAAACTGACAGTGCTCTGTTTCACTGCAGTTCTTCCTGGCGTGTACACAAAGGTTTCCTTTACAAGATGTTGTGTTGTACTTACTGTCCTGTTATTTATTCACCACATCCGTGCTTTCCTGTTCCATTATGTCGGTTTCCCCAAGCCCTCCTTCGCTACCACCGATGTAGTGCATAGATGAGAGGAGTACGATAATGTTGCAATGGACAATTGTTGTTTCTTGTATTATTGCTTGTTAAATGCTGAAAAATGGAGCAGAAGTATGGAATTTTGAAGCATTTGATAACCTTCTGGTGCGTTTTTTCGTGGAGTTGATACGCAGCAAGATAACCAAAAAGTGTTTTTAAACGTAAAAGGACAACTCGCACAACTCAATAGACAGATTCTCCAATTCGGCATATTGAAAGGGAAATTCTCCAACTCGACATACTGAGTCAATGTGTTTTATTTGCCACAATTGCAAGGCAAATTTCAGTGAGAGCTAGACTCGATTTTCGGGCACAACAGAGGCACAAGGGAAGACAATATTGAGAAGCTCCCGTATATGCAAGTCATGGTGAAAGTCTCTCAAAATGCATCCGTCGGGGACTGTTCTATCGTGGGATCGCCTCTGCACGGAGGATTGGCACAAAGAAAACGGTATGTGCGTTTCTAAGGGAACGAAGGAATGGCACAAAGAAAACGGTATGTGCATTCCACAGAGTCTAGATGATTTTTAAGATTCATAGGCTAAGGTCTTTCTACCTCTGGAGTCCATTCAGTTATCTCGTGAAGGAAGTGAGGAAATTTTTGCGAAATCGAAAGCTCTGAACCCTTCAAAGAAATTTTTCGCTTTCGAGAAAGTTAAGTTTTTACCCTTTTGTGTGTTCTGGATTTTTTTACCCTCCGGAGGCCATTCAGTGATATCCGGTAGGAAGCAAGGTAAATTTTTGGGAAATCGGAAGCTCTGAACCCTCCGAAGGAATTTTTTCGATCTAAAAATTTTGCGAAATAGGTAGATATGAACCCTCCAAATGAATTTCTGCGATCTAAAAATTTCGCAAAAGTTAAGGGAGTCTTTGGAGATTCCAATTGTATACATGGCCAGATCCTGTGACAGTGAAAGGGATTTCATAATTAGTATCCATGTCGATTTGCTTTCTTCTGTGCAAGGAAGGTATGGCGCGGTTTTAATCATAGAATTTGTGAGATTAATCAATACGTTCTTTTGTTGTTGCAATTGTTCAATGCTAACTTTATCATTTGATGGTATGTAGTGACCAGGTTGCACATGTATCACTCGTTATGCCGAAGGAATTGAAGACATTGTCTTGTAACTATAGCAGTAGCAAATTCCTCGTCTGTCTAGAAAATTGTATTTTGCCAGGTGTTTGATCTGTCTGTTGGTTTTCAAGTTTGTTCACTGTGTTGTCTTGCTCGTTGTCTGTTGGTTTTCATGCCTTGTTGTGCGCAGTGTTAGAGAAATGTACTTACGAGTTGAATGCGCATCTAGTTTTTGTCAGCTCTGTCAGTCACCCCGTCAGACGTTTTGTCAGTGTGCTGTATCGCAGAGATGTCAGTCAGTCTGTCAATCTATCAGAAGGCAACATGCACACTTCCTATTATTTAATCAGCCGCGTTTGCATTCTGCAAGTTGAATTTCTTAGGTAGAAATTAATTACAGTCTTTAATGAAGTTCAATAGCTTCCAAGCGAAGCGATCCCAATTTTATGTATAAATGTAAATCACTCTTCTTAGATTAAGTAGAGATGAAAGAAATATAGAAGAAAAAGAAGAAGAAGAAGTTTATCATGAAATGTATGAGGAGCCCAAGCTCTGCGTAAAATGGTGAAATATTGAAGTAATTACCATCTCTCTGTATTGCGGCAATGTTACTTGTGTTACTACGGTAATATATAAGTCAATAGTTATTTTGTGTCATTCTCAAGAATGGTTGTCACACATCTTCTTCATATTCAACATTTACATTTACAATCAGTAAAAGAAATCAAGAATTCCAAGTATTTCACGGTGGTAAAGTTTTAGTGTAACGCGGAGTAACTCACGAGTAACTTCAGCATAATCTTCATTTTTGCGTTCATATGTTTTAACAAGAAATATCTCATTATATAGTTTGCTTAAGAGTGTATTTATCAAATTCAAGTTGTCAGTGAAGTTACGAAGTTACACGGAGTAAAAATAAATTCAAGTTCATAATTTCCGCATGTATTGCATATCGCAAGGTTATTGCATATCTCATATCGCATGATGTGTGAAGTAAATTTGGTGCGATATCAAATGTTGCGGCAAAGTAAAATTCCGGAAGAAAATGCTCGCGGAAGTGAAAGTCATTCGCGAAGTCAAAATTGAAGTTTCCATCATAGTCCGCAGCTAAAGAAAAGATTTGTTTACGGCGCAGTTAATTTTAAATTGACTATGCAGTACTGCGGTGCTCTTTTCCCTTCATCTAGTATCAGAGCCCGGTTTACGGCAAGTAAGATTTCTATTTACAAAAAGGGAAAAGTGATGGCTTCCACTTCTAGTAATTTGCAAACTCCAATATTTTCTGGTAAAAATTATGAATATTGGTCGCTAAGTATGAAAGCTTTGTTCAGAGGTCAAGATGTATGGGACATAGTCCAGACTGGTTATGCAGAACTAGCAAATGCAGCAGAATACAACAATCTCACTCAAGCTAAGAAGGATGTTCTAAGGGAACAGAGGGAGAAAGACGGAAAGGTGTTGTTCCACATACATCAAGCGACACATGAATCAATACTCCCAAGAGTAGCAACAATGCAGTCAGCTAAGGAAGCGTGGGACATGCTCGAAATAGCATATCAAGGTTTGAACAAGATAAAAACTGCTAAACTACAAATTCTTAGAAGAGATTTTAAATCACTATCAATGAAAAATACATAGTCAGTAGACTCATTCTATACTCATGTAATTGGTCTGGTTAATCAAATAAAGTCTCATGGAGAAACTCTAACTGACCAAAGAGTTGTTGAAAAAGTTCTTAGAGTTCTTCCAAAGAAATTTGAATCTTTGGTTGTAACCCTGAAGGAACACAAAGATCTGTCCACATTTACTATTGATGAGTTGCAAGCCTCATTACTCAATCATGAACATAGAATCAGCGGTTCAGACACATCGCTGGAAGGTGCATTCGCAGCATAGTCATCTATAAGTCACGGAAGAGGCATAGAAAGATCAAGCGCTAGAGGAAGAGGATGAAGTTCTTTCAGAGGAGGTCGCAGCAGCAACCCTACGCATGTCACTGGTAGAGGCTAGAATCAGACTGCCAATCATCCAAGTAGACAAAGGTATGATAAATCAAAAATTCAATGTCATTACTACAAGAAGTATGGACACTTCGCATATGAATGCAGGAAGAAGTAGTATGACTAAGGAAAGCAAGGTGAAGCGCAGTCAAGCAACAACAGCGCACCGAACAACTCACTATTCTTAGCATGCGTATCTCCACTGGAATGCAATGCTGTCCAAGAAAGTCCAAATGACAAATGGTATTTAGACTCAGGCTGTAGCAATCATATGACTAGTAATTTAAGTTTCTTTTCTAGTCTAGATAAATCAGTTCAAACTGATGTAACACTTGGAAACAATATTCAAGTTACTGTTTTGGGAAAGGGTATTGTTGATATTCTAACAAAATAGGGGGAGCAGAAATATATGTCTGATGTGTATTATGTTCAAGGTTTGAAGCACAACCTGATAAGCATTGGTCAGCTGATGGGAAAAGGTTACAGAGTTCACATGGTAGGGAAGCGCTATGTGATCAAGGACATATATCCCAGCAATCAGTTAATTGCTGAAGTACAGATGATAAGCAATCACTTGTTTCCTTTGAGGATAAGACCCATCATAAAAAGTAAGACAACTCAAGTTGTTCATGAAAGTCAGAATGAGAATTTTGGATCTGCATTCCAAGCAGAGAGCAAAGGAGCAGAAATTCATTGCGCAACAGAAGAGAAGGACAACGCAATGCAAGCTGTGTTTCAGATAGAAATCAAGGATGAATCCTGGTTATGGCATTTCAGATTTGGACATCTGAATTTTGGTGGGTTGAAGCTACTGCACACGAAGGACATGGTGAGCGGATTTCCATTGATTGAAAAGCCAGAGAGAATTTGTGAAGGTTGTATCTTTGGAAAGCAGCATAGAGAGACTTTTCCAGTCAGAAAGTCATACAGAACTCGCGCACCACTTGAAATAGTGCACTCAGATATTTGTGGACCGATGCAAACACCGTCCATGGGAGGATTGTAACAAATAATTAATAATACATTAATATTAATAATAAGTAGGAGTAATAGTTAAATGAGAGGATGCATCCCCTCAAATAGGCATTGTCCAAGCTACTATAAAAGCGGTGGTTTCTTCATAAGTGGTTTTGGTTTTAATCTCCAACAACAAACAAAAAGTGAGATTTGAACCTAGGTGGGGAAGATAACAATCATTTCTCCCAACCACTAAATCCACACCATTTTTATTATCCTTCAACTCCAAAAACAATTATTATAATAATTAATAATTATTATTATCATTAATAATAATTATTGTCATAATAATTATTATATTATATTTATTAATAGTATTATAATTATTAACTTTTAATAATAATTATTATTATTTGGAGAAAAAAAAATGGAGTCTTATAGTGAAAATCAAGAAAGATTCCCTAAGACCTACTCAAAAGTAGCCAATAGCATACTAAAACTTGAGGGAACTATTCAAGGAAAATATATTAGTATTGCTATTTGTCCTACCATACTGAAAAATCACATTAGCAACAGTTTGGCAAATCAATTATTAATCCCAGAATCAAGTATAATCGAAAAGACAGATAACTACGATGAGAAGCAATATGAAATTACGAACTTACAACTAACAATTAAGGATTACAAGTTCACATCCCAATTCAATGTTTCGACTATATATTTAAACAAAGTCAACATCATTCTAGGTTTACCCTCGATGGAAACATTGGGATCATTTATCTTAAATATGAAGAAAAAAAATTTAACGTTTTCATACAAGAAAGAGAAAATCACACTGCAGGATGTTTCAATGAAATCAAATTCAAAGGATGTGTCATCTGAATATTTCAAAGACATTTCGAATATGATTTCACAAGAAGATAAAAAATCAAGACAAAAGATGTAGAAAGAATTAGACAAAGTCATCAGGGACAAAGAAAAGAGATATCGTGTTTAAGAGATCATAATCAGAAGTTGCTCTTTCAATTCAAGAAGGAAAAAGATAGGGCACATGACCATCAAAATATAGAGGAGGAAAATCGAGATCTCCAGAAGAAACTATTAGAGCTTAAAGACGATGTAAAATCTCAAGAAGAAACGATCAGGAATCTTAAGAAAGATAAAGATTTACTCGAAAACAAGTTGGCGAACATTCAGAAGAGGACATCAAAACCTCTGGGCTCAAAAAAACAAGTTGAGGAAAAAGAAGCAAATACAAATCCAGTCATCAATACAGATAAAAAAGAAGTCAATCCAGCAGAAGAACAAACAACAAAAACTCCTTATCGACACCCCCAATTATAAAGGTCATTTTTACCAACGAAATGGTCAAAATGAACACACATGGAGGAGAAATCATGTCAGACGAGCAAGAACATCAAATAAAAATACAAAACAACAAACAAGAGGACCCATCCCACAAAGCGATCAAATAGCTTCGATAAAATTAGATTTGGGATGGAACACATCAGAGACGATGCGAAAATTTTTCTGGGGAATTCGTAACTCGTATCGCCTCGTTTCATCAAATGTCGCAAAGACTAAACACAAAAGATCAAGAGATGACATTTAAAAAAAAAACAACAAACAAACATAAACCTTGTCTTCAATAAAGCTTTGAGGACAAAGCTTCCCTTAAGGGGAAGGCAATGTAACAAATAATTAATAATACATTAATATTAATAATAAGTAGGAGTAATAGTTAAATGAGAGGATGCATCCTCTCAAATAGGCATTGCTCAAGCTACTATAAAAGCGGGCCAACAATTGTATATTTATCATCTTATCTTATCAATTTATATATCATTTTTATATCTACGGATATGTGGGTTATTTCAGAAATTATGGATTCATTCTGAATTTATTGAGAATATCCAACTATGGATATTACAAGGATGCACTTATCTTCTCACATTTATTGACGATTTCATAAGAAAAACATGGTTTTATTTTCTAAAGCATAAATATGATGCATTTGATTATTTTCAGCAATTCAAGGCACTCATGGAAAAGCAGAGTGGTTACAGCATCAAGATATTGAGAACAGACAGAGGAGGTGAGTATGTCTCAAATGATTTCTTGAATTTTTGCAAAAACCATGGCATACAGAAACAGTTCCCTGTGCGGTACATACCACAGTAGAATGGTATCGCAGAAAGGAAGAACATAACCATTATGGAAATGGCGTTCAGTATGTTGGCAGCCGCGCATCTGTCAAATGAATACTGGGCTGAAGCAGTCGCAACTGCGGTAAACATCATGAATCGATGTCCGACGAAGAGCGTGAATAACAAAGTTCCGCAGGAAGCATGGACAGGTATGAAAAACAGTGTTTCGCATTCGAAAGTCTTTGGTTGTGTATCATATGCACATGTTCTAGATGATCTAAGGAAATTAAACAATAAAGGACATAGATGCATTTTTATTGGGTATTCTGAAGACACAAAAGCATACAAGCTGTATGATCCAGTTGCAAGGAAAGTCATTATCAGTCGTGATGTTCAGTTTGTGGAAAATGAAGCATGGGATGGAACTGTTGAGAAAAATGTGAAAATCGTGTCACGTGTTGAGCATGATGAGATCGCAGAGGATGTGGTTGAGACTCCACATATAAATTAGAATGTTGCAGCACCGTCTACTCCCAGGATAGCGCAACATGTTTCAGCACAAGGTACTGCAACATTAGTTGCAGCTCAAGCAACTCCGATAAGCATAGAAAGTATGCAACAAACTCCATCAAGCAGTTCACGCAGTTCAACACCAGCAACTCCGTCAAGAACAAGAATTCTGCGTGAGATATATGAGACTGGTACACCAAATTCATTTTCTATTTTTGCATTATTTTCTCAAGTTAATGAGCCACTAACATATGAAGAAGCTGTAGAAGATAAAGTTTGGGCACAAGCTATGAATGAAGAAACAGAATGCATAGAGAAAAATCAAACATGGGAATTAGTCGACGTTCCTATCGACAAGGATGTGATAAGCATCAAATGGATTTATAAAACCAAGCAAGATGCTGAAGGAAATGTGCAGAAGAACAAGGGGAGATTGGTAGCAAGAGGATTCAAACAACAGCCTGACATAGACTTCAATGAAACATTCGCACCTGTAGCACGAATGGACAATGTCAGAACAGTTTTGGCTATCGCAGCACAAAAGAAATGGTCCATTTATCAAATGGATGTCAAGTCTGTATTTTTAAATGGTTATTTAGAGGAAGAAGTATACATGGAGCAGCCATAAGGCTACGAAGTTCCAGGATAAGGACACAAAGTATACAGGTTGAAAAAGGCTCGCTATGGTTTGAAGCAAGCTCCCAGAGCTTGGTACAGTCGCATCGACTCATACCTGATTCAGAATGGATTTCACATAAGTGAATGTGAGCCAACACTATACACAAAAATCAACAAGCAAGGTAATAAGCTAATTGTATGCCTTTATGTAGATGATTTAATATTTACTGGTGATTTTGGCATAGAAGAATTCAGAACAGTCATGGAAAGTGAATTCGAAATGACTAATTTGGGGCTTATGAAGTATTTTCTGGGTATTGAAGTCCATTAGACTGAAAATGGAATATTTCTATCTCAGTCGAAGTATGCAAGTGATGTCTTGAACAGATTTAAGATGTTAAATTTCAAGACAACACTAACACCAGTGATGACAGGTTTGAAATTAAGCAAGGATGATGATGGATCCACTGTAGATCCTTCTCTGTTTAAAAGACTCGTCGGCAGTATTATGTATCTTATAGCGACAAGGCCAAACATCATGTATGGAGTCAGCTTAATCTCAAGATTCATGGAGACAACAAAAAAATCACATTGGCAAGCAGACAAAAGAATTCTGAGGTATGTAAATTGAACAAGAGACTTCGGTATTTTGTATTCAACTGCAGAAAATTTCAAACTCATCGAGTACACAGACAACGACAATGGAGGCAACATAGACGACAAAAAAAGCACATCTGGTAATATGTTTCATATAGGAACATGTGTTGTATCATGGACTTCAAAGAAGCAACTGATCGTAACTCTTTCTTCAGCAAAAGCAGAGTATGTCGTAGCTACAAGCGCTGCATGTCAAGCCGTTTGGATGCAGAGGATGTTAAGTGATCTGTCACAGCAACATCAAGAACCCACAGACATTTACTGTGACAACAATTCAACTATCGCACTGTCAAAGGATCATGTGTACCACAAAAGAATCAAGCACATCGACACAAGGTATCATTTCATCAGAGAATTGATAAACAATAAGGAAATCTGTTTGAATTTTGCAGGTCTGAAGATCAGGTTGTAGACATCTTCACAAAACCATTGGTAAGAGACACATTCCAATATCTGTGAAGTTGTTTAGTAGTGACAAGTTCTGTGCAGTGAACTTTGTCATACACAGAGCATGTTGCAGGTCTGAATCAATTTGTAAAATTTTGTCATCAACTCATAATTAAGGGGGAGTGTTGGAGAAATGTACTTACGAGCTGAATGCACATCTAGTTTGCACCGGCTTTGTCAGTCAACCTGTCAGACATTTTTTCAGTCCGGTGTATCGCAGAGATGTCAATCAGTTTGTCAATTTGTCAGAAGGCAACGTGCACACTTCCTAGTATTTAATCAGCCGCATTTGTATTCCACAAGTTGAATTTCTTAGGTAGAAATTAATTACAGTCTTTAATGAAGTTCAATAGCTTCCAGGCGAAGCGATCCCAAGTTTATGTATCAATGTAAATCACTCTTCTTAGATTAAGTAGAGATGAAAGAGATATAGAAGAAAAAGAAGAAGAAGAAGTTTATCATGAAATGTACGAGGAGCCCAAGCTCTGTATAAAATGGTGAAAGATTGAAGTATTTACCATCTCTCTGTATTGTGGCAATGTTACTTGTGTTACTACAGTAATATATAAGTCAATAGTTATTTTGTGTTCATTCTCAAGAATGGTTGTCATAGCATGTCGCACATCTTTTTCATATTCATCTACGTAAATGTTGTTTACATTTACAATCAGTAACAGAAATCAAGAATTCCAAGTATTTCATGGCGGTAAAGTTTTAGTGTAACGCGGAGTAACTTCGGCATAATCTTCATTCTTCAGTTCATATCACATGATGTGTGAAGTTAATTTACTGCGAAGTAAATTTGATGCAATATCAAATGTTGCGGCAAAATAAAATTCCGCAAAGTTAATCCACGCGAAGAAAATGCTCGTGGAAATGAAAGTCATTCGTGAAGTCAAAATTGAAGTTTCCATCACACTCGGCAGCTCAAGAAAAGATTTGTTTACGGCGCAGTTAATTTTAAATTGACTTTGGAGTACTGCGGTGCTCTTTACCCATCTTTCCCATTTTTATTAGGGAACAAAGCTCTACAAAGGTGCACTCATCTTGCTCATTTGTATTAGGGCATGAAGCTCTACACGGGTGTCCTCATCTTGCCCATTTGTATTAGGGCACATAGCTTTACACAGGTGCCCTGCTGGTGTTCTACCAGGGTGACATGAACACCAATTTCTTGGATGTGGCGCTCACCAGGACCGACGCTTGGCTGGAGACTCGCTTTCCTTCTCAAACCGCTCACATGAAGATCAGGTATGGGCAGGAGAATGGGAAATGGTGGAGATATACCTGTCTTCGGTTTCGCATTTCCTGCCCTCAAAGCTTCCAGACTCCGAACCCTGATAAATCTAAGGTGAGGTGTCTTCTTATGTTTAGTATTTAATGGATCGCTCTTGCTGATCTCTATTCCTTTTGGTTTTGAACTTTTTTTCCTCGGATTTTTTGGTTTTGAACTTGTTAAGATGAACGTTATAGTTTCATATGCTAGGGACCTTTCAAACATATTTCTGATATCATTTTAGGCATATCAGTCAATTCGGGATAGGGAATTTGTATACGCTTATTTTCTTCTTTCATGGCCAGAAAAATGGAAATTTCTTTCAATTAGTTTGGGAAAAGTGTTTTGTGGTTTATGGGTTATGGCAAGGGTTTGGATTTTAAAAATTATAATTGACCATTTAGTATTTTTTAAGTAGAGTGTTGTCCAAGTTTTCAGAATTAAGTTTAAATGTCTCCAATGGCTTGAATTTTATCCCAAGTAGTTGTTGATTCTTCATCTTTGCCCCAAAATTAAAATCCTTCTGGTTAAAGGGTTTGAGCTTTGCAAATAAGCTTATAGCATTGATTTTCCAAACTGGAAAATTATTCACAATACATTAATTGAGTTTATATTTTTATCAAAATCTGAATTCATTTTATCCCAAATGCATGCTGAAGTCTAAGAGGCCAAACCCTATTGGATAACCTAATGGTTTGTGATCTAGAGCCTGGATATTCTAATTTGAATATGTTTGTTTGGTAGGGAAATAAAAATGTAGGGATGCCATAACGGTGATTTTCGATTATGCTTGTGCTAATGTCAAACGAAATTTTAGTATTAGAGAAGCATAGTCGATATGAGCACTCTTATCAACCATTATAATACTATGATATGCACTTCAGCATATCATTGAATTTAATACGACAGTCATTTCATTCATTTTTTTAAATTTTTTAATACACAACTGTAGTCTCATCCAAGAAAGTAAAGTAGTATTATTTAGATCTGATTCATCAGTTTCTACTTGAAGATTTCAGAAAGTTTGTGCTACCATTTGATAAGGTGTAGTGGTTGAAACTTGAGAGCATTCAATTTTTGGAGATTGTTTGGTGGTTCACTATTTTTCCGAGCTCATTCATTCTCTTCTATCTCACCAATTTTTTTCACATGATGAAGCATTTCGGAGATTCCAGGAAATTAAATGGGAGTGTGTGAAGATTAGTTTTGTGACCTCCACTATTTTTTGTACTTGTAATTCAAACTGTCCCAATTGGTTACTTGGGTGAAGAAGTAAAGCAAACATAATTTCTTGTTCTTGTGCACGGAAGAAAAACATACGTTTAGTGAAAAAGAAAGTAGTTAGGGTTTAAAATCTATCATTTCTCTACTCAGCGTTCACAACAAAAATCAAGGTTATCTGGTAGATGATATTTTGATTATGGAAGCAGAAGTTAGTGCTGAAAAAGTAATTGATTATCAAGCAAATGATTATAAAAAACAGACAGGTTTTGTTGGGATGAAAAATCAGGGGGCAACAAGTTACACCATTTCTCTGCTTCATTTTACTTTTTATTACCTGAAATTTTCTGCTAATCCCATCTTCTTCTTTCTTCTACTTCAAATTTTTTTTCTTGTACTTTAAAAATTTGCGTTAGCTATGCTTGTTTATTGGTATCAATTTTTTTATTTTTCTGTGAATAGGACAGAGCAAGGAAGTGAGCCCTTCCCAGAGAATCCAGGTGAATAATTTCTCTTTATCACGTCTTCAAATGATTTATTTTTAATTATGGATGTTAATGTTTTCTTTAGTCATGCACACACGTTCCTGGAAAAAATTGGTCGTCTATCTTGTGCTATTTAAAAATTTTAAATATTCAGTTCCTCAAATATAACACTCCTCTTAATAATGTTCCTAAAATTGATGGAGAATTGGAGAGTAACTTGAGATTTTGCAGTGTTGTATAATGGATTCAGACCAGGGGAAGCTCTTCATTGGTGGTATATCATTGGAGACAACAGAGGATTGACTCAAAGATTATTTTGAAATGTTTGGACATGTCTTGGAAATAATGATTATGAAGGATAGGGTCACAGTATCAGAACGGGGGTTTGGCTTTGTTGTTTTTGCAGATCCATCTGTGGCAGATAGGGTCGTCATGAAAAAACTCAACATTGATGGCTGAACGGTAAGTTGCTTATCATATTGACTATAAAATTCTAGGAGTAAGGTCATTATCATATTGACTAGAAAGGTCTAGGGGGACTAAGATCATTAGTGTGTCTAGTGGAGACAGTTGACAAGTTATGACTAGTGCATATTTATTTGTTTTCATCAATGGCTAGGTGGAAGCCAGAAAAGCAATTTCCAGAGATCAGTAGAATAGCCTGATCAGGAGCAATGTTAGCGGACGCAAGCCATCCGATCAAAGAAAAAAAAGATGTTTGTTGGTGGCTTAGCACCTACTGTTACCAAGAATGACTTCAGAAAATACTTTGAGAAGTTTGGCACAATTACCGATGTGGATACTTCAAGAAATTCAAATGGTGCATTGTCGATTTTTGTTATGTTACAATATATATGGTCTTTTACAAACAGAGGGTTCGATAAAAGTACTAATATAATATAATATAATGCGCCATTGGTCCTGTTTTATGCAGTCTCAATTGGCAGCATTAGCTTTGTAAAAATCATCGACCTAATCCTAATATTAAGAACCTGTTTGTCGATCATGCATGCACACTAGTAAATGGGCCCGAGCGCCCATGCCTTCGAATAACCCACTCATGGGCACACTCCCAAAAGGAGCAGTGTTTCCTCCTATTTCCATCCACAGTGTGAATGAACTGGTAAGCCTTTTGACAAGAGCATCATCTTCTGTGGATAACATTTGTGATGAATTTTTCGGTGATGTATTGGAAGAAGTGATAACATCTACAATTTCCATTGATTGTGAGAGGCATTCATTGGTTGGATCCTTGAAGTCTGAGTATTAAAACTAGGGATCATGATGGTTATCAAATAGCTACATATTCTGAGAAATCATTAGATGGACGAATTGTTCTGCAACCAGAGCTTGGCAACATTTCCAACAATGAAAACATGGAAGATTTGCATTTGGTAGATTTGGTGACTAGAGCATTTTATTCTTCATGTAATGGTTGAGATGGATTTTACATCCATCAATTGGAAGATGGAATGCCATATTCAACGACCACAACTAGTGCACCCCTTGATTGTGAAAATGATACAGATATTGGGAAAGACACAGTGGACAAATTTCCCCTGAGATTGGTTTTGACAATATTATGAACAACTACAATGAGTGTTCAATATAGATAGCAGTGGGAATTATGGTCATGAAGATCCTGCAGAGTTGGTCAACGACAGAACACATCCTGATTATGAAAATGATCAAATTTGGGTAATGACATGGTTGGAGAAATTACCCGAGTTTCTTTTTGACAACATTATCAACAACAACGGGAACTATTCAGGTATAGATAGCAATGACTCTCCTAGTCATCAATAACCTGCAGAATTGGGGAAAGACATAACACATCTTGATTGTAAAAATGGTCCAGATATGGGGAAAGACACATGGAGAAATTAACGTTGAGCTTGTTTTAGACAATATCGTCAATAATGACATTGGTTTTTCTGGTGTAGTTAGCAGAGAGCATCCATTTAATCAAGATTGTGCAAAATCAGGGAAGGACAGATTGAACAATGACACTGAAAACTTAATTTTGACAGTTCCATCAATAACAGTAATATTGAATATTGGATCCTTAATACATGATCATATAATTCTGTTAATAAGGTGTTTGACCAATGGTTGACAAATATTTTAGATGTCCAGAAGTCAAATGTGGAGATCAACCTACACCCCGAATTCGATAGCCTGGACACTAACAATCATGCGGTAGAAGAATCGAGATCAAATTATCCCGGGACAAAATCATCAAGCTCTGGTGATATGGGTTGTGATGCATTACCTGGTAATGATTGTGAAGATACACTGAAATATTTCATTGTTGCAATCAATGGGCAGTTTGATCTTCCAATAAGTATAGATTTAGTGAAATAGTATGATGGGAATACTGACATACTGGAAACATTTGACAATGAGAGAAACAACAGTGCGACTGATGTTTGAATCCCGAAGAAATTAAGATTCAATTAACAAGTTTCTGAGATATGGGTTCTGATGAGCTTCTGCAACATCTGTTAGGAGTAATTAGGTCTTCAAGTGTTGGAAACGAAAAAACTGGAGATTTAGAGAAGAATTTTGGATGTTTTAATGCTTAGGATAAGTATTTAGCTAACCCATCCCTTACACCATCAATGAAATATTAGGTCCCTAGGGCTAGATCTATTGTTGAAAAGCTATATGTGTCCAGAAAGATGTGATCAACAAATAGTAAGTATTACATACGATGGAACTCCCATTTTAGTTTGTATTCTACAGACAAGAAAGCAAATTATCTTTTACTTCAGTGCTTCCTAAAGGAAACATTGTTCAGTTTGAAGTATTTTGTACAGGTATAATAAAGCCTGGTGATGTAGATTCTTGATTATACAATTTGAGGCATTTTAATTCTGTAGATTAGCAATGGCACCATCTCCCCGTCAATTCAGTCTTGAAAGCATTGTAAATACTTGCAATGTCCCATATTTGCATATTATAGAATATAAATTGTAAAGAGAAAATCCATATTTGCATATTATAGCATTTAAATTGTAAAGAGAAAAACTTGTAGTTACCCACTTTGTTTCAAGCCAATTGTAAATGAGAACATTGTATTTATTATTATATTGAGTAATGAGCTATCATGGTTATCGTCTCTTTTACGTGGAGCAAAATGGCTTGAACTGATTACTATCATTTGCTTTTAAAAAAAAAATTTACATATTAATTTTAACAATTCTTGAGTGGCTTGGATTCCTCTCGAACTTTTGCAATTTGTTGAGAACTTAGGACCTTACTCTTGTAATTGGAGTAAAGGTTGTTTATCGTACACTGATAGAATCATTTTATTTATTATTTGATCTGTTAACAGATAAAAAAAAAGGTTCACATTGCACTGGTCATTTTATTAAAGTAAAATAATCCAAGTGGCCTTTGCTTGGCATGGAAAAATCCTTTTTGCCTGCAATCAATTTGACCATAATCATGTTTATTATGATATTATTGAAGCTTATATTTTGTTTTACTTTCTTTTGAGAGAATTATCAGATTTATATGTTTGTATCACTAAATGTGAATCACATTCTCAATGGTGTCAAAAGCCAATTCCCTTAGAGGCCTCAGTGAGTGATACGGGATTCATTTGGCAGTAAGTGGATGCACATTCCCAGTTGATTCCTTCAATAATCATTTAGTTAAAAGCCATTTTTGTTTTCAGTTACATTCTCTATAGATTCTAGGGTAAGATGTGGTCCCTCTTTTATTGTTTTTATGCTTTACTAATGAATATTTGTAACTCTTTTAGTTAATCTTTAAACTTTGAAAGCGAGCTTCAGCTCTTATGTACTGAGGATGTTTGTATCTATGTGTTTACATGGAATAAAAACAACAGAACTTTCAATTTAACATGATCTCAACCTTTTTTATTTACATCTTATTTTTAGCTGCCCTGCAAACAACTCAAATTGTTTTCAACACTCAAGTGCTCATACATATTCTTATGGAGCAAAATGTCAATAATTATAATTGATATATCTGCTCTTAGGGAACAAAGGTACATCATTTTTAATATAAGTCCGACTGACCATTATCTCAAGACAATCATCAACATATAATTGTTCTTAATGTTTTTATGAATATAACTAGGTAAGATGGCTATACGTATATATCATTGTTGTCATACCTGGCCTTCGTTTGTACATGCGGTGCAATATTTAGGTATCTCATTGTGTTTTAAATCATTTCAACAATTTTGGATTAGTTTATACATCTTTTCCAAAGTGTGTATATTGTGTAGGGATTCAAAAAAAAAATTTGTTCATATCTAATGCAGTGAATGGCCAGTGAGCCAATTGAATATACAAAATGTTACGATCTCATTGCCTTAAATCTATGTTGTTGTATCTTATAAACATTCAATAACATGACCAATTTTTATTATTATTAAAAAACGACAAAACAAAACAGAGAGATAAGGTTTTAAAATTTATTGGTCAATTAGATAACAAAGAAATGACAAAACAAGACACAAAGAGAGTAAGAAAGACCAACGAAAAGTTAGAAGCAAATATGTGCATTTAGTGAAAGCATGATAAAAACATTAACTGAAATATGTGCATCCAGTGAAAGCATGATAAAAACATTAGTTGTTTGGTTGTAGTTTATATTTGGTATGGTTTATGTAATAGTAAAGGTAAAAATTTTAGCTCTGCAACGCGTTGGTCGGTCCCCCATGTTCATCTACGGGATCGTCCTGAGCTGCAACCATGGATCTGCTCCCTGAGGAATGTAAGCATCTCCTAGACAAAGCTTTTAGTTCCCTGGTTGCTTCCACCCCCCCTCTTCCTGTTCTCACTGACCAATCAGATGCAAGTTTTATCAAACGAGTGACCGCCCCTAGTATTCAGATCCTGTCAACAGCTTCAAAACATAAGGCTTTAGCTCTGAGTGAGCTTGGTCTTATAGGACAAATTAGAGGAATCTGGCCTTCTCCAAAGTCGATGGACACCTGGGTCAACAAGAACTGGATGCCTTTGATCACCGGTGGTCTGCAACACTGCTTCTGTAGTAAGGGTTATTTTATTTTCC
The DNA here is from genome assembly GCA_027924585.1 of Larix kaempferi. Taxonomy (NCBI): domain Eukaryota; kingdom Viridiplantae; phylum Streptophyta; class Pinopsida; order Pinales; family Pinaceae; genus Larix; species Larix kaempferi. Next base: position 1,044,060 of record BSBM01000334.1, read on the forward strand.
TGTTTGCAAACAAAGCTGATAAGGATCTTATTTTTTGTAGTGGCTCGTATTTCATGGGCCCTCGTGGCCTCTACCTGAATCGCTGGAGCCTTTCCTTTAACCCCGAGAAAGATGTGCCTTCTGCTGTCCTTGTATGGGTCTGTCTCCCTCACTTTCCTATGCACTGCTAGGATGATGATACCTTGCTTGCCATTGGAAATGCTCTCGGAAAATACACTGATAAAGCGGAGCCTAAGGTACCCCTGTTCGCCTGTGCCAGAATTTGTGTCGAGGTAGATCTAGAGAAAGGTCTACTAGAAGAAGTAAATATGAAAATGGATGGTTGGGAACATATGCAGAAGGTCAATTATGAGCAGCTGCCCTTTAAATGAAAAAAATGTCAGGAATATGGACATTTCGTCAAAAACTGCCCCAAAAACATCCAAGAAAATACAAAACAAACTCAAGAAGAAAGATGGCAATAGGTCAAAAAGGGGAAAAATCCCATGTCAGCCCCCCAGATTGCCAAAAGCTCGCAGCCCCCCAATACCAAAGGGAAAACATCGGGAACAAAGGTGACCACAAATGTCAACAGTTTTCAAGATCTGTAGATGGAAGAAGAATAAATTGCTAACATAGAGAAAATCCCACTGGAACCAAACATAGAAGAAATAGTAATCCCCGATATTCCTGAAAGTGAGTCGACTGGAGAAAAGCAAGGAGGATCCATCACCCCAAGTGGATCGTGGGCCGACAAGGTGAAATGCAAGTTCGTGCCATCTTCATCTTCTCTTGATGTCTCCTCTGAATCCCTCGAGGATGAGGATCTAGTACAACCCCCTAATACCAGAGGCAGAAAATCTCTTAAGTATCATAGAGAACTCAAAATTGAAAGAGAAATTGAATCGGGAAGACAAAAAAGTTTAGAAGACATGAAGCTATTACAAAAACTAAAATCTCAAGGTGGAGCGAAAGAAGGCAAGTTCCAAGCAGGACCTACCCCAGCTAAGAAGTAATTTTAGCGGTCTCTTGGAACTGCAGGGGTCTCTATGGGATAAATAAAGTAGAAGCAGTTAAAAATATGATAAAATCTAAAAAACCAGATCTTGTGCTACTCCAAGAGACAAAGATGTAGAGGAATGATATTTTGGCTATGTCAGGCTCCTTCTGGAAAGAAAGCAAAGGGAGTGCTATTAGTGCTCGTGGAGCTTCGGGGGGTATAGCTACCCTTGTCTCCTCAAAGTTCTCCATTCTCTCCTCCATTGAAATAATCATTGGCTTCTTACTGAAATAAAAGCAAAAGACAACAACAACTCCATTTTTTTCTATACTGTATATGGGCCCACTCACCACAGGGATAAAACCAAGTTCTGGGATGATCTTAGCAACCTCAAAGAGAGCATGCACAGAGAAAAACTCATCAGAGTTGGAGATTTTAATGTCACAAAGTCTCAGTGGGAGAAGCGTGGTGGAAGCACAGTCCGAGATCCCTTCGGGGAAAAGCTTGAGGATCTACTTGTTGATCTGGATATTATTGATATTCCTTTAAAAAATGCAAAGTATATAACTTGGAGCAATAGGAGGTGTGGCATTGGACACATAGCAGCCAGACTAGACCGCTTTCTGGTATGTTCCTCTTTCTTCCATTTTGATTATATTATTTGTTCCTTTTCCATCCCCTGTGCCTCCTCTGATCATAAGCCAATTGGCCTCTCCATATCTCCACCTGAAAACCTAGGACCAATCCCCTTCCATTTCAACCCCCTTTGGATCCAAACTCCCAGTTTCCTTGATATTGTTCAGCTAGCCTAGAACTCAAGTTTTTTAGCTTCCCCTAGCTACATTTTGGAGTCCAAACTCAGAGCTGTGAAATTTGAGCTGAAAAAATGGGCGAAGAACTCCTTCAAAAACCCTTGTAGTCATAGACTAATTCTCCAGTCCAAGCTCTTCACTCTTCACCAAAGAATGGAGTTGGAGGAAGTCACGACCTCCTATCTTAACACAGAAAATTCTCTTGAATTGGAAATCCTTAGAGCAGCAAAGAAGGAAGAAGAACCTTGGAGAATCAAATCCAGGCAGCTTTGGCTAAAGGGGGTGATAACAATACTAAGTATTTCCACAATCAAACAAGAGCTCACCGAAGTCAGAATTCAATCAGGGAATTAAAAAATAGCAATGGAGAATGGATCAGTGGGAAAGAGAACCTTAAAATTCTTGCTTTCAATCATTTCAAGGATCTCTTCTCGGATAGTGGAGACATTGACCCGGCTGCTCAAGCAGAACTCTTAGAGGGCATCCCCAATCTTGTATCAGAAAGTTCTAACATAGAGCTAGATAAACCAATCTTGGAGCATGAAATAGAAAAAGCTATCTAGTCTCTCCAAAATGATAAGGCTCTGGGCCCTGTTGGCTTCACCATCAATTTCTATCAGGCTGCTTGGGAGATAATCAAAGATGATCTGAAACGAATGCTGAACTGGACTAGGAAAAAGGATAAAATCGGAGGGGCCACAAACTCCTCCTTTCTCACCTTAATCCCTGAAGACAAATCCCCCTGTTCCATGAGTCGTTTCAGGCCAATATCCCTCTGTAATACCTCCTACAAAATCCTTTCGAAAATACTCGCCACCAAAATGAAAAAAATTCATCGGAAAACTCATTTTTGAATCACAAGGGGGTTTCATTGTGGGTCGCCAAATCCTGGATAACATTATCATTGTTCAGGAAGCTATCCACACAAGTATGGAAAAAATCACCAAGGCATGGCCATTAAGCTAGATATGGAAAATGCATTTGACAGAGTTGATCACAGCTTTCTTTTTTCTATCATGGAAAAATTCGGCTTCTCCACAAGGTTTGTGAGGTGGATAAAAGCTTGTATCAATACCCCCTGGATTGCTCCCCCTGTCAATGGCAAACCTGCAAACTTCTTCTAGGCCACTCGTGGTCTGTGACAAGGCTACCCTATGTCCCCTTTCCTCTATCTTTTAGTTGCGGAATCCTTGAGTGGAAAGCTCCACTCCCTGCAAGTATTTGGAGATCTTAAAGGAATCAGAATCGTGAGAGGAGTTAGACATGCCAACCATTCTCAGTTTGTCGATGACACTATTTTTCTTGGAGGAACCTCTTCCATTATTGCTAATAAGTTCAACCTTGTTCTCACGTCCTTCCTCAAGGCCTCAGATGGTAAAGTGAACTATGCAAAATAAAAAATCTATAGCTGGAACTGTTCCCATATGACCCTCACAAGAATAGCCAGGATTTTTGGGTTTGATGGAACAAGAGACTAGAGTTCTTTCACCTATCTTGGTGTGCCAATCTTCAAAGGCAGGAAAAAAGTGGCTGACTGGCAAGGGCTAATCGTCAAAATTAAAAATAAAATCAGTTCATGGGGCTCTCGTTGGATTAATCCCGCCAACAAGTTGGTTCTCATCAACTCCATCCTGTCTTCCTACCCTTTGTATTCATGCTCCATCTCTCTCTCGCCCCCAAGTCTGTGACTTTAGAAATTTCAAAATCCTTCCGTAACTTCCTTTGGCAGGGTGGGAAAACCAACGGCACCAAAAAGTTTCATCTCATAAGCTGGGACATTGTGTGTAGACCTAAATCTTATGGAGGGGCTGGAATAAAAGACCTTTACTTTATGAATCTTTCCCTTGGTGCCAAGATCCTTTGGAGGATCATCTCCGGGAAGAAAGCATGGTGGAAATAAGTCTTCTAGAAAATATACATGCAGGGAAGCATAAGCAGGTGTGTGGAAAGTATTGATCAAGAGAAGAAAGGAACCGCGATATGGAACCTCTACAAGAGAGCAACCTTTATCATTAAACAAAATATTTCTTGGGTCTCAGGCAATGGTAAGAAAATCCAAATCTGGAAAGACAATTTCTGTGACATCTGTCCTACCAATTCTCTCCCCGCTTTCCAAGACTTAAGATGTTGGATGGTGCAGGCTAACATTAATACCTTGTTCGATTTATCCTCTTGGTATGCCCAAGGCAAGTAGATGGGATGGCAAAAGCTCGACCTCCCAAATCAACTTCAACATGAGTACAATGGTCTTCTCTCCCGGTTTCATGGTGCAATCCCCATCCATATTTCAATTAGAGATAAGCACAGTTGGGGGAAAGGTGGCAATTATACTGTTAGGGAAGGATACAATTACCTGGATACTCTAAACAACAGAAGCAGCAAAGGCAACAAATGGAATAGAGTGTGGAGTAGAGACAGGATCCCTAAAGTGAATGTCTTCAATTGGGCTATCGCTCATAGAAAGATTCTCACTGTGGAAAACCTCAAGAGAAGGGGAATCGCAGGCCCGACAAGATGTATTTTCTACAAAAAAGTGGAGGAGACAATCAATCATCTCTTTCTGAATTGTGAGTTTTCCCAAGAAGTTTGGTACAGAGCCTTACATGATATTCACCCAAATCTTGTTCTCCCAACCAACTAGTCTGACCTCTTTGCAAACTGGCATCTATACTATCCCAAATCCTTCTCCAGAAAATCAAACCTCAAAAGCGCATGGATCGCCTTCCCAAAATTCCTGTGTTGGAGACTCTAGACTGCCAAGAACCATGAAATTTTTAATGACATCAAAGCGTCTCCTGGAAAAATCATATCCTCCACCAAAGCCTTGTGGATTGACTTCCTCTCCTCTAGAGTCATGAAAAACCTTTGCAATGAACCTTTAAGTGTGGAAGAAAAACTCTGGGTGGCTGACCTCCTTTTTCCTCGCCTTCCCTCTACCTCCATTCCTCTCAAGATTAATAAACCTCAGAGCTGGCACATCAGAATGGATACTAAGGAACTTCAAATCTGGATTCGAACTCTTGGCAACCACATTCGCTTTTTTATTGTGCCTCCAAAGGCAATCCCGGGTTGGAAGGTGCGGGGGGAGTCCTTATAGACTCCGACGGAAACAAAGTGAACGATTTTTCCTGGGGAATTGGCAGAAGAACTAATAATGAAGCATAATGGTTTCCTATGATAAAAGGGATGGACGTTGCAAGGAGCAAGGATGTTAGTGACCTTGTGGTCTTTGGATACTCCATGTTGGTAATAAGAGAAGCCAAGGATCTAGTTAAACATCATCAAAAGCCACTCTCTACGATGCATCACCACTTCAGTCTTTTGACCAAGGATTTTCACTCCCTTTCCTTTTCCACATCCTCAGACAAAACAATCAAAGCACTAACACCATGGCTAATATTGGCGCAAATTTGAATTGTGGCCTTGCTATCTTCAATGGCCTCCTTAAGGGGGATGTTTGGGTGCCTTAATTTTGATCTATCCCTATGTTCTTCCCCCCTTGTTTCTCTATCCCCTCCCCTCCGTGGACCTCATTTACTTCCCATATCCTCCATAGATCCTCCTGCTCCTTTCAAATTTCCCCTCACCTGAACTGGCGGCCACCCCTGTCAGGCAACAACTGTCTCGCATGTGACAGTTTAATGCAAACGATCCCCAAGGTGGAGAATGGCTATTTCATGCAGGGTGGTGGAGCTCTCGGCACTCTGTGAACCCTCTTGCATTTATGCTTCTCGCTCTCTTCCCCTTTTTGTGTCCTTCCCTTCAGTCTTGCTCCCGGTAGTCGATTCCTTTGGCTCTTTATGGAGGAGTGCAATCAGTTCCCCCCCGCTCTGCAGTGCAGAAAATGCAGAAGAAATGATCAGGGGCCTCCAGGGGGGGCTAGCAATAGCGATAAGAAACAATACCTTGTCGATATCTTTCAGGGCAATGGTGGCAATGAGTCTTCTAGGGGGGGCACGGCTAAGTTGGTCTGCATCAATCACCCCGAAGTGAATGATTCTAGCAGTGATGGAAGATGGGTGCCCCTCGATGTTGGCATTGGTGAGGGAAATAAAGTACCTGTGCTTTCGCCTGGATGTGGCTTCATCTCTGGAAGGATTCCGGATTCTAGTTTTCACTCGACCCCCTATGAAATTGGCTATGGTGTAACAAGGCAGCAACTTCGTGGTAGTGTTGGTGATTTGGGTAGCAAGAGTTGGAAGCATGTAGCCAGCGATATGGAATCTCCTCGTGGGCAGGGAAGCCCCTTACCTGAAATCCATTTGCAATTATTGGAACTGGAATCCCAAGTCTGTTGGCTCAGGGGAGACCTCTCTGTTATGATATTTAGACACTTAGGAGTTAGTTAAGATCAACTTGTGTAATATATCCGTTAGGGATAGTGTGCTTCTTTAGTATGGATTAGTATGCATTTGTAAATACTTAATCTGACGGTCACGATATGTTCCCGACATAGAGTGATCCGACGGCTCAACTTCTCTTAGATCAAACCTAACCTTGATCCGTGGCTTAACACCTGATTGGTCCATGATCTCTATTTAAAGAGCATGGAGGGTCATTGTTTAGTTGATCGATTATGAGAAGCTCATTTGTAACATTCTTTCTTTGCATAATAAATTGTCCCGTAGAAGCTATTTGGCCAGGGCCGTGGAGTGTTTCCCTCAAGAGGGTTTAAACCACGTCAAAACATCGATGTGTTGATCTGTGATTTGTTTGTGTGAAGTGGTTGCTCTTGGTGTTCGGTCCTTTGGTAGTACCATGTGTACCCGAACATGGGCGGGAGAAAATGTTTCATTGTAGTCAATCCCTTGCTATTGGCTGCCATGTCACTATTGGGGACATCTTCAATAGTTTCTTTGTTCAATCAATATTCTAGATGTGAAGAGCTCGAAAAAATAGGCGGTTTAAAAAAAAACGGCACTAAAAACTGACTCTGTATGATGAAGTTATGCTTGAACAAAGAAACTGTTGAAGATGTCCCCAATAGTGACGTGGCAGCTAGAGAATGTCCAGGAAAAAAAAAAGAACCCCCCTCTTCCCAAGATGAACCTTTTGACAATCACTTTACAAGAAAGTTGCTTTAAGTGAACGACTTTTGTAAAATAAGTGATTTCACTTTTACAATGATATTACTTTTAAATAGTGCAACAATATAAAAAAAAACTTAAGTGACTCACTTGTATTTTTATTTTTTATTATTGAAGTGAGATGCACTTTTACAATAAAGTAACTTGAAAATAGAAATTGCATGCACGTTTTCTTTTAAAAGTAACTTCCTAAGACTTGAACTCAAGACCTATTAAGGAATAAAGCAACTTTGAACCAAGTGAGCTGGATTAAAAGGTATGTAAAATATGGCCGCCCCTTGTGATATTCTACTTAACAGTTCCAACTATTTCTCATGAAAATCTTATATGGAGGATGTTCTACGAAGTAGGGGACTTTTCAGAATTACCTCAGGGAAAGAAACATAACCCACTGATGATGATAAGAAAATAAAATGGGCAAATAGATGTGATGAAGCTCGTGGATTTATTGGGATGTCAATCTCTACTGATTTGCAATTCCACATATCTGGAATTGATAAACCTGATGCTGCTTGAGACAAGTTGGAATTTGTGTTTGATAAACACAATTGAATTCGAGGTCACCAACTTGAAAATGAGTTGATTTCTTTAAATCCAAGTGACTTTTCATGCCTTCAAGATTATTTATCTAAGTACAAAACTCTTAAATTCTTATGTGCGGAATGTAAGATTTAGAGGGAAGATAAACAATGCATTTATCATATTCTTTCCAAACTTGGACCTGCATATTCTGTTTTTGTATCTACATTTTACTCCATGAAAGCATCCTTGAATGCAGCTAGCTATCAAGAGCCTAGTCTTGAATCCTTTTGTGATTCCTTGATTAGGGAGCAAGATAAACTCATTCATCTTGGAATAATCAACAATGCAGATACATCTGGGAAAGCCTTATTATCCCAACATAAAGAAAAGTTCAAGCCTCCCAAGAAACAAAATTTTCACAATAATAAGTCAAACAAGGGTCCAAAACCCTCTCAGTCAGCTCCTTCTTTAAAAAATGAAAAAGTATCTAAGCCAAAAGGCAAAAAGACTGAGCGTCATTGCAACTATTGTGGGAAAGATAATCATGACGAATCTAAGTGTTTCAAGAAGATGACAGCCTTGGAAGCAGCAATGAAGAAGCACCACATCAGCCTAGATTCGCCTTCAGAATCTGCCTCTCATGGACATGCACTTTGTGATTCTGGTTATTCTTATAATGCATCTTCTTCTTCTACTTCAAATGAATGGCTCATTGATTCTGGAGCATCTTATCATATGGCTAAGGATCAAGCCATCTTTTCTACTATGCATGAATGTAACACCAAACAAATATTTGTTGGTGATGATAGATCTCTAAGTGTTGTAGGAGCAGGAACAGTTCCAGTAAATAATGGTCATTTTAGTGATGTACTATGTGTTCCAAGAATTTCCTGCAATTTGTTATCAGTCTATCAGATCACTCATTCTGGTGAAGGTAAAAATGTGACCTTTACACCTCACCAAGTTGTAATCAAGGATTTTAAAGATCCTCAACAGGTCCTAGCTACCGGAATTGTTGATAATATTACCAGGTTGTACAAGTTTAACAACTTTGGGTCATCACCTTTCCCTTCAGTTTTTGTTGCTCATAGTGATAACTTGAGCAAACTTTGGCATGAGCAATTTGGTCACTTAAATTATCGCTCATTGCAACAACTATGTAAAGACAATATGGTGACAGGTCTTCCGATGGTATCTTGCAGGGATGGTGTTTGTTCCGGTTGTGTACTCGAAAAACATCATCGGGAACGTTTTGACAAATGTGCCTATTGGCACGCCTCAGTTCCCTTGGAGCTTGTGCATAGTGACTTGTGTGGTCCTCTTCCATCTGCTTCCTTTTCTGGTTTCAAATATTTCTTAACTCTCATTGATGATTACACCAGGCGCACTTGGGTTTATTTCCTAAAACTTAAGAGCGAAGTATTTAACATGTTCTTGGCCTACAAGGCCCTTGTTGAAAAACAATCTGGTCATCAAATTATTAAGTTAAGATCTGACAATGGAGGAGAATATGTTAACAATAAGTTCACTACTTTCTGCACTGAACAAGGCATCCAACAACAACACATTGTTCCATATACACCACAACAAAATGGTGTGGCTGAGTGGAAGAACCGCACTTTAAAATAAATGGCTAATTGTATGATCCAATCTAAGGGACTAAGTCTTCAATTTTGGGCTGAAACCATTAATTGTGCAAATTACATAGTTAATCGCACCCCCACTAAAGCATTACAAGGTATAACACCGGAAGAAGCATGGAGTAAAACTAAACCTGATGTAAGTCACTTCCGTGTGTTTGGTAGTGAAGCATGGGCTCACATTCCGGATGAAAAATGGAAAGCATTGCAGCCTAAAAGTGAAAAGTGCATATTTGTTGGGTATTCTGAAGATGTAAAAGGTTATAGACTTCTTCAACCACATTCTCATGATATAATCATTAGAAGAGATGTTAAATTTGATGAAAATCTCTTGGCCTGCGAGCCTAACTCGGCGATTGTGCTATCTTTGGCCTGCGAGCCTGATTCGACATTTGTGCCTTCTTCTTCTTCTTCTTCCAACTTCCTTGATAGGTTTCCAACTCTAGTTTCTGATGATGACAGTGAGGATGAAAATCCACTTCCGCCTTCTCATGTTCCTCCAGTTGCACCAGCACAAGTGCTTCCTCGATGGGTCCGTTCAACATGTGAAGCAACTAGTGATCTTGCCGGTGATCCTAGAGATCAACGTCGAACACGTTCTCAGTTTCAGCGAGCCTCTTCTCTTTTGGGTCAAGTTTCCGAGAATCATGATCCAGAAACTTTTGCAGAAGCTTCAGGGAATCCAAATTGGGATGCAGCCATGGATTAAGAATATCGTTCCTTAATGGCGAACGATACTTGGGATCTTGTACCTCTTCCAAAAGGAAGAAAACTTGTCAGATGTAAATGGGTCTACAGAACTAAGTATGCATAAGATGGAAGTGTTGAAAGACTTAAGGCAAGGTTAGTTTCCAAAGGTTTTTCTCAAGTTGAAGGGATTGACTACAATGAAACCTTTGCTCCCATCACAAAAATGAACTCCATCTGCCTTGTTCTTTCTCTTGCATCCTTACACAACTGGGAAGTCCATCAAATGGATGTCAAGTCTTCCTTCTTACATGGTGATTTATAGGAGGAAATTTACATGGAACAACCTATTGGCTATGTTTAGAATAACTCTAGCCTTGTCTTCAGCCTTAAGAAATCCTTATATGGCCTTAAGCAAGCTCCTAGAGCTTGGTATGCCAAAATGGATAACTTTCTCCTTGACACTGGTTTTTCTAGATGCCATTCTGACCCCAATGTCTATACCAAGAAAGTAGGAAACCATCTCATCATACTTGTTCTATATGTTGATGACCTTATTCTTACTGGTAGTGACCCTAAGCTTATAACCCATGTGAAATCCAGTCTTAAACAAAATTTTGAAATGTCAGACTTTGGGCATTTGCATTATTTTCTTGGTCTCCAAGTCCTGCAAACTAAAGAAGGAATCTTTCTTTCTCAGTCTAAGTATGCTTGTGACCTTCTTCGTCGCTTTCACATGGAAGATTGTACACCAGCCCCTTCTCCCTTCTAGTTTGGAGTCAAACTTTCTGCCACTTGTACTTCACTTGAAGTCGATGCCACCTTGTATCGTCAGCTTGTTGGTAGTCTCTTATACTTGACTCATTCCCGTCTTGACCTTTCCTTTTCCATTGGTCATGTTTCCCATTATATGTAGACACCTCATGAAAGTCACTAGAAAGCAACTAAAAGAATACTTCGATATATTCGAGGTACAATTCAGTTTGGGATTCATTAGAGTATAGGGAAGAAACCTTTGTTGGTTGGTTTCACTGATTCAGATTGGGCCGGTGATCCTGATGATCGAAAGTCTACTGCAGGTTATGTTTTCAATCTGGGATTTGGACCTATTACTTGGGCTTGTAAGAAACAACAAGCTCTTGCTCTTTCTTCAGCAGAGGCAGAATATCAAGCAGCAGTTAATGCCAGTCAGGAAGCTTTATGGCTTTGACAAATCCTTTCAGAGTTTGGATTTGAGCAACAACAGCCTACTCCACTTTGGTGCGACAATCAAAGTGCTATCAAGCTTGCCAAAGATCCAGTTCTACATCAATGCAGCAAATACATTGAGCTACATATGCACTTCATTAGAAATCTTGTTCATGATCGTGTTCTTGAAGTGCTTTTTTTCCCTACAGATGATCAAGTTGCAGACATCTTCACCAAGTCTCTTACAGAAGCGAAGTTTTCTAAACTTCGATCCATGTTAGGAGTTCAGGAACTTGTCATTAAGGGGGGATAGGCTCTAATGCCTCCTTCCTTCTCCTAATAGTGTCACTTTTGTAAATCCTTCAATCCTATCCCAAGTTGTTCTTAAGGGGGGATGTTAGGATATTTAGACACTTAGGAGTTAGTTAAGATCAACTTGTGTAATATATCCATTAGGGATAGTGTATTTCTTTAGTATGCATTAGTATGCATTTGTAAATACTTAATCCGACGGTCACGATATGTTCCCGACATAGAGTGATCCGACAGCTCAACTTCTCTTAGATCAAACCTAACCTTGATCCGTGGCTTAACACCTGATTGGTCCATGATCTCTATTTAAAGAGCATGGAGGGTCATTGTTTAGTTGATCGATTATGAGAAGCTCATTTGTAACTTTCTTTCTTTGCATAATAAATTGTCCCATAGAAGCTATTTGGCCGGGGCCGTGGAGTGTTTCCCTCAAGAGGGTTTAAACCACGTCAAAACATCGGTGTGTTGATCTGTGATCTGTTTGTGTGAAGTGGTTGCTCTTGGTGTTTGGTCCTTTGGTAGTACCCTGTGTACCCGAACACTCTCGGACATGAAGAAGGCAATCTCGCACCTGGCTACTTTTGTGCAAATTTCCAATTCAGAAGTTCAGGCAAGCACTGGTAAGATGAAAGATCACTTTGAAAAGTTGATGGGAAAACATGATATGTTTTACAGTTGTCTGCGAACTATAGAGTCCAAAGTTGATTGTGTTAGGACCAATAGTGGAAGCAATCCCTCAATCATTCTGAATATCGATGACGATAATGCAGGCTCAGCCCTTGGCAACAAGGAAAAAATTGCTCGTACCCATCACAACAACTGAAGCTCTATGTTCGAGAAGCACTCTTTTTGTCTAGAGCTTATATCTATAGTTAGATGTTCTATTTCTATTGTCTCTTGTTAGGGCAGTTTGTTAATATTTTCAGTTGTAATAGGTTTGCCAATACTTTCTATTGTAATAGGCATAAGGACTTTTTTGAACTTCAGAGGCTGGTAGGTGAAGAGTCTATCTTGGCAACTCTGGTTTTTTGGGATTAGCCTCTCCCACTCTTTGTACTCAGCTCCACCTTTTTAATATAAAGCTTATTAACCATTTGTGTAAAAAAAAAATATTTGCTATGGTTTATAAATCAGTGAAAGCATGATAAAAACATTAGCTGTTTGGTTGTAGTTCATATTTGTTATGGTTTATATTTATCAGATATAGAGGAGTCCGTTATAGACTTTAAGTACAAGTATTGTATTGTAATTGTTGTTGAATTTAAATAAATATATTTTTTTATTAGCAAGACACAATATGAACATATTAGGGGAAGTGAACTCTTAGATTTCTAAAAGTAGAAAATTTGAGTTGTTTTTTTTTGTATGATGGAAGACACAATATGAACATATTAGGGGAAGTGAACTCTTACATTTCTAAAAGTAGAAAATTTGAGTTGTTTTTTTTTTGTATGATGGATGGTTATTGGGACTTTGGTCATGGTTTGGAACAAAAATAAAAGTATGTATACAGCTTGGTCATGGTGTTCTGAGTTTGGTGTTTAACTTGGAAATGTGAATTCTCTACTGGAATGTGTTTGAAAATATGGAATTCATTTGAGATATTTAGACAAAGACTTTTAGCAAGAATGTTGAATTCCCTTTAGATATTTTTATAAATAATTTTTTTATTCATATAAAAGTGTTAATATATGAAGTAATATTTTTTTTTATTGAAAATATTTTGTTTTAATGTCTAAAGTCTATAGTATAGTTTATTATTACATTATGATTTATTCAAAAAAAATTATCATAGTTGTAATTTTATTTATAAAAATTAACAAATAAATAATGCATAATTTCATTTTAAATAATATGAAGGAAACCATTATGTAGAAAATAACATATAAGAAATTAAATTTTCAAAATTTAGAACAAGACATTTATATATTTATTGGTTTCTAAAAATACTTGGGATATGCTATTATTTCTTAAAATATATAATTTTATTTAGAAGAATGTCTCATATATTGCATTAATGCATTAACGATATAATTTATTTAAAAAAAAAACATGTACATTATATGATTGCATCAAAGCTATACAATCAATTTTTGAAAATGTCTCAAATATTACATTATTGCTTTAAAAATATGTTTATTGAGAAAAATAATTCATGCATTGCACTATTGTGTTCAATATCTAATTTATTTTGAATTAATTTTCATATCATTCATATTTGTGTGATACTTTAAGTGACAATTTAATTTAAATGAGAATGCTTATGCTTGTTTATCACTTTCCATGTATTGGTCCAATCGACTTTCCTTTGCGCTTATTGGGGCAATTACTAATATATATATATATATATATAAAAGGTATCAATTAAACCAATTAAACACCAAATTTTTAAAAATGGTTTATCTCACTTGTTTAATTCATTGTGATTTTAATTGTTTATTTACATTCTTAAATTTAATTGTTTAATTATTTGTTACTTAAATTATAATTATAATGAGATTTGTTTTTATTGTTACTTTAAATTGTTTAAATTATTTAATTGTGAGGCAAAAGCTAATTTTTAATTTATTATTAAATTAATTGAAAAACAAAAACTTATTGACATTAACATTTATAATAATAATAATAGTTAATATTAATATTAACATTAATATTAATCATTTTAATAATATAATTTTTAATATTAATAACATTAATAAAATTAATAATAATATTTTTGTTAATTCTAATAATAACAATAATACAAGCATTAAACATTAATGTTTTCTATTAATAACATTATTATTAATATTAAGAAATATCACTAATAAATTTATTGTTAACATTACATTAATTATTTGTGCATATATGGCATAATATTTTTACATGTTTATTCTATTATGTTAGTTCCTGCAGTGCCTTTTCTCATCTTCTTTCTTCCACTATCATAGTTTTCATTTTTCATTTCCCATATTCATTCATAGACAAACCATGGTCAACTGGTCAACCATAGTCATCCTTAGTCAACCATAGTCATCCATAGTCAACCATGGTCAACCCTTGGTCAACCATAATAAACCACAATAAACCATGGTTAACCATCATCAATAAACCACGGTTAGCCATAGTCAAACATGGTCAAACATAGTCAAACCATGGTCAACCACATTCAACCGCACTCAACAATGGTAGACCATAGTCAGACATAGTCAACCAAGGTCAACCATATTCAACCATGGTCAACCATGTTCAACCATGTTCAACCATAATCAACCATATCCAACCATTGTCGTCCATGGTCAACCATAGTTAACCAAAGTCAAACACAGTAAACCATGCTCAACGATATTCAACCTTAGTCAAACAATTGCCAATCATAGTCTACAATGCTCAACCCTAATCAAACATAATCAACCAACCATAATTAACCATAATCAAGCACAATCGACCATGGTCAACGATAGTTAAACATAATCAACCAACCATAGTCAACTATAATTGACCACAGTGGACCATGGTTAACCATAGTTAACCATAGCTGATCAAAGTCAACTATACTCAAACATAGTCAACCATGGTAAACCGTAGTCAATCACGGTCAGCCACACTCAACCACGATCAATCATAGTTAACCACGATCAACCATAGTCCACCAGGGCCAACAATGGTCAACGATCATCAACCATGGTCAACCATAGTAAACCATAGTTTGCCATAGTCAATGATGTTCAAACATAGTCAAACCATGGTCAACTAAAATCGACTATGGTCATCCATAGTTAACCACATTCAACCATAGTCAACCATTGATCTGAAAATTATCCAAGATGTTTATAACCAATATTTGCAAGTGTAAGTTCGAATGCATAAATCAATTAAAAGGCTTAAATGACAAATTTAAAGAACATATTTGAAGCATATAAACACATAAAAGAGATATGCAAACCAGAAAATGAAGATAAGAGCTGATAACGGAGTTCACCCTTCTTGGGCTACATCTCCAGGCCGCTTCCAATGAGAAGGCCGATCTTATTAAGTCTTCAAAGGTTACAAAATGAGTGTTCTAGAAACACGTTTGTTTTTTGTCTGTCAAACGCAGAATTAGATTGGGCCACTGTGCCCGTCTCGAAATTCTGAGAAAAATGAGTATAAAGTTGACCATATATGCTTGAGACCTCCTCTGGCACACAAAACGAGATCAACTTCCTGCATAAAAGACAAAATAGCACTGACAATACGAATTCCACCTCGGGATCCATGCCCAATAATGGTCTCTGCACCTTGGGATTCGTGCTTGTACTCTGTCTCGGTTACTATGCAACCTGCGTTTTGTGCAAATTCCGAACTTGACCACCGTGGCAGGAAATCGTGGTTTAATTTAAAACCATGGGCGCTGTAACTTCAAAATAGTTTGGAGCCACTTTCACATCAATGGAGGTACCGCGGCCTGATGGTTAAGGCACACAGTTTGAAGGAATTGGTCCCGAGGTCAAACCCACTCCTTCGCTTGCGCGTTTTGCATAGTACCATATATATAATGGAGCCACGATACATTATGGATAAAGTTCATTTGTTATATGGTTATAACATTTGAACTCCACGTTATATATTGAATAAGATTCGGCGCTTTGATATAGTTTCGGTTCCACCATGGCTTATAGTATGGTTTCAATACATTATATTATGGTTATAGCATATGCGATATGGTATATGGTTGGTTTCCCCCCATATTACAATACCTTGGTTATATGGTTTTCCCACATTACAATATAGTTTGTTACATGACTTGGTCTATGGTTTAACATATAGTTGTGCTGAAAGCGTTCTTTCTGCAAAGATAATATAGTTTGTTATATGACTTGGTCTATGGTTTAACATATAGTTGCGCCGAAGGCGTTCTTTCTGTAAAGATGATCCTTGGCCCTGTAGCAAGATTCCTCGTCTATAGGACGAATGGAATCTTGCCATGTGTATCGTCATGGTTAGCGTGTTTTCCTGTTATTTTGGCGGTTGGTCGGTCCATCACGTATTTTGGTGGTCGGTCGGTCCATCATGTATTTTGGCGATCGGTCGGTCCATCACATGTCCGTTAGCCTGTTGCATCCTTTTAGGGTTTTCTATATTTTTGGGCTTTTTTTCTTTTGCTTTTTGGCCTTTTTCTCTGCGTTAGCCCTTTGCCCTTTCTCGTTATCTTCGACACTGCGGGAGGATGAGCATCCAGGAAATAGAGAAGTGGATCACCCACGTTGAGGAGATGAGGATCATCCACGCAATAGTCCTCCGCCGAAACCCTGAGCGCGAGTGCCAAGTGTTGCTTACTTTGCAACAACCGGACTAAGGACGACGATTGGTGCCTTTTGCCAGCAAGCAGGTGCCCGCAGGGTGGGATAAAATCACATTCATGTGACTGTCTGTGATCCTGATCATTAGTGCCTCGGATTTTATGGTTTTTTCCCTCCAATTCGCCCACAATTCATGGGATCAAGCTACCTTGCTCACAATCTCACCTGAATATATTCATTGCAGGTTTATTTCTTCAATTTTAGCTTATGGGTATTCTTTAAAGTTCTATTTTGTTTCAAAATTCGCCGAGATTCATGCCCTACAGTGTGCAAAGAGGACTGGATTTATGCCCTACCGCTACTCTGTATAGGGATCTGGAGGATTGAATACATTGTTTTACATTTGATGAAATTTCCTTCATTAAACATAAATATAGGGTTATATGACATTCCATAAAATATTTTAATTGGAATTTTTTCAACATTTGCTACTTGATGCAGGGTTTTAAAAATGGCCTTTGAGTGAAGAAATTATGTAGAGTGAAAAAAAGTTCCATAGATACTCGGGTATGTAGATAATTAGGATATAGAAAACTTACTCAACTTGCGATTCGAACCCATGTCCTCCATAGTGGCTGGAGGTGCCTTCGGGTGAGCAACAAACGTTGTGGGAGAAGAAGCAACGCATCTGAAGCTGCAGTGGTGGTTCCATGTAATTTTATTCTGATTGGGTATCAGTCTAGCAAGGAGTATATCTCGTCGGCATTGATCTTGCAGTGGGGATCTCAAATCAACAAGGCTTCCAATAGATGATGTATGCACGACCCTTTTATTTTGTTGAAATGCAGAAAGCTACGCTGGGGTTTCACCTTTTTCTATTCTCTACACAAGTTTTATTACAGCTTCGGGCTCTTTCTCCCCTATGACTCAACAATATTGAGGGTTCAACAGAAAGAAGATATCTTTGTTTCAATAGGAAGGATGAAACTACACTGGGGTTTTACCTTTTTCTATTCTCTGCACAAGTTTTATTACAGCTTCGGGCTCTTTCTCCCCTACGAGAACCAAATTCTTTTTCTTCACCCTTAGAAGGCTTTCTATGAGTCTTCTAATCTCATCATTTCTATTGCTTGTGGATTCAGCACCAACCCCTAGACTTTGAAGTAGCAGCTTAGCAAGCCTGGCGCAGATGGCTAGTAGGGGCTGCCAAAAACGTCGCAGCAACATCTAGAGGAATCGTTAGTAAGTATATACACACATAACATAGGCCATGAATGCCTAAGACAGTAAGTAGTTACAGCAGTTTAAGGCATAACTTACCTAGGGAACTCATTGTGCACTTCTTCTATTTACGGTATTAATTAAATACTTTGATAATTGTAGGTACCGTAGAAGGCATACACATGTAAGCATCAAAGCAATAAAAAATTGGTCTTGGCACATTTTAGAAGGTCTCATATACTTGCATAGCCCTGATCCACCCATCATTCACCATGACTTGAAGTGTGACAACATTTCTGTCAATGGAAGCCGAGGAGAGGTGAAAATTGGATACCTTGGACTGGCAGCAATTCTCCATCATCCCAATGTAGCTCATAGTGTTTTTGGTAAGCTCTCAACTCTTATTTTTTCTAGTGTGTGGACACGAGTTATTAGGAAAATTCTTATCCACAGTGATATTTATGTAGGAACGCTTGAATTCATGGCCCCAGAATTTTATGAAGAATAATACAATGAGTTGGTGTACATTTTCTCCTTTGGAATGAGCTTGTTGGAAATGATAACTTCCGAGTATCCATACAGCGAATGTGCAAGTGTAGTACAAATTTACAAAAGAGTCACCACTGTAAGATATATTCTTATCGTTGCTTCAATTTTGTCAGCAAACTGTTTTGACTTGTACTCAATGTATAAGCAAGTGCTTGTTACATTTATGGGATATTTAGGGAATCACTTTTTCTTACTACTGTTTACATTTACATTTGAACTTTTGAGGGCACTCTAGTTGAAATATCAATAAATTCAAATTCTACTTGTTCATTGTTGATACATAGTGTAGAAAAATGACTTCCTTGGATAAGGTCAAGGATCCCAGTGTTCGACAATTTGTGGAAAAATGCTTGGAAACAACATCAAGAACACTGTTTGGAAGGGAGTTGTTGATGGATCCATTTCTTCAAGATGAAGGAAACAATAAAACTATGGAGTATATCAAACATATAAGTCAGTTCCATTCTCTGGGGCATAACCTCAAGGAGTGTGAAAATATTATAGATGAGAAAAA
This sequence comes from Larix kaempferi, assembly GCA_027924585.1. Taxonomy (NCBI): domain Eukaryota; kingdom Viridiplantae; phylum Streptophyta; class Pinopsida; order Pinales; family Pinaceae; genus Larix; species Larix kaempferi. The sequence continues at coordinate 1,062,832 of BSBM01000334.1, forward strand.
TGGGGGTCAATGCTATCCCAAAGTGAGTCCTGTATTGCATCACAAGCTCTCAGACATAAGGAACTTAAAAGGAGTGAAAGATCTAAAGTTGCCTTTCCACTCACATGCTACAATAGGAGCCATTATGCATCAAGAATCAGTAGAAGTGGAAAATAATCATTGTTTACAGAACTACATTGAGACTGAAAGTAGAACTTCAAGTGTTGAAGAAGAGGGTCTGAGGAATCCATGATTTTAGAGTGAATTGTACTAGTAAAGACAACAACACAATATTCTTAAGACTTCACATTGGAGATTCAGAAGGTGCCTTAATTTATTATGTTTGACTTTGGTCATTAAATCCATATCTCAAACTAGATATTTTTTGGGAGTACCCTAAATATTTGATTATGACGAGAGCTCTTGAAGAGATTTAACATCCCTTCTCCCTGTTTGCATTTTGCAGGTTGTGCTCATAATATTCATTTTCCATTTGATATAGAAGCTGACATAGCAATGATTGTTGCAAGTGAAATGGTTGTAGAGTTGAACCTACCAAATCAAGACGTGATAACAATTGCTGAAATGATAGATGCAGAAATAGAGGCTCTTGCACTAGAATGGAAGCCTCGAGCTTCTTTTGAGGATACTTCTAATGATCACAACTATTCTGTTGTTGTAGATAACCCTTCTGATCTACCAAGTGTCCATAGTAACACTTGGGATACATTTGTACTTCGACATTTACCATCTGGTAGGAAGTATTGGTTACAGTCTCCAGTGAACATTCGAGAAACATCTGCTACTGAGCCTGCACGCAGGAATGCTTCTGCCAGATTTCAAGGCTTAATGCATGGAAGAGTTGACAAGGTGCCTTACCCTAAGTCTTGTACAATCAGTACCAAGGATCAATAAGATGAAATTGACATTTTAAGAGAATCTAACTGTAAGGGGGAGGGTAATAATAAACTAGATAAAATTGATAGATTTAAGTTTCCAGGACATTCAGAAAGAATTGATTTCAATGAAAATCTCTTGGCAATCAGTCAAGATGGAAGTCATTCTCATCCTGAGATTCTAACAGATACTGTGATTGGAACATGCATTCTAATAGATCCTTTGTGGGAAAATGACAGAAGGATAACCCATGAGTTGGAAAAGTTGGCCCTTCAGCAACAACATGAACAAGAAGCATTGAAACTAAAACATGAACAAGCAGTTCAAGATTTGAAGAATTGATTGAGCCAGAAGGGTTGCACGGTGACTTCTTCAAGGAATTCTCTTTCTGAAACTTGTGAATCACTGTGCAAACTTTCAGTGGGAAGCAGTGCATCTTTTAGAGACAAAAATAAATCAGAAAGGATTTCTTTTGTAGAAATTGCTTCCGTCAGTGCTAGATTTAAGACAATATGTGATCCAAAAATGGATTGCGGGACTAGCTATGGAGATAACTGTATCTCTAGCCATATTTTTGGACTTCAAATTCCAACTAACTACTTATATTACCACTAGTTCCACTTTAAGTTGAACAATGCCAGAGTAATTTACAAATCAAACTAATAAAACCATTTGAGCACCGATTTTTGTTAGAAGACGTCACTCGTTTTTTACCATGTGGGTAGTCAGCAATTTGATCTTTACCAATTCCAACAAAAAATCCAACTTATTATCATCCCAAATCTAATATTTTCTTAATTTTACTTGGAGGATTCTTCAGCATATTGGTTCCATAGCCAATGTTGGAAATAATTCCAACTACCCGCATTTAATCTGTTGTTGCTTGTACAAAGTCCTCTTTGGCTACCATTGCGTGTGATCAACCTCAAATTTTCCCCCATACCTTGCATCCAGGACAGTCATAAATTCAAAATCATATTTTTCCCATACTGAAACAGGCTAAAACATTAAATGTGATAAATCCATTTTTTTTGTTTTCTATACGGATTGTGGTAGCTGTTATTTTTTTTTAAGCTGAAGAAAACATAGCATAAATAGAAGAGGGGATTATGTTTTATGTTCAGGAAAGGACGAATGAATGAGCATCAGCTCTGTATTGTGTGCAAAAGACTATTTTAAATTCAATGCTCTATTTTATTTATGTTATTAGTTGCTATGTCTTTCTTATATATTCTCCTATGCCTCTCTTCTTCACCTGGGTTCATTAATGCGTTTCATTAAATTATTGCACAGGTTCAAAAGAATTTCAATGATTTAAATAGAAAAAGAATGGTCATAAGTGATTACTTATGACAAATGGTCATCTTATGGATGAAGCATCTTAAAAATTGTGAATTTGAGCATTTTCAAATAGAATTTTGATTTTGCATGGATGTGGAACCATGTATGGCATTCACACTTACAGTAAAACAATATTTAATCTACAAAAAACTATAATATCTTATCAATAGTAAATAGTAAATAGTAAATAGTAAGTGAATTCTCCGCCATTATCGGATATGAAGGTCTTGATCTTCTTATCAGTTTGATTTTCTATCAGGGCTTTGAATTCCTTGAACTTATCAAACAATTCATCGTTATTCTTCAAGAAGTACATTAGAGAAATTTTGAGGTCAAAAAATGGTCTCAAAACAAAGAAAATGTACTATAAAAAACAACCAATCACATTCTAGTAGATGACATCATCCCCCTTGGTTGAGGTGGCATTGCATGAATTAAGAATGCTTATTTGTCAAATTTTCTATGGTAGATGAAAACACATAGTTAACCAAGGTAGTGGTGTAAGTACTTTTAAGTCATAAAGTAAAGTACTCATAATGATAGTCTTTTCATAAAATAATATTATTGTAATTTTCAAGTAAAGTACTCATAATGAATGTATTTTCACACTTTCTCATAAAATAATATTATTGTCATTTTCAAGTGAAGTACTCTTAATTCATAAAGAAAGTACAACATGGAGTGAAGGTGGGTGAGGGCTCCATATTCAATACAGAGCTTGGGAATAAGGTTCATGGAAAGATTGTAAAGAAAGGATGCATAGTGGTTAGAATTGAGAAGGTGTTAGAAAATGATGCTCATTTACCACATCCAACTGGATTTGAGGAAACACTAGGGGGTGCAATAGAATCTTATGAGATTTGGCCAGAAATAGATTTGAAACCTCATTGTGAAGATCAACCCATAAATATTCCACAAGATAGGGTTGCAAGTATAATTTTCACAAAAGGGGACTATGTTGACCTCCTGGTTAATGGTCAAGTTATTGGGCTAGGAAAGGTTGAATCTACAGAAGTTGGAACTTATTATGGTGGAGGAAGGGTTGTTGCAGGTTATGTTATGGTTTTGATAATTGATGTCACTCAACCACATTTGATTGTGGAATATGTTGAAGGGGACACACATCCATGGAGGACTACAGATTTGAGTCACACCATAGGTAAATCAAATACCAAAGCATGTGTTAAGAATTATTCATACTTTATTGAATGTTTTTTTGAGAAAATACTAAGTTTGTTATGTTTGGTGTACAGGTGCAAATGTTTGTTCAACATTTTCTATTGGAGACAAAGTAGATCTTTTACAACATGGAGTGAAGGTGGGTGAGGGCTCCATATTCAATACAGAGCTTGGGAATAAGGTTCATGGAAAGATTGTAAAGAAAGGATGCATAGTGGTTAGAATTGAGAAGGTGTTAAAAAATGATGCTCCTTTACCACATCCAACTGGATTTGAGGAAACACTAGGGGGTGCAATAGAATCTTATGAGATTTGGCCAGAAATAGATTTGAAACCTCATTGTGAAGATCAACCCATAAATATTCCACAAGATAGGGATGCAAGTATAATTTTCACAAAAGGGGACTATGTTGACCTCCTGGTTAATGGTCAAGTTATTGGGCTAGGAAAGGTTGAATCTACAGAAGTTGGAACTTATTATGGTGGAGGAAGGGTTGTTGCAGGTTATGTTATGGTTTTGATAATTGATGTCACTCAACCACATTTGACTGTGGAATATGTTGATGAAGGGGACACACATCCATGGAGAACTACAGATTTGAGGCACACCATAGGTAAATCAAATACCAAAGCATGTGTTAAGAATTATTCATACTTTATTGAATGTTTTTTTGAGAAAATACTAAGTTTGTTATGTTTGGTGTACAGGTGCAAATGTTTGTTCAACATTTTCTATTGGAGACAAAGTAGATCTTTTACAACATGGAGTGAAGGTGGGTGAGGGCTCCATATTCAATACAGAGCTTGGGAATAAGGTTCATGGAAAGATTGTAAAGAAAGGATGCATAGTGGTTAGAATTGAGGTGGTGTTAAAAAATGATGCTCCTTTACCACATCCAACTGGATTTGAGGAAACACTAGGGGGTGCAATAGAATCTTATGAGATTTGGCCAGAAATAGATTTGAAACCTCATTGTGAAGATCAACCCATAAATATTCCACAAGATAGGGCTGCAAGTATAATTTTCACAAAAGGGGACTATGTTGACCTCCTGGTTAATGGTCAAGTTATTGGGCTAGGAAAGGTTGAATCTACAGAAGTTGGAACTTATTATGGTGGAGGAAGGGTTGTTGCAGGTTATGTTATGGTTTTGATAATTGATGTCACTCAACCACATTTGATTGTGGAATATGTTGATGAAGGGGATACACATCCATGTAGAACTACAGATTTGAGGCACACCATAGGTAAATCAAACACCAAAGCATGTGTTAAGAATTATTCATAGTTTATTGAATGTTTTTTTGAGAAAATACTAAGTTTGTTATGTTTGGTGTACAGGTGCAAATGTTTGTTCAACATTTTCTATTGGAGACAAAGTAGATCTTTTACAACATGGAGTGAAGGTGGGTGAGGGCTCCATATTCAATACAGAGCTTGGGAATAAGGTTCATGGAAAGATTGTAAAGAAAGGATGCATAGTGGTTAGAATTGAGAAGGTGTTAAAAAATGATGCTCCTTTACCACATCCAACTGGATTTGAGGAAACACTAGGGGGTGCAATAGAATCTTATGAGATTTGGCCAGAAATAGATTTGAAACCTCATTGTGAAGATCAACCCATAAATATTCCACAAGATAGGGCTGCATTCACATGTACAAGGGTTTCTCTTACACATGGATGCATAGGAACAATTATGTGCATTGCCAAAGGAATGATAGTTAATGTCCATGAGGATGACATGGTTGTGGGTGAAACACTAGGTGAAGATAACTTTGGTGTTTTTGTGGAAGAGATACATGGGTATTGTGAAAGATGCAAGATTGGGGATAAGTCTATACATGGATTGGTTAGATGGCCAGTACATAAATTGGTGGACAACATAAGTGAGATGTTAAGGGTCAAGACAAAGTACAAAGAGCCACCCATGGAAATGCTGATATGGGATGTTATAGAGGATACAAGTCCTTTATACCAATGGGATGGGGATCTTTATAATAAAAAAGATCAAGATGTCAATGTTCTTAATGCATCGAGGCCATATAAAAAGATTAAACGAGCTATGACAAGAGAAAAAGTTGCAAAACGTCAAACCAAGATAGATAAAGAGAAAGAAGTCCGACTTTTGGCTGCAGATGAATGTTGTAAACAAGATTGTCTTCAACATGTGGATAGGAATGCCATTGCAAATGCTAGAAGGGATATGGAATGCAAAGAGAAAAATGGTATCAGGGAATTTGTATTGAATTCACTTGTTTCAAACACTATCATGTCAATGAGCCATGGCCATGGCCTACCTCCTATTACTAGAAAAGTAAAGGACATGAGATTTGATGGTAATGTTATTTGTAAGAAAGCATGGTACAAGATACATAAGATTCCTCAAAGCACCTTCTATAGCTACCAACATAATTTTGAACAAGGACATATGGAATCCATTCATGGTAACACCAATAGATGTAAAGCACGTGCACAAACTGTGGCGGCCATAGAAATACTGCATAAAATTGTAATGGACAATTCAGATTTTTCGCCAAACCAAACACGTCAAGTCGAAGCGGATGGAACTTCTTCTCCTCTAAGATTGTTGCCTTCGACTTACACACAAAGCTCTTTGTTAAAAGAGATCAATGTGGGTTTGGAAAAGCTCAATTGTCCATTAATATCACAACCAACAATGAGCAAGATTTGGAACACTCATTTTCGAGACGTGGCATTCTCAAAGAACACCAACTTCAGTAAATGTGGTGAATGTATTGTGTTGAAAGCACAAATGAAGTCAGCAACTACAAAAGAGTTGGAAGAAACGGCACGCGCTAGATTGAACAAACATAACAAGATCGTTATGTGCGGAAGACATTGCTACTATGCCCACAGAATCATGTCAGAGAGGTTTCCAAAGGAGTATTTGAGTATTATCCATGATAAAATGGATAAAACAAAGACTTCAATTCCAAGGCTACGCGTCAAATCAAAATCTATTGTAGGAATAAACTTGGGTTTGTCATTGACAGGTATGCTAACACATGGGCATAAGACAGGAGGTTTTGGTCATTTCTCCCTACCATTTGTACATATGGGATCACAATTTACCATTACATCACTTGCTAAGTGCTTTAGGGACCTTGAAGACCCACATCTTGATATGTATGGTGATCTTCTTTATGAGAGTGGAAGTTCAAGAAGCCCACTTTCAAATGCATTACTTGACACCTCTATTTACTCAAAATGTAGAGTGTACAAGGATGAATTTTTATCTCATGGAAGATTAGAAAATCAAGATATCGATTTTAAACCTCTTCCTCCACATTTATTGTTACAATTGGATAATGCAGCAAGTGATAATAAAAACCGTTATATTTTCATGTTTCTATCACTTCTCACTGCACTTGGTGTCTTCATCACTATTGAGGTTGGGTTCTTGCTCGTGGGACACACCCATGAAGACATAGACGGGACCTATGGGAGAATGTCTTCCAGCTTGAAAAGTAAAGATATATATTCTCTACCTGAGATGATGGATACATATCACAAAATTGAAGAAAAAAGAGTGTTTCCACCTAAACTGATTGATAAGGTGTATGACTTCAAAAGCTTCCTTAATGGATACATCAAGGAAGGAAAAAATGCACTAGTTGGACATCTTAATGTTCAGTACTTCCAATTTCTTGTACTCAATGATGTTCCGGTATTAAGATATAAATAATCCATAAGAGATGTTGAGTGGTCAGAACCAGTTGAGTTATGGAATACAGACGATGAAGGTCGATCTAAACTGCCCATAGGGAAGCCATCTTTCTTACATCCCAAAGAGAATGAAATCTATTTAAAAGAACTAAAAGAAGGAATAACATCATACATAAAAATGTGGAAAGACACAATGGGTGGTGAGGAATTGCCAATTGTTACACCAGAATGGAAAAATAAGGTAGAGTATTGGGAAAGAGTTCTTGATACTTTATATGAAGATTACAATGATCATGATTCATCTTCTGAGGATTTCTGGCCCAAGACAAGGCAAACTCCAGATGTTGGTCGTAATGCGCTTCATGCAATCTCAAATATTATGGATGGGGATTTTGATACTATGACAGGTGAACCCGTGTATGTTGGACCCAAGTGCAATAAGCCAAAGACAACATTCAACCCTATTAATGATGTTGAGAAAGGAAAGATGTTGCTAGTTAGATCAGGAAACGAGGAAGAAGGGGAGATGATTTGGATGGAAAAAGCCACCTCAAATATATTTCAAGATGATGAAAGTGATACTCTTCATGTTAAAGTTGATTGGTGGAAGCCCGGTTCAGGGAAATACAATGGAAAAGTATTAGAGGAATATTGGGTACCAAATCCTGATGACATAGAGCTTGGATCTATTCCAATTGATACCATAGTTTGGGCATGGATGGCTAAGAAAGAACATTGCAAGAAGGCCAAGATAAATAAACATGGTGTACATGCTGTCCTTGACCTACTTGAACGAATAACATGAGATTAGGTGGAGATGATTCATGGATGTAATTATGTTCTTTGGAGGACCAATTAATACATGAAGAAACATTTTTCAATTTTTCTTGTATATTGAATATTTTCTTCAAATTTATTTGGGGAGTTTTATATTATTTGGTACAAATATGAAAATTTTGTTTAAATTGCAATGTATTCATGTGACGATACATCATGCAAATTACATGACACCATGAAATATTAAACTTTCAATGATTTGTTTATATTAACATAACTTCTCCCATAACTTGGATAATCAAGTCCAATAATGCACTTAAAATCAATATCTTCTAGTTTTGGCCTATTAAAACTATACTGGAGTCAATTTGGCATATTAAAACTATATTGGAGTTAATTAGCATTGTTTTCAATGTAATACGTTCAAACACCAAACAATATCTAACATGGAAATTACAAATTCCAATGCTTTGTCTAGATCGACATAACTTCTCACTCCATCAAACTTGGATAATCAAGTTCAATAATACATTTAAAAGCATCATATTCTAGATACGATCTATTAAAACGATAATGTTGGGCTAGCTAATTCGTATTCTTTTCAATATAATACATTCAAACACTTCATGAATGTATATTATAATAAAATAAATTAAACTGTACTAGTTTGTTTCTATTCCAATTCATAACAAAATTATTTATTTTGATCATTAAAAAACATGCCTTGACTTATTAAATATTTTCTTTTGACATCTGTAAAATGTTTCCAATAAAAATTACCAATAAAAGTTCATAATAATTTGATTTTGATTGTTTTTTCTTTTGACAGTAACATAGGGGTAGATTGTATTAGTGCCGGTATTGAGCAACCGAATGCTAATTACATAGAGTTCCCAGATACAGTACACCTCCATAGAAGTACAACGAGCTTACAGAGATCGCCCAAAACTTGGCAGGGCTCCACTACTCCCAAATGCCAGATATTATTTAGCTATAACAGAGGAGAAAGGCGTATTATACTGCTGGAGCGATATTCATTTTTCCAGCTTAGCTTTCAGAGTGGTGACTTCAGCTTCAAGTGCTGCGATCCTATGGCCGAAGTTGCCATGAGTGTTCGCAGCATCCTTGAAACCAGTTCGCGTCTCATCTTTCATATCATCCATTTGTTCGGAGAAGTCTGCCCGGAGTTGCATGAGTTCTTTGTTCAACAGGTCCCAGGTTTGCTCTCCTGCCTTGGAGAGCGCCTCTAACTTTGCTTTCTGGTCATCGTGCTTTGCCCTCAGACGCCCCAGGGCAGTTTCCAGGGCTCCAATCCGTTCTTCCGCTGTGAATCCGGAGCTCGAAGAGCTGTTCGACGCCATCTAGTTCAGGAGCACACCGCGAACCTTGATCTGAGCTCGGACTTGACAGAGGGAACTCGAAATGCTTGATACCTTAAGCCTATTAGCAGAGCTCGCTGATAGAGAGGAATGAGTTCGAGACAGGGGAGGAGCTCCTTTAAGAGCATACAGGGAGACTCCCGAGGGCGCAAGGACCTGTCTCTGAGCTGTGGTGCAGGGAATCTCTGCATTCGCATGAAAAACGTGTTTTGGGAAGCCAAAGAGCGTGCTGTGAGAAGATACAGGATCCCCTGCAGCTATGGGATGTCACATCGTTGACGCGAGCCATCTATGCTTAATATGCCTTGAGCCAGCTCGACCCCTTTGTTTGCTTCCATGTCTGCTTGCTTATTCAGCACCCGAAGCACATGGTAAAATCTGATTTTTTGGAAATGTTTGCTCACCTGAAGAATTCTTTGAAATATATGGCGCAGTTTGACATTCGGAGGGGTCTTCTTGGTTATGAGGGCTCTGATCAGAATCCTGGAGTCCCCAAAGACTGTTAAATTGCTAATTCCTTGATCACGCGCAATATTTAATCCTTGCCAAAGACTGCAGAATTCAGCAGCGTTATTCATAATAAAAATTCATAATAATTTGATTTTGATTGTTAAATGACACACAGATACTTATAAAAAAAATTGATTGTTAAATGCACTTTTAATAAGTTTAGTGGGTTTTCACTTTTGTATTTGTAAGAAACAAAAATGTACTTCAATGTTTCTATTCTAATTCATTGATTTCAAATGTAGTCCAGTAAAGCACTTACAAGCAACATATTATAGACTGTCCATAAAAAATTTATTATGGGAATAGCTAATTAATGTTTTTTAATGTAATATGTTCAGACATTTCAAAAATAAATACTGGACATACAACATATTATAGACTTTGTCTATAAAAACTTTACTATGGGAGTAGCTAGTTAATGTTTTTTCAATGTAATATGTTCAAACATTTCAAAAATAAACGCTGGACACTTGCAATAACTAGAATGGGTTTTCCCTCTTTCTTCATGTATTTGAAAAAAAACCAATTGTACCATAAAATTTATATTCTAATTAATAATTTTTTTTGACCTTAATCGGTATACTTAGACTTTATCCAATACAATATTTTCTCTTGTTGGCTCTAAAATAGTGCCAACCACATATCATAATATATAGTAGTATTGAATAATGAATATTTCTTTAAATGTTAGATGATTATATTTATATTATAAAAAGGAATCTAGGCTTAACCAATCAACATAATCCAAAGTAATAATTGATAGTTAACAATGTCCAAAACATGTAGAAACTTGTGGGCTCATAATAATCCCATAAAATGAAGGGAATAAGTGAAGTGCCTAAGTATCTGTTGTGCTATATACTTGACAAAAATGTCCTCAGGCATACAATAGACAATACATATAAAGGGAAGAAAATAAAATAGAGTACGACCTAATTTTCGATGTTGTTGCTCGTAGATATGTTATTGATTATTTTTCTAGTCAATATTCTAAAGATTATTAGGGGTAGTGTCATCATCCACAAGTACAATATTACAATGACTACAGGAGCTAATACGTCTTCATGGTATTAGAGGTTTCACCTAATTCCTAGACATTTCCAGTTCTCGTTGTCTCTTGAAGTTGAGCAAAACCCCCCATGTTCTAGCCATCCATTATCAAGATTGAGAATTACTAAGTTATTATGCCAATACATAAATTTGTTATAGTAACAAACACATTGACTGTTATGTCATTAAATAGCTTTCTAGGTCACTTTAAAATGGCGACAATCTCTTACTAATATGGTAATTCAACACATGCACAATATATGCTTTATCAAATTATAAATAAAATGGTTAATACTTTCAACATACAAATAATGCCATTAGATAAATTAATAGGAAAGAAATATTAATACAAATTACAAATTATAATAATAAAATAATGTAAAGAATCTAAGTTTAAGCATAGGAAGATATGCTTCAAATTAATATAAATTTGATTTTATATAGCTTATAATGATAATATTGTAAAAAAAATGGTGAATATATAGATTGAAAATGGTAAATTAATGATAATGATAATATTGTAATAATAATGTAGATTGATTTTATATATATTGTAAGGAATCTAAGATTAATATTCGGAAGATATGCTTCAACTTTATATAAATTTGATTTTATATAGCTTATATTGATAATATTATAAAAAAATGGTGAATATAAAGATTGAAATGAGTGAATTAAGTAATTTTTTGGTTTTTCATTTTTCGAAAACTCAATCTTGTTGAAGTTCTAAATTCTAGATCCCTTGTATAATTCCAAATTTAATGAAATATGTGTTATTTTTATGTTTTTAATTTTAAATTATATATTCACTCCATTCTATTTAATAACATAATGTCAAACTAATAAAGAATAATAATAAATTTAATAAATAATAATAATAATAATGCAATGTAGATTATAATAATATTATTAACATTTTACATGTAAATAAATTCTCCATTAAATTACATTATATTAAATTCATGAGAAAAATACTAAATATAAAAAGTCAACAAAAAATTAAAAAAATAGCTCTTAAAAATATTTTTTATTATTTAATCTCATTTGCAAGTTCAAGACAAATAAATGATAAAGGACAATAAATTTTTGGGAATTTACAATGAATCTTAGTCACATCAATGTAGACTTATTTTATTAATTTTATTTCTAGTGAATTTTGAAAAAACAACTCAACCATGGTTATTTATATTGTGCATAGAAAATAGTGTGGGAGGTGACCTGTCATATATACCTACCCCATAAGACCCCCAATTCATAATATTTTAATATATCGCATATTTTTGTAGTACATCTCTTAGGAGGCCATTTTTTGACCTCAAAATCTCTCTAATGAAACCCAAGTATTCCTAGAGAAATCATCAATGAAGGAAACATAATATACATACCCACTCAGAGAACTGGATGACATTGGATCGCATACATCGGAGTGGATAATTTCCAAGATTCCTTTTGCTTTGCTTTCACTGCTTGGAAATGCCTTCTTTGTGTTCTTTCCTTTTGCACATCCTTTGCAAATACCTTCATGCTTTGACTGGATTTCAGGAAGACCCTCTACTTGCTATTGGAAGTGCTCTATAGTGCATGAGCAATCCTTCTATGCCAAAGTTCACTTGGCTCCATGGATTCATGCACCATGGCATGTTTAGGTTGCCCCTTCAACTTGTACAATCGTCCCTCTTGCTCTCCAATCACCACTGCATCATCTAGTGTCTTACCCTTTGGCCACATGAGTACTTGCTTATCTATAAATGAAACTCTCATTCCCTTTGCATCTAAAGATGATATGGAGAGAAGATTCTTCTTGAGTCTAGGTACATATATAGAACATCTTGCATCTTCAAGGACTTCCCAGAGTCTAACTTGTAGGAGGCTTCACCACTTCTTTTTATAGGATATTGATAGTCATCCCCAAGTTTCACCTTATGGGGTGACTCGTGTTCAGATAGATCTACAAATGATTCTTTAAATCCCATCATGTGTTTGGAAGCCCCACTATAAATAAGCCAATCATCACATCCATGTGAGATAGTACCTGTGAGAGCATAGATCAGTACATATTCTTCCTCACTTGAAGAGTCTTCACTTTTTTCTCTATTTTTCTTCTTGGGAGGTTCATCATCCTTAGCACCGTGAGCATGGTGCCTCTTCTTAATGTTCTTCTTCTTGTAGTATTTTCTCTTCTTGGGACAATCTGAAGCAAAGTGTCCTTTCTCATCACAATTGAAGCGTCGAACATGAGAGAAATATTTCTTCTTATGATGGAAGTGAGAATGTTTCTTGTTATCAGATTTCTCCCTCTTGAACTTGCTTCCCTTAGTGTGTGCTGTGAGGGCTTGGTCTTTACTTCCCATGTTTTCTTCTCGAGCCACAAGCCTAGCTTCTTCTTGTGAACATTCCTCCCATAGTCTGCTGAAAGAGATCAATTTATTTCTTGCACTAATTCCTTGGATGAAGGAGTCCCATGACCTAGGTAGTCCATTCAATGTGGTCATGACAATTTCTCCATTCTCCACTACTTCATCCACAGCTTCAAGTTGTTCCTTGATTTGAGAGAACTTAGTAAAGTAGGATTGGATGGTCTCTCCATTCTCGATCTTTACCCCTTTCAATTGGTTCTGCAGATGCATCTTCCGATTTATGTTCTTTCCTTCAAACAGCTTGGTCAAGGAGTCAAACATCTCTTTAGGGAATACACATGAGGTATGAGATGGTCTTTGATAGAATCAGCAATGATTCTCTTAGCCTTGACCAGGTTCTTCTTGTGTAAGGCTTTAGCCTCATCTCCCTCTGGAACTAGAACCTCTTCCTTTATGTAGTTGTCCAACTCATTCTCCTCTAGGATTAACCCAATCCTATACTTCCAGGCTCGAAAGTTATCAACCCCTTTAAGCTTATCCTCAAGCTTGGTGTGGTGAGACATCTTAAAGAGTACTTCAAATGGAAATAGAAAAGATTTAGGTCTTACCACTTGATTTGCTGAAAAATGGATCTGGAGCTGGATTAGGGTTTGTCAGAGAAACCCTAAAAATTCAAATTTTGAATTTCAAACTTCTGAAAGCATAGAAAGATGCACCTTTCTAAGCTAGTCAAGCTGGTATACTTAGAATTTGAAAACTGTAAATTTTCGCCCCTCAAAATTGCTTTTGAAATTTCCGGATTCACTAGACAGGACCCCAAACTAGGGTTTGATATTCTTGGAGCTTCACCCAACCAAAAAGTTTGATCCAAAGCTCTAAACTTTTATTTTTTAGAGGAGCTTCCATCCATGGTCTTAGATTTCAGAAATTCCAATTTTTGCAGAACCCCTAACTTTTAGGTCAAAAACTGAAAATGCTCAGAATTGAATTCTGTCTCGACAGAAAGATGTTCCCTTGCTAGGAGAGTCAATCTAGCCTCCTTCCTTTGATGATCTGTGGAGAGAAACCAAAATATTAAGAAGCCCTAGTTTCTGTAGCTGCATAGTTCCTTCTTCTTAGGTCAGCTCTGATACCGTGTTAATTTTACAATAATTTCATTCCATTATCATTCAAGATCACTAAGAGAATAACATGTACATCATATCTAAAGTATATCAATCATAGACACAAAAGCAATCACACAAGAGACACAGAGTTTCACCGGGGAAAACCAAGAAGGTGAAAAACCCCGCAACTTCCTCAGAGATAAGATATAGCCACAAACAAATATCACAATGATCAAACCCAATAATATGTCTCTAGCAGATGCTCCTCCTCCTCCACTAGTGCGCCACTTCCTCTCTTAGCTATCTGAGCTTGAGAAGTGAGTGACTGAATAGAATGAGAGACACAACCTCTCTTTTTATACATTAACTTGACCTGCCAATAATCCAATAGGGCCGACTTGATAATCAAGTCTAAGAACCCAACCACGTGACCTAACTAGGGCCGACCCCACAGTGGCGGTCTAATAACCCATCAATACAAATGACAACACTTACAATGTAACTTGCGACACTTGTAAATACAAATGACGACACTTCCAATCAGAGGAATAATACATCTCTGTTGGATATACAATAAAGTACAAATGTAATATACAAGTGAATATCTTCCAAAGTTACAAATACATCAACAAGATCAAGATATAATAGAGTCATTTTTACGGTCACAAATCCATTGGTACCATACAAATTGATCGAGATCTAAATATAATGATGTAATAGTTACCTTTTGCAAAGTTGGAACATGGTGTAGATCAATAATTGCTCCATTTGGAATATCCATGTTATTGGATCATTCCCATCAAATTTTCTCATGTCAATATTGGGAATTTGGCTACCCCTTGGTGACCATCCCCGATGAAATCCATTACCAGAATCATTTCCTATTCATTAGAGAAATTTTGAGGTCAAAAAATGGCCTCAAAACAAAGAAAATGTACTATAAAATACAACCAATCACATTCTAGTAGATGACATCATCCCCCTTGGTGAGGTGGCATTGCATGAGTTAAGAATGCTTATTTGTCAAATTTTTTATGGTGGATGAAAACACATAGTTAACCAAGGTAGTGGTGTAAGTACTTTTAAGTCATAAAGTAAAGTACTCATAATGATAGTCTTTTCATAAAATAATATTATTGTCATTTTCAAGTAAAGTACTCATAATGAATGTCTTTTCACACTTTCACATAAAATAATATTATTGTCATTTTCAAGTGAAGTACTCTTAATTCATAAAGAAAGTCCTTTCACATTTTTTTATAAAATAATATATTATCATTTTTATGTTTTTAATTTTAAATTATATATTCACTCCATTCTATTTAATAACATAATGTCAAACTAATAAAGAATAATAATAGATTTAATAAATAATAATAATAATGCAATGTGGATTATAATAATATTATTGACATTTTACATGTAAATAAATTCTCAATTAAATTACATTATTAAATTCATGAGAAAAGTTCTAAATATAAAAAGTCAACATAAAATTTAAAAAAAAAACTCTTAAAAATGTTTTTTATTATTTAATTTCATTTTCAAGTTCAAGACAAATAAATGTTAAAGGACAATACATTTTTGGGAATTTACAATGAATCTTAGTCACATCAATGTAGACTTATTTTATTAATTTTATTTCTAGTGAATTTTGAAAAGTAACTCAACCATGGTTATTTATATTGTGCATAGAAAATAGTGTGGGAGGTGACTTGTCATATATACCTACCCCATAAAACCCCCATGTAATGCCCATATTTTGATTCGGCATATTTATTAGTTAGACACACCGTACTTTACTTCTTATATATTTTGTCGAACTCAGCTCGACTGAGTAAACTATATTGGACCTCATTATATGATGTTACTCTGTCTTATGATTTCACCATGATTATGATGTTACTATGTTATGCAGTTATGATGTCATGATTATCATATGATTTCCTTATTTTACGATTTCAGTATATGTCTATATGTTTTCCTTAATGAAATGTGAAATATATGATTCGGTACGTGGATACCATCTTCTTATATGAATTGCTGAAATGTTATATGTCATATGCATCTGTGATGAGCTAAAAGGTTACATGAAATAAAATGATAACATGGATCAATTGGCGATCAATGGAAAATGCTTTCTATAAATTGTATTTTTGCAAAACACTAACCTACAGGACACAGGGGCTAGGGGATAGCCAGTTACTTGATCTGATATATATGGAAAAGGAAAAACATGTTCATGCAGCAAACCTTAGCAGCCAAAATGAGGATACGATAACACAAACTGATAATCCCGATAGCAGCAAGTATGAGTCGATAAGGGCGTAGGCCCAGTATGTTGAGAGGGATGGATGTGTTTCCCACCCTATGTTCCATGAGACCCGAGGTCGTGGGAGGGCCGTGCTGAGACACGCTCCCCATGTTGTTGTGATGACGATTGTCGGATGCCTGCTAGGGGAGGATAGGTCCGCTGTTCAGCCGACGCTATCGCTCTCAAGTTCTATGTGGTCAGGTCGGTGAGTCCGACATCCACTGTTGTACTAGCAGAGGAAGGATAGGGAGGATGCTGGACGTAGGTTATGATGGGAGGATGTGTTAGTTAGTACTGTTGGGGGGTTTAGTATTCCTTGATTCCGAGTTAGTGGGAGTAGGCACCCTTCCTGTACTTGATTGATTAAACTAATGTAGACATAAAGACAATGATGTTAAATCGTAAAGGGTTAACTGTTAAATGACCGAGGATGTTAAAGTAATTATACTATAGATTATGCTTGCTCTTCTGCATGGGGGTAGATACTATTGTTAGTTAGCAAGTATGCATAGGCGGAATGGGGTTTGTTTATAGTGCATGTCCGACATGTGCATACACTGGCCATGCATGCACACCTTGTACGTGTACAATATTACTGGTGTATAACATACTTGTCATGCTCGAATAGTAGTATAAATGTCATAGATAACTCAGTTAAGGATACATCAATCAACTTAGGTAATGAATGGTTAGGTTGTCAATGTGTAAATAAGTGAATTAGTAATTATATGAAAACATTGTAATAATAAACTAAGACAAGTATCGTCAGTTAACATTGTCATAGAAAAACTGTTGTGAATAGGGTAATGATAGTGTCTAATTAATTAGTAAAATTGTTTAAGCCCTCACAAGTGCTTTGTTTATAATAACAAGGATGCTATGTTGATGATAGGGTACCCATGTGATAAACAAATAATTAAGAATACTATGATCGATTCACCTTTAATTATTGTCAAGGGGTGATTTAATTATTATTATTAATTAATAAATGATATTCCAGCAACATTTATATCCCTATCGTAACAAATGCAATATGAGTAAGATTTAAAATATTGATTTATAAATTAATATTACGTGATTAATTCCATTTCAAAGTTAGCCATAACAAGATAATCCTTTTTGGAATAACCGTGATGTGATGGAAATGGATATTTAATTATTCAATGTTAATCTTGGAATTTAAACCTCAAGCTAAAGTAGCCTCGACGGATAAGGTGGATCATTAAGACACATCATGTCCAAGTTGACAAGGGGCAACTAATTATATAATATTTTATTAATTACATTAATAACATTAAAATATCAAGGAGGGCGGATAGACTTGTATTTAATGAAACTGTCCCGAATGGATAACCTTGGGGTGATAATTCCCACCGTAATAAATAATTACGACCGTCAATCCAAAACCAAAGGAATTTTCCATAAGAGTAATTAATTATACATTTTTATAATGAGACGTGGATGAATGAACTAGGGAAAGGAGTAAAGGTTTGAGGGGCTCGAGAAGGGGAGTTTGGGGCGGTGGAGTAAGCCCAAGGTCTTCTCGAGGATGGACATGTATATAGAGGGGGAGAAGGTTGAAGGGGGGGAGTTTTTTTGGAGGGAGGAAGAAAAAAGTTTGGAGAACAGAAGTTGGGAGAACAGAAAGTTTGGCGAAGAAAGATTTTGAGTACAGAAGGAAAGACTGCTCTCGGGATTATCAGATTGTGGGCTCGGGGGCTTGGAAATCCTTTGATTTCCAAGGGCCAGCAAGATTATAGCTGGTCGGTAGGGTGGACACTTCAGTTTGGTTGTCTAAGGGGTTATAAAACCTGCTACAACTTACGGTTAGCATCAGCATCAGGTAATTTCTGTTATTTACTATTATGCTAAATCTTGCCGTAAACATGCAAACTTACTATTTACTGATTTACTGCTATTTACTGATTTACTAAGTTGTGAAACCTATTCTTATGCTGTTGAAAAGAAAATAACTATAGGTTTGTTTATTTCAAATTTTGAATGTAAGGTTAGTGAAAACACCACAGTACACTAAATATTACTTCGGCACATAGAAATTCTTAGAAATTCACTTCTTTAAACTGATAAAGTTTAAAACGTAGAAAATTAAACCTGAAATTTTACACAGTGCTCTGCTGCTTAAACCAGAGCACTACAGATGGTATCAGAGCCTTTGTTCAGACTCTTGAACCTACGGGCCTATTCATGCTTCACCTAGAAAATTTACTTGATAATTTACCTACTTGACCTCTAGCCATAGTCATCTTTCAAGGTACCTGCACAACGATAACAACAATTGCATTAAAAAAAATATATATATATATATATATTTATATTTTCATTCTTTATATAGTTAATCTACCACTAAACAAATGCAAATTAATTAGGGCTTCCAGCAATTTATCCCCTTCCCTGTTGAATCCATGAACAAAATAAGAGAAGAAAAGTAAATTGAAATTACAACAAAAACAAAAGAGCTTATATAGAAATTAATAGTTGTTGCCGACAAAATATTGGGCTATTTTGAGCAAAACAGATGGTATTCAGCCAGCTTTGATAGCTTCTCCATTCGTTATTGCATTCTCGTCGTTTAGAGAGGACTCTAAAGTCTCTTCCAACTAAAATGCAAGTTTGTTTTTCTTCCTTTTCATCTACACTATTCAAAAACTTAATTGTGCTAGTTTTCAAATCCAAGAATGCACCTATATTTCATTTATAGCAAAGATCTTATTTCTGCTCTAAGAAACCAATGGAAACTACTAAAGCATTGCCCTCTTCCCTAAAAACTATGGCACCAATTGTTTCACACAGAATATGCAGAAAGGCAGGCAGTGGTTCCTCTCCATATATTCAAATGAGAGGAAATAAATATGTATTCCATCTTAATGAAATGGCAAATAATTTCCGAAATATTAGGACAACAGAAAACTTTGATGTTAAAGACTCTTGTCAAATCATCTTTGTTTTTATCTTATACATATAATGAGTATCTATAACTCTTATTACCAAAGCTGCAACCAGTTGAGCGATGGCCTTCTTTCCATTCCCTTCTATATTGAGTTGTTTATATCAAAAAAAAAAAAAACAACAAAAAAATTTTTTTTTTACTTAAACTGTATAATACATTAAACCGAGGTCGATCTCCTCAAGGAGGCGCCCGTCTGCATTTTCTCACCCTGACGGAAACACAGTTCCTACAGAGCCCCATAAGCTGGCAGAGACTGCTCAACAGGCCTTCCAGCTCTACGCATAAACCTTTAGTTCGGACACAATAGCTAGTACAATTTTGGAATACATTTTTACTCTTACCTGCTTAGTTACCATATAGCTGCTTAGTTTACATATGCTGCTTAATATTCTTACTTTTCATACCGTAGAAAATACAATATTAAAGTACAGGCACGCTACGCATTAATTGAGGTGAAACGGATTGCATTAACAACTGATGAGTCTGATGGGTGAGGATGGCCGGAAGAGTGGCTAGAATACATGCATGATGAAGCACCGATAGGAACAAAATAAATTTATTACTTACATCCCATCTGCGCCCTTTTCTTACCTGGCGTCCACTTAGGGTTTCGGCATTTTCATAAACAGTATTCGGCTCAGCAATTTCCTGGGCAATACTTAATTGCAAACTATGCAGGGTGTCTGTGGGTATCTCCGACAGAACCAAGTCAATATGACTTACCTCCTTTGCTTGCGCCTGCATTTCTACTGAGGGAAACCCTACTGCTCCCGCTGCTAATTGTAACACCCGTCGATCTGCTAATGCTGGACGCTGAGATGTCGACGGCCTTCCCTCTGTAGTCTTCCCATTCTGCTCTTATGCCGGACGAGGTGTGGTAATCCTCAAATTCTGGAGCACCAATGAATTTTTAGCAAGGTTTAAAATAATTTAGAATCTTAAACGACTCCTAACATAGCAGAACTGGAGCGCTAACATGGATCACAATAGGGTTTAAAATTTCATAGCAATCGATTTCTGATAATAAGATCTGGAAACAACAATTAATTTAAAACAAGGTATAATATAAATTTGAACCCCATATGACGCAGATCTACAGGATCACTGTTTGCTTTTTATAAGAGAAATTCTTTAACTTAAGATTATCTGAATACCAATTATCCCTTCAATATAAGGTATTCCCCAACTTTATCTATATTTTCTAATACAAACTGAGCACCTATACAAACATTTACTCCTGAAAACATATCTTCCTGCTTCTGGGCGGCTTCTTGCCATGTCTCTCTCGAGGATTCTCGCACTTGATCACTTCGGCTCAGCGCTAGCTATCATGTGAGCGTCAGCCAAGCCCAACGGAGGGCCCATGAATGCCATCCATCGTCCAAGCCAGGCTCATTCACGCACCAAACCTTGAAGCCGTTATTCATATATATTATTCACGCACCTTGAAGCCAAACCTTAGGCTCACTCACGCACCAAGTGCCAGGCTATACATATATATTATTCATTTAGCCGAGCAGTCCTCTAAACAGTGCTGTGACCTGAAACGCCTCATTACTCGTCGAAATCTTCAGGTGTGTGGACATACCAAAAGCAAATGTTATATCGGGCCCAGCCCACGCGCTCAGCAATGAAATCTTAACAAGCGACCAGCGGCCTAGTGCCAGGTCGAATGGGAATCCACGCACGCCAGCCAGGATCACTAGCACATCTTCCTTTGTCGATTCTGGTGCTTTTCTGAGGGCTCCTTGTACTAGAATACTCGTTCCAGTCGGTGTAAGCTGGCTGAGAGAGACAACCGAAGAGTCCACTGTAACCTGTTAAATTCCACCTGATAGCGTTCTGCATCTGCAACCTTTGGCCGCTGAGTTCACCAGGGAGCTTCACCTTCCTTTCGTTGCTTGAGGGAGTGGCGAATAAGGAAGAACTGGAAGAAAATATTGCTTCTGAAAGTTCTCTCTTCACAAGCTGCAACGTCAGGCCTCTTGTGAACGCCACAATCGCCCCCTTTGTAGTGCAGTAATCCGATAATGTTGGCTGTTGTGTTAATAATACAACTCCCTTCCCCCGTGTGCTATTCATCTCCGAATGCATCTTCCACATTTTAACTGCTGGTCGAGACATCAAGCTTGCAAACGAGTTCGAAGATGGGAGTTGCAGAGCTAAAACTCCAGGATAGAGGGTGAAAATGGCCGCGCCTTGGGGATTGACTCTATTTAGGGTTTCCCCCACTATCCGAGGGCGGTGGGTTGCATGGAGAGACCGCGTGTCCTTCATGCGGACTCGCTCTTTGCATGGCGGTGAGAGGCCGCGTGGCTTTCAAACCTTTAGACATAGGAAGGTGTAGGGCTAGTTAAATTTAGTGTTATATATTATGATAGAATATATGTTGTACGAACATTTAATTTATTCATATTTTGTTAAAATATACGTAAAATAAAAAAATTAATTTTACTTTCCTGTCATAAAATACGCTATATTAAAAATTAAATTATTTTATATATTCTCCTAGAATATATGTCTTATAAAATTTTTTTTAACTTATTCAGACTTTGTTAGAAAATATGTATTATAAGAATTAATCTTCTTTTTCCAAAGTATTAATCTTCTTTTATAACATATGTTGTTAAAAATAATGTTTTATAGGAATTTTAAATTTATTTTTTTTCTTCTTTTTTTTATTAAACTTAACTGCGATTGGTTAAGGTCTAAACAATTATTGTTAATTAAGTTGTTTAGATTAAAGGGTAACGTTTAAAGTTAACTAAGAATAGAGATATTAAAAATTTTGCCGAGATTTCAACTCCTAGTTGAAGGGATGAAAGAGACCCGAAATCTCAAAAACAAGACACCATTAAGACCAGCACGACGAGCTGAACACCATGACAGGATTGTTTAAATAAAAACGACTATAGATTTTACTGCGCTAATCTTGACAATTTGTTATCTCATGATGCAAGTTATTGAATACCTACATTTTAGTTCCGCGGATATTTGATTGAACAACTAAGGATATGATTTTATTTTAATAACTCAGGAACTATCATGGTGACAACACGCAGAGGTCGAGGTCGGGGTCAAGGTCGACCACCGTCACCACCACCTCCGCCACCGTCGTCGCCGCCAACACCGCCACAAACAACCTCCACACCAGAAATGCAGATCATAATGAGGTCATTGGAGGCTATTATGACCACGATGAACAGGCAGTCGGAAAGGGCCGCCGAGGTGGAAACCACTCAAGTGAGTCGAGAGAACTCTGAAAGGGCACATGGCCCAAGACTGGAACCGCTTCAGGACATATCGAGGGAGTTGCAAAAGATAAAAATTCCAGAGTTTTCAGGAGGACGACCCGGTAAGCATGCCGAAGCATGGCTGGAAGGCATGAAGAGATGCTTCGCATTGAATGAGTACACATCTAGTTCCAAGGCTAGGATGGCCGTCTTTCAGCTTAAAGGTGATGCTTTGAATTGGTGGTCAGATCTCGAGAAGCAGTTGCACCTTACTCCTCTTACAACTTCTTGGGAACTGTTCGAGGAGAGGTTCCACATGAAGTATTTGCCAAATTATTACAAGGAAGAACAGGCAGGTGCACTCCATGCCTTAGTACAGGGAGACAAGACCGTGGAGGAGTATGAATCTCGGTTTATGGAGCTGGTAAAATATGTTCCTTACCTAGATGCAGATGATTGTCAGGTAGAGCGTTTTGTGTATGGACTTAACTACAAGATTAGAGCTGCTGTGCGGATGTGGAAGCCAACTTCAGTTGCCATGGCAGTTGAGTATGCTCGTTATGCAGCTGATATGTCAGATGGAAAAGGGGGGCAGTAAGTTGACAGGAACCAATCAGTATGTTTCAGGGAAGGCATCACGTCCTTACTTCAGGGGAGGAAAATCTAGGCCTCCTCCTTACGGTAACAGGTTCACACCGAGGGGTAATACTTCAGTTAACTCAATCTCGCAGGCATCGTCCGCAACCCACCAAAGCCAGGGACGTACACAGGGAAGTTCCTATAGAGGAGCAAGGGGTTTTAGAGGAACCAGGGGAAGGAACTCATCTCAGAGGATTCCTTCGAGCAACAGGCAAGCCCCTCCCAATCTCTCTTGTTGGGGATGCGGAGGTCCTCATTTCCAGCGAGACTGTCCCAAGGGTCAGTCAAGCAGCAGGCATAGGGAAGGAAAGACACCCATGGATAGTTCGGGTAACAGTCATCGGATTCATGCAGCGGTGCATAACCACCAGGCAGAACATCAGTCTACCGTAGTAGAATCCACTGGTAATGTAAACAATGTCAAACTTAAAATTTTGTTTGATCCAGGAGCAACTGATAGTTTTATTTCACCATTTGCATTAGATAAATGTGGGTTGGCAGCCTACGAGCACGATGATTTCAAACTGGTCGAAATGGCTTCAGGAACTAAGCAACCAGTAGGTCTTAAAGTGAGAGGTTGTGGGGTTGACTTAGGAGTTTGCACCACTAAGTTGGATGCTTATGTCACCAATTTAGGGACTTATGACCTCATTATTGGCATGGATTGGTTAGAAGACCATAGAGCTTTCATAGACTGCTATGCAAAGAAGGTGTTGTGCCTCGATGACGAGGGAAGGACAATTCAAATCCAAGGCTTGAAGAGGAAGGTATCCCTCCGTTTCATCTCTATGGTGAAAGCTAAGCGGTGCCTAAGACAAGGATGCCAGTTGTTCGTAGTGGAGGCCGTGAGCGATAGTAAAGGACCTTCCTTGAATTCTTACCCAGTGCTTTCTGAGTTCAAGGATGTCTTTCCGAAGGAATTACCAGGACTACCTCCAGAAAGAGAGCTCGATTTCACAATCGAACTAAAACCTGGTGCAGAACCTATCTCAAAAACTCCTTATAGAATGACAACTCCAGAACTCCGTGAGTTACAGATCCAGTTAAAAGAATTGCTAGATTTGGGACTGATTAGACCTAGTATCTCGCCATGGGGAGCACCAGTGATCTTCGTTAAGAAGAAGGATGGATCTCTGCGACTGTGCATAGATTACAGAGATTTGAACAAGGCCACCGTGAAGAACAGGTATCCCATACCAAGAATTGATGACCTCTTCGATCAAATGAAAGGTGCGTCAGTCTTCTCAAAAATTGATTTACGATCAGGGTATCACCAGTTGAGGATCAAGGAAGGCGACATTCCTAAGACTGCCTTTCGAACTCGATTTGGGCATTACGAGTTTGTAGTGGTACCATTTGGTTTGACCAATGCTCCAGCTGTATTCATGAGCCTCATGAATGGTGTCTTCCGAAAATACTTGGACCACTTTGTTCAGGTCTTCTTAGATGATATTCTTATCTATTCTAAGAATGAGAAGGAGCACGAGGAACACTTGCGGTTAGTCTTGACATGCTTAAGGGAACATAAACTTTATGGTAAATTGTCAAAGTGTTCCTTCTTCCAAAAAGAGATTCACTACTTGGGGCACATCATCTCAGGTGAAGGGATCTCTGTAGACCCAGAAAAGGTAAAGGCCATTGAAGATTGGCCAATTCCAAGGAATGCTCATGAGGTGCGCAGCTTCATGGGGTTAGCAGGCTATTACCGGAGGTTTGTGGAAGGATTTTCTAAAATTGCAAAACCTATTACCACCTTGCAGCGCAAGGGAATCCGGTATGAATGGACCGATGAATGCGATGCCGCTTTTACAGAGTTAAAAAGATTGTTGACAAGTGCACCGATCTTGCGGGTACCAGACATGGATAAAGATTTCATGGTATGCACCGATGCCTCAAAGCAAGGATTAGGAGCGGTGTTGATGCAGGAAGGTGGGGTAATAGCTTATGCATCTCGAAAGTTGAAACCTCATGAGGAGCAGTATGCCACGCATGATCTAGAGTTGGCAGCAGTAATGTTGGCGCTAAAATTATGGAGGCACTACCTAGTTGGTAGAAGCTTCACCCTTAAAACAGACCATCAGAGCTTGCAGTACATATTTACCCAAAGGGATTTGAATGCTAGGCAAAGGCGATGGAGTGAGTTCATGAGTGAGTATGACTTTGGTATCTCTTACATCAAAGGAAAGGAGAATGTGGTGGCAGACGCTCTAAGCCGAAGGCCGAGACTTTTCTCCTTAATTCCCTTGAAGGTTGACTTGAGGGAAAGGGTACTAGGACAACTATTGGGCGATAGTTGGTATCTAAAAGTAACCTCAGCTGTTCAGAATGGAAAGGAACAGGAATTGAAGTATGATGGGTACCATCTTGAGGAAAATGGATTGTTGCGGTATCAGGGAAGGATGTATGTTCCTAAGGAAGGTGATATCAGGAAAACAATCCTTAGAGAGGCCCATAGATCACATTACTGTGCCCACCCAGGAGTGAAGAAGATGTATGCTGACATGAAGCAACTCTTCTTTTGGCCAGGTATGAAGATGGATGTAGTGGATTTCGTTTCGAAGTGCCTTGAGTGTCAACAAGTGAAGGCAGATCATCGTCATCCGGCCGGTCTCCTACAACCGCATGATATTCCTATGACTAAATGGGAAGTCATTTCCATGGACTTCGTTGTAGGATTACCACTCACATCTCTGAGACATAATGCTATTTTGGTGGTAGTCGACAAACTGACCAAAAGTGCTCACTTCATTCCAGTCAGAGACACCTATGATGTGACAGATGTGGCAAGGGTATTCATAAATGAGATTGTACGTCTTCATGGAGTTCCTAAAAAGATAATCTCTGACAGAGACCCTAAGTTCACCTCCAGATTTTGGACGAGCATGCAGTCAGCATTAGGGACACAGTTGAACTTAAGCTCAGCTTATCACCCCGAGACAGATGGACAGACTGAGAGGGTGAATCAAGTGATGGAGGACATGCTTAGGATGTATGTTATGGATCAGCAGACACAGTGGGAGAAATATCTTCCTTTAGTGGAGTTTGCATACAACAATAGTCATCACAGCTCCATTGGTATGCCACCATATCAGGCATTGTATGGGAGGCCGTGCAGGACACCACTCAGTTGGGACAGGTTAGAGGATCGAGTTTTAATTGGGCCTGAATTGATTCAGGAAATGGAGGAGCAAGTGATACAGATTAGGCAGCGGTTGAAGGAAGCACAGGATAGGCAAAAGAGTTACGCTGATGCACACAGATCAGATAGAACTTATGGAGTAGGGGATCGTGTATTTATTCGCATCAGACCAAATAAAAGTACCATTCGGTTTGGGAAGGGTACCAAGTTGTCACCTCGCTTTATAGGTCCATTTGAAATTCTTGAGAAAATCGGACCAGTTGCTTATCGTCTCGCGCTGCCACCCCACTTGCATAAAACTCATAATGTATTTCATGTTTCTGTATTACGACATTACATAGCTGATGAGACTCACAAAATTCATTGGAAGGAATTGCAGGTCTCGGACGAGGGAACCTTCAGGGTCGAACCATTACGTATACTTGATCGTAGGGTTCGACAGCTCCGTAGTCGCCATGTGGACCAAGTTAAGGTCCAATGGGACAAGTATAGCCCAGGGTCTGCTACCTGGGAGGACGCAGAGACCATGCGTCGAGATTTTCCCTCACTATTTTGACCATAACTTCGGGACGAAGTTTCCCGAAGGGTGGGTGTATGTAATGCCCATATTTTGATTCGGCATATTTATTAGTTAGACACACCGTACTTTACTTCTTATATATTTTGTCGAACTCAGCTCGACTGAGTAAACTATATTGGACCTCATTATATGATGTTACTCTGTCTTATGATTTCACCATGATTATGATGTTACTATGTTATGCAGTTATGATGTCATGATTATCATATGATTTCCTTATTTTACGATTTCAGTATATGTCTATATGTTTTCCTTAATGAAATGTGAAATATATGATTCGGTACGTGGATACCATCTTCTTATATGAATTGCTGAAATGTTATATGTCATATGCATCTGTGATGAGCTAAAAGGTTACATGAAATAAAATGATAACATGGATCAATTGGCGATCAATGGAAAATGCTTTCTATAAATTGTATTTTTGCAAAACACTAACCTACAGGACACAGGGGCTAGGGGATAGCCAGTTACTTGATCTGATATATATGGAAAAGGAAAAACATGTTCATGCAGCAAACCTTAGCAGCCAAAATGAGGATACGATAACACAAACTGATAATCCCGATAGCAGCAAGTATGAGTCGATAAGGGCGTAGGCCCAGTATGTTGAGAGGGATGGATGTGTTTCCCACCCTATGTTCCATGAGACCCGAGGTCGTGGGAGGGCCGTGCTGAGACACGCTCCCCATGTTGTTGTGATGACGATTGTCGGATGCCTGCTAGGGGAGGATAGGTCCGCTGTTCAGCCGACGCTATCGCTCTCAAGTTCTATGTGGTCAGGTCGGTGAGTCCAACATCCACTGTTGTACTAGCAGAGGAAGGATAGGGAGGATGCTGGACGTAGGTTATGATGGGAGGATGTGTTAGTTAGTACTGTTGGGGGGTTTAGTATTCCTTGATTCCGAGTTAGTGGGAGTAGGCACCCTTCCTGTACTTGATT
Organism: Larix kaempferi; assembly: GCA_027924585.1. Classification (NCBI taxonomy): domain Eukaryota; kingdom Viridiplantae; phylum Streptophyta; class Pinopsida; order Pinales; family Pinaceae; genus Larix; species Larix kaempferi. The sequence goes on from BSBM01000334.1 coordinate 1,090,912, forward strand.
GATTAAACTAATGTAGACATAAAGACAATGATGTTAAATCGTAAAGGGTTAACTGTTAAATGACCGAGGATGTTAAAGTAATTATACTATAGATTATGCTTGCTCTTCTGCATGGGGGTAGATACTATTGTTAGTTAGCAAGTATGCATAGGCGGAATGGGGTTTGTTTATAGTGCATGTCCGACATGTGCATACACTGGCCATGCATGCACACCTTGTACGTGTACAATATTACTGGTGTATAACATACTTGTCATGCTCGAATAGTAGTATAAATGTCATAGATAACTCAGTTAAGGATACATCAATCAACTTAGGTAATGAATGGTTAGGTTGTCAATGTGTAAATAAGTGAATTAGTAATTATATGAAAACATTGTAATAATAAACTAAGACAAGTATCGTCAGTTAACATTGTCATAGAAAAACTGTTGTGAATAGGGTAATGATAGTGTCTAATTAATTAGTAAAATTGTTTAAGCCCTCACAAGTGCTTTGTTTATAATAACAAGGATGCTATGTTGATGATAGGGTACCCATGTGATAAACAAATAATTAAGAATACTATGATCGATTCACCTTTAATTATTGTCAAGGGGTGATTTAATTATTATTATTAATTAATAAATGATATTCCAGCAACATTTATATCCCTATCGTAACAAATGCAATATGAGTAAGATTTAAAATATTGATTTATAAATTAATATTACGTGATTAATTCCATTTCAAAGTTAGCCATAACAAGATAATCCTTTTTGGAATAACCGTGATGTGATGGAAATGGATATTTAATTATTCAATGTTAATCTTGGAATTTAAACCTCAAGCTAAAGTAGCCTCGACGGATAAGGTGGATCATTAAGACACATCATGTCCAAGTTGACAAGGGGCAACTAATTATATAATATTTTATTAATTACATTAATAACATTAAAATATCAAGGAGGGCGGATAGACTTGTATTTAATGAAACTGTCCCGAATGGATAACCTTGGGGTGATAATTCCCACCGTAATAAATAATTACGACCGTCAATCCAAAACCAAAGGAATTTTCCATAAGAGTAATTAATTATACATTTTTATAATGAGACGTGGATGAATGAACTAGGGAAAGGAGTAAAGGTTTGAGGGGCTCGAGAAGGGGAGTTTGGGGCGGTGGAGTAAGCCCAAGGTCTTCTCGAGGATGGACATGTATATAGAGGGGGAGAAGGTTGAAGGGGGGGAGTTTTTTGGAGGGAGGAAGAAAAAAGTTTGGAGAACAGAAGTTGGGAGAACAGAAAGTTTGGCGAAGAAAGATTTTGAGTACAGAAGGAAAGACTGCTCTCGGGATTATCAGATTGTGGGCTCGGGGGCTTGGAAATCCTTTGATTTCCAAGGGCCAGCAAGATTATAGCTGGTCGGTAGGGTGGACACTTCAGTTTGGTTGTCTAAGGGGTTATAAAACCTGCTACAACTTACGGTTAGCATCAGCATCAGGTAATTTCTGTTATTTACTATTATGCTAAATCTTGCCGTAAACATGCAAACTTACTATTTACTGATTTACTGCTATTTACTGATTTACTAAGTTGTGAAACCTATTCTTATGCTGTTGAAAAGAAAATAACTATAGGTTTGTTTATTTCAAATTTTGAATGTAAGGTTAGTGAAAACACCACAGTACACTAAATATTACTTCGGCACATAGAAATTCTTAGAAATTCACTTCTTTAAACTGATAAAGTTTAAAACGTAGAAAATTAAACCTGAAATTTTACACAGTGCTCTGCTGCTTAAACCAGAGCACTACACCCCAATTCATAATATTTTAATATATCTCATATTTTTGTAGTACATCTCTTAGGAGGCCCTTTTTTGACCTCAAAATCTCTCTAATGGGAATATTCTTATTCCTGGAAGGTTTCTCAACATGACAATTGTCTTTATCCTCCTAAGTATCCTGGAGCACATCATCACCTACAGGAAGAGTATCCCTTGATTTTTGTATGAGATTAAAAATATTTTTCATATTCTCCACCAACTTCTCCTCTAGATTGAGTAAATCAACTATTCTCACTGAACCTTTCATATTTTCCTCCATTTTATTCAATGCCTCCTCTAAATTATCCAAATAAACTTTTTTCATACATCCTTTCATCACATCTTCCAACTGGGACACTCGAAAAAAGAGGTCTTCCCTTTCATCATACGTCGAGGATGGATCCTTTGGTGGTTTGGATGGAGTGTGAGTATTTAGAATTCCTTTTGGTGGTATTTTGAAAAACATAAATAGATATCACACCTTAGGTGTCACCACAATTAGATCCTTCTACTCAAAGTTTATCAAAATTAAAAATGTCATACCTTTTCAAACCTTGATTAGAATACATTTTCAAGTCCGACTTGAAATTGATGTAAGTTTTAAATTTATACTCCTATGGGTCTTAAAATTCGTAATGTTGTAGCATGATATGTCATATTTCCAATTCCATAGTTCTGATCTTATTTGAATTTACCGATAATAATTTATTGCGAATATCCCAACACCTCTTAGTTTTGGTATTTTTGTACTAGTGAACTTGTATTGTATTCCACGTGTCCAATATTTTGTATCTGAGGTTAAAAACCCTACCACAGATACTTTAGTCTATCTTATTTCAGATGCAATAGGTATCACTCAATTTGGATCTTTCATTCCCCATATATGACCTTTTTTCTCAGAACACTTATTTTAGACTAGCTTTTGGACTAGTTAGAATCCCTATCGTCTAGAGCAAATATATCCAAACCTGTAAATTTTCAGGATCTGAAACTTGGTCCATAATTATTTACTCCTTGTTTCTAGATGGGTTTTAATTCTCCCTCTCTGAAACCTTGTATAATTTTTTTTATAGCGAAAGTGGAAAGATGACTCGTTTTGAAGAAACCTGTCCCAAGGAAAGGGCTTTGATACCAAATGTTATGCAACAAATTTCCAAAAAGAGTATGAAAAGAGAAGAAATAGATCAGAAAGAGTACTCCATATGGAATCCTCCTTATACAATGTACTAAGTGTTCTAGGTTAAATCAGCACTTCTCCGTCCGTGATCACATTGCCCTGTCGATCACACAAAAGGACACTATGGATGGAAGAACTAGATTAAACTTAGATGATTTGATGCTGAGATCCCACACCTTCAATTGAAAACTATTTTCTTATGTATATTTCATTGGAAATCCACGACTCTTATCATTAGCATCTAGCGCATCATGTGCGAGTTCCAATATAGACAACCTGCGCACCTATCTAAAAAGTTATATGTGCGAGTCATTAAGAGCAATAGTTTCGCACCATGTGCAAGTTGGCTAGTATCATACCCACACACATCTTAAGATGAAATGGAAAATTTATTAATAATATGAATTAGGATTAGTTGCGTTTGGTATTATAACTCCCCCAACTTCCCAATTCAACTGCCTCACGAATCTAACTTCCTGCCTTGGCCATAAATACAAGGGGAAGCCATGAGCAAGGGGCCAATCTAGGGAGAAAGCTATTGTTATGCTGAAGGAATTTCTAGTCAAGAGAAGAGCAGGAGCCCAGAACTTGGTTGCAGAAGTGCTTGGAAAAAAATCAGGTACATTAGTTGTATTTTGTTGCATTTCTTTGACAATAAAGATCGAGATATTATTCCCATCCCAATTAAATGTCAATTTTATTGGATGTTTGATTATAATTAATGTTATATTGTCTTGTCAATATCATTATCTTTTTATAGTCAAATCGTTTTGAGGAAGGTCTATTGGTTTTTCAAGTATATTGCTGTAGAGATCGGGAGAAAGCTAGGACGAGCCGCCATAAATAAGGTACTCTTTCTCAAACCCTAATCTCATTTACTTATAGTAATTAGTGAGAAACCATAATATATATATCTATTAGCCCCATGTATGTTGATAGCATCCATCCCCTGCTATAGGGTATAATCCTTAACAAGAGAACTGGTGACTCCACTGGGGAGAACCTTTTCATTTCTGCTTTGGGGATATTTTTAGTTTTTCTTCATCCTTTACTGCTTTCTGACTTTCTGTAATGTTTTCAAAGGTTGCTTAGTTTTTTTCCTTTGCTGTGATTGAGTCCAGTGTTGAAGTTTGCAAATTTTTTATTTTCCTTTCAGTCCCCATGCACGTGTCTCCTGTACATACAGGCGCACATTTCTGATTTGCGCGTGCGAGTTTCTCTCTTTACAACCTGTGCATTTTAAGTTGCATGCGCAGGCTATTAGCATATACAACCGCGAAATTTCCTATAGGATTGAACCTTTCACAATAAGGTTTGGTTTTTGGTTTTTGGGTCTACCTTTGGTCTTTGCTTTGCTCTTCGGGTTGTTGATTAGACATCCATGTGTCTGTTTGAGTCTTGTTATAGCCTTCTTTAAGTCCTTTGTGTTTTCTTCATTCGATTCATGTTAACACCCAAAAAGTGCTCACTAGCTCATTCCCTTATTCACATGACCCATTTGTCCACTTTTTCCACCATTTGAACCTTTAAAACCATCAAAAGGTCACCAAAAGACCATAATACACCTTTTCCCCCTCAAAATATGTATTTTTCCTCAAAAAAACACAAAAAACCCTCAAAAAGGGTCCAAAATTCCCAAAAAATATTAAAAGGGAATAAAAATATAAAAAATATTTTAAAAAGGAAAAAGAGAGAAAAAGAGACCTAAACCATGTTGGTTAATACCATTGGTTTCCTCAAAACCACAATGGTATTCCCCGTCACCAAAAACTATAAAAAGGTGATAGGGGATCCTCACTTTTCATCCACATTTTATCCTATCCTTATGCTGCCAAATTCCCTTTGAGAGCCATTGCCTCCCATTTCGAGTTTGAAGATCCCCATTGAAGCATTGGATAAGAAGAGACCATTGGACATTGGAGCTTCTCAACCTTGGAGTTGCTCAACATTCATCCTCCTCACCATTTGAGGTAATACAAAATCAATTATTTTTTAAATTTCGTGTTCTTTCCATAGATCTCATTGTTTATGTTATTAAATTCAATTTTTTACTTCTTTTGCACATGTTAATGTTAGATTAAGTTACATTAGTTTTTACATACTTTTATTGAGACTACTGCTACTAGTTAGCAGGTGCATCCTTGAACATGCTTTGTTGAAAAACCAAGCAACAATTCAGCCACTGTTTTGGCATCCTTTCTTCTTTTTGAGGTCTTTCGAAACCTGTACGCGACTCCCTACTAGTTACAGTAGTGCCTTTTTGGCCCTAGATGTAAGTTTTCTGCTTGCAGACCCACGCATCAACTGCGAGTTGTCTAATACAATACCCATGCACTTTTCCTGAGTTTTGCGTTTTAATTTAGGGCTTGACCTCAGTAGGGTCTTTTGGTGTTTTTGAAGGTCCTGGTTTGTCTGGATACATCCTGAACATTTGTTTAGGTCAGTCTGAGTTTGTTTGAAGTCTCTTTCATAGCTTTTCTTTTTGAGTCTTTGTGGTTGTAAAGTTTCCCTGGTTTGCTTTCCTACCTTTCCTGTTTGGTGGGTGCTTTTCTTTGGTTTTTGATGTTCAGGAGCAGCTTAGTTTTCTTCCTTTCTACTTTACACATCAGTCTATCCCTTTTTCTTTTGCATCTTGTTCCAAATTCTGGGTTATTTCATTGAAACAACCCCATAGGTTAAAGTCTTTGGATTGGTTTGTTATAAGATTTGGGATCTTTATCTTTACGCACATTTTTGATAATTCTTGCTTGTTCATTTTCATGTTTATTCTCTTTTCATAGTTAGAGAAAAAAGGTCAAATTTGAAAAACTAAGAACTTGTATACAAGACTTGTCATTTGGTTCGAAGCAGGATAGTTTGCTTTACTATTAACTTTGAAAATTAGAAATTGAAAAATAAAAAAATGTTTTATGCTTAGGAATGCTTAGTTTTATTTTGAAAGCTTAAACGAAAAAGAATTTTGTGAAGTTTTATGCATCATAATACACACTTTACTTTTGTCATAACCATGCCACAAAGATCACTACCCATTGAGTAAGAAACAACCTCCAAAAAGAACATTTAATAAAATCAATTAGTGACTTTTCTTTTTTAGGTTTGACACTACATCAACTAGCTTAGGATAGGATTTCAGGGTAGATCACTTTAAGTTTCCTGAAATCATTTTATTGCTCAACAACCGTAGTGAGAAAATATTTTAGGGAAACCCACTTATATCAAAGTATCTTGAGAACGCTCCACTTAAACCGGATTTAAGCACGACATCGTGTGAGATTGGAGCTATTGGGGATACCCCCTCACTTTCCTTTCAAGCATACACTAGATTTGATTTGTGTACGGGGGTCCACTAGTAGTTTAAGTACTCTTGGATTTCGGGCTTTGCTACCCTACCCATGCGCCTTAACTAGACTGACGACTGTTCCCCTAGGTATTTTTGTATTTGTGGTATCCTTAGTATATTACCCTTAGGGCTCTTCACAAGTATAGTGAAAGGATATTTCCATTACACTTAGGACAGGCACGCAAGGTAACCCTTTACAGTAATCCCAGGAGGGTGGTTTGGTGATTCAAGCACTTGCACCCAGAGGACTTGCATTGGATGTCGTGTATATGAACTTCGATATTATATTGGTTTGTTCTGGGCTCTCATCATCCTAGACTAAATTTTGAGAATACTAGCTTTGTTTGCTAGTTTTGATCACTTTAGGACATTTTTTAGTGGTATGTTGTCTGCTCCTTAGCCGATTAGTGGCCATTAGGTTTTCACACTTAGTTTGTTTTTGATATAACTATGGAGTACCAACCTCTTTGTAGGACACAAAGGTTGAAAAACCTTCCACCACACAATGTGGAGCCTCCACTGCCACCTTGACACCAAAGGACTGATTCTAGTGGTTCATATGAACTTACGGGCGTAACAGAACCACCTAGAGAACCACAGATCATAATTCAGGATCAACAGGTCTTTGATACTATTGAGTTTGAGGACTTAACTTCTCAAGAGTTTAGAACACCTTACAGCCCTCCTTTGACTGGACCCCACGATCCATTACTTGTAACTGTAGACTCTCTAGGTCAACCAGAGTTTAGTGCGTACCAGTTTACCCCTAGTTATTCCATGGCTAGTTCTGGATATGAAACCGGAGTTCCCCAAACTCCTACTGCATCTATGATTACAAGAGCTCTCTCTCATTCTTTTTCAAGCACATCAGTGCCAAGCTCTGTGTAGGCCACCCCTGCTTCGAGCCCTTCTTTTAGTTTCAACACTGGTTCCATAGGTATGTCTAGATCTCAAGCTTCGTCATCACCTACTCCTTTTGGTTCCACTGGTGGATTTTCAAATATCCCTTTTACAGGGATACCTTCCATACCACTCACATCATCTCCTTTTTCGCAACAACTCAAGGTTAATCCACAATCTGCTTCTTTTAGTCGGAGTTTTCCTTCGTTTGGAGGACATATAGCTCCTTCCACACCCTTCATGGGTTCAATGCCTGCTTCGTCTGTTACTTTTACATATGGTTTCTACCCCTTCACAGGGCCTAATGCACAGTCTTCAAATGTGCAAACATCTAATGTACCTATAGGGAGTACCCCTTTCTTACTATTTGGTGGAGGAGGTGGTAATGTTCTCAACCCACATTACAGAGGGGGTAACACCCAGCCGAAATGGACAAACACTTCAGGAAGCAACCCGTTAACTTTCGGCTGGAGCAACTTTGGTCATGCTTATACTTCACAATCGATTGTCGGGGGAAACCCCAACCAACAGTTTAGGAACCAGGCCTCGAGAGGTTCCCCCTACCAGGCTCCCGTTAACCAAATACCATCATTCAGACCTCATTTACCTATACTGGAAACGTTGAAATTTCCAGATCTTTCTTTCGAAACTAACAAATGATCCTATGTGCCATAATGCAGCATGGCCACTAGTTCCAGCTAAGCTGTCGTCAGACATACCAAAGTTTGAGGGAAAAATTGGGGAAGATCCTGGTGACCATGTCACTGCTTTCCATCTCTGGTGATCTTCTAACTCTCTAAATCACGATTCCATCAGGTTTAGGATCTCTCAGAGGACCTTAACTAGTGTCGCAACTAAGTGGTACATTGAACTACCTGCCGCAAGCTATGACAACTTTTGGGATTTGGTGACAGTCTTATTGAACCACTTCCAACTCCCTGTCCAGTATGACGCCGGCACAAACCTTCTGTCTACTTCTGGGAAGAATAAATCCACTCACTTATCTGACCACATTCAGGAGTGGTGAAGGCGGAAGAGGCTCATTAAGGCTAAAATCCCTCCAGAGTTTTTGTTGGAGTGGTATTTGAAATCACTCCTACCTTATGTTTCTAAGGACGTAGCAACTTCTGGAGTGTCTTCAGAGGAAGAAGCAATACTCAGGACCCAACAACTTGATCTTGTATATGCTCAATATGGGATTTTGTACAAGATTATACCCGATGTGACATGATATAATATTGATCTAAGTAAACCTAAGCCTGGACCTCATGCTGATGGCATTGTTGGTTCAGTAGATACAGCAACATTCGAAGCCCTGACCAAGCAAGTTCATGCTTTATCTATGAAGCAGTCTGCTGTAGATGCAACTACTATTGCAGCCTCCCCTTCTACAACTAAATTTGTATATCAAGTGCAGACAAACCAAAAGGGTCCTTGACAACCCAACAACAAAAAGAAGGGCAAGAAAGGGTAGGGGAACCATCCAAAGCCCAAAAATACTAAAAATGTTGACGAGGAAAAAAAGATGAAAAGAAGGTTCAGTTTCCTTGCAAGTTATGTAAGGAAGATCACCTTACCCACCAGTGCCCTCTAATGGAAGAAGCCTAGAAGATCCTCTATGAGAAGAAACCAGTTGTTCTGAAGGATCCATTCCCTCATAGACAAGGTTTTGCTTCTGGTAACTCTAGTGGTCGCTAGGGGCACAATTTGTGCCTCGTCAGCTGATCGATCATTCATAAACATGGTTAACTCAAATATGCTTTTGCAAACTCAAGCTAGGAACTATTCCTGGGGTTCACAGCAGAAAGATAAGGAAATTCCCAAAACATCTACACCTCTTCACATTGAGAGCCCTGTAGATACTTTGCCGAAGATCCTGAAAGGTGTCTTCAAACGGCGGTGCACAACCCTAACGCGCGGGATGCTCCTAACTACAATGTTGTAGAGTGTCTGGCCCAAACACCCTGTGCTATGTCCACACTAGAAGTCTTGCAAAGCTGTCCATTGCAACGAAATGCACTTCTAGTGGAAATAGGGAGCCTCGACTCATCTAGTATGCTTGCTCAGTTTGATATGTCTAATAGTAAAACCCCATTTGTCATATCACGTAGCCCTCAAGATAGAAGTAGCCCATGGTTCTGGTCAATAAGAAGCAAGGAACCATTCGAGTCTGCACGAATTTCAGGATTTAAATAAAGCTTGTCCTAAGGACAACTACCCCACATCGTTCATAGACCAGATTATTGATGCATGTGCGGGCCATAAAATGTTTTCATTCATGGATGGTTTTTCAAGATATAGCTAGATTCAGATAAAACTTGAAGACCAACATAAAACAACTTTGATTTGTCCTTGGGGGACCTTCTCTTATCGGAAGATTCCTTTCGGCCTAAAGAACGTTGGGGCTACATTCCAGCGTGCAATGAACTTCTCTTTTCACTATATCAAACATGTGGTTGAACCTTATCTTGATGATCTCCCAGCGCGATCTCGTAAGAGACGGGATCATCCTGATCACTTGAGACTCGTGTTTGAACGATGCAGATACTCTAAGATTCGTATGAATCCTAATAAGTGTGTGTTCTGTGTCGAGTCTGGACGTTTACAGGGTTTCATTGTATCCAGTCTTGGCATCATGGTCAATCCACTCAAAATGGAGGCCATTGTAAATATGCCTCCTCCTCGAACCCTACGACAACTTCAGAGTCTGCAGGGTGTGTCCAAATTCTTACAACGTTTTATCATTAACTATGCCAAAATCACAAAAGGTTTCATGAGACTTCTCAAACAAGACACATATTTTCTTTGGGATGAGGCTGCTCACACTTCATTTGAGGCTTTGACAAAGGCATTACTATCAGCCCCCTTGTTGAGCCCGCCAGACTATATACCAAGGATTTCCAATTATATCTGGCTGCATTTGTATACATAATCGGCATAGTACTTATTCAAGAGGATGACAAGTTCCAAGAACATGTCTTCTACTATTTTTCGTGTGCATTGATAACTCCTGAGATTAAGTATTCTTATGTTGAGAAGTTGGCATTAGCTGCCGTCCATGCCGTTCAAAGGCTGTGTCACTACATTTTGTTACGAACTAATACAGTGATCACAGAGGTCAATTCGTTTCAATATGTTCTAACCTGATGTATCATCAGTGGAAAATTTAATAAATGGATTGTCATCTTGCAAGAATTTGACCTGGTTTTTCAATCAAATAAGTAAAAGAAGTCACTTGTTTTCACGGAACTCATATCTGAATTTCCGAGTGATGTAGTACACAATGAGGAAGAGTCATCATTCTCGGATGAACACATATTTCTTATTGCATATTCTGACCCATGGTATGGGGATATTTTAGTATATCTCCAGACTTTGAGGTGTCCTCCTACTTTATCTAGGGATGAACAACGGAAACTGAAGAATCATGCTAAGAATTATCTCATCATTTCTAACACTTTATACAGACGTGGGATAGATTCCATTCTTTGCCATTGTTTGACCTTAGAGGAAGTTGAAACAATATTGAATGATGCTCTTCGTGGATCATCTGGGGGTCACCTTTCCGGGTTGGCAATGACTCAGAAGATACTGTGTGCTGGTTATTTTTGGCCCATGATCTTCAAAGATTGTGTGGAAGCTGTGAAACACTGTCAGCCTTGTCAGTTTTTCACCAAAAAGATGAAATCACACCCAGCTCCTATCCATCCTATGATTACAACGAGCCCCTTCACCAAGTAGGGGATTGATTTCATGAACTGTAATCTAGCTTCTGCTGGGGGTCATCATCACATCATTGTTGTTGTCGACTACTTCATAAAGTGGGTCGAGGCAATTCCTACTATCAAAGCAGATGGAGAAATGGTTGCTTACTTCGTTTTTAAACAGATCATTGCTAGGTTTGGTGTACCGAAATAGATTGTGACAGACCATGGTCGACACTTTCAGAACAACATGATGACTGACTTATACACTATGTTAGGTTTTCGGCAGGAACATCCATCTTCATTTTATCCACAGGAGAATGGTTAGGTTGAAGCATTGAACAAAACTTTGAAGACCATTCTTCAAAGGACCATCAATTCCAATCGATCCAACTAGAACATCATGTTGAATCCAACTTTTTGGGCATACTATTCTAACGTTAATACTACTACTAGGTTCTCTCCTTTTCAGCTTTTTCATGGGGTAGAAGCAGTTATTCCGGTTGAATGCGAAATTCCGTCATTGAAGTTGGCCATTCATTTACTCCCCGATACTTCATCTCTAGAAGAACGTTTGCTGCGCTTAGAACATCTTGATGAGAAGTGCCGCGAAACGCTCACAGCAAAGGAAGTTCACAAGAATTGAGTCAAGAGTTAGTACGATAAGTCTGTTAAACCTAGGGTTTTTCTCGAAGGAGACCTTGTCCTGCTTTACGACTAGGACAAGGAGAATTTGGGGGCAGGGAAGTTCAAGTCTATGTGGCTTGGTCCTTACATAGTTTCTAAATTTATGAAGAAGGGTGCTTACGAGCTAACAAATTATGAGGGTAATAAGTTGTTGGAGCCTGGAAATGGGCTCTTCCTGAAAAAGTATTATGCTTAGGCCTCTATGCTTTTTCAAGTATTATAGTTGTACATTTGTTGTAGAATTAGCTTTGCTTATGGTTATTGTCACGTCTTATGTGTGTATTGGTTTATGTTTTCAAATGTCGACTGAATACTTTATAGGATTTTCTTATGGCATTCGTTGCAACACGCGTCAGTTGGCTGCAGCAGCTTGGGTTATTTACTCACCTACTAGCCAACTTGTATCTTCAGGAGGGGTTTGCTTGGGTCCCACAACGAATAATGTAGTTGAATACAACACGGTCATTGAGTTACTTCGAGATTCCCTTCATCATGGCATTTCACGTCTAGAGGTAAGACTTGACTCGCAGCTGGTTGTGTTTCAATTAATGGGTGAATATCAAGTTAGAGATCCTATTTTACTGCGTCAGTTCTTATGAGTTAGGTTGCTTGAGAGACAATTTGATTATATTACTTATCAACACATTCCAAGGAACTTAAATGATTTAGCTGATTCATATGCATATTATGTTTTAGATTGGCATCTACATCACATACAATCATAATAACCATTCACACATAAAGATATGACACAAATGTAAATAACAAAGCCGATATTGTATATAAGCCGTATCAAAAAGTATATGAGTTTGGATCAACAAGCTTGTCAGAATGTCATATCAATATACAAAATGGGCTCAACGGCCTAAAAAATATACATATGTCCTCCTCTATGGAGAAGGAGGGGCCTCTTTCATCTTGGCCATAGCCTCTCTGTACTAGATGACTAGTCTAGCTACTTTCCTAAGTAGCAGAATCCACGCTGGGGGAAAACCCACAACATCCTCCTGCATAGAGAGCGACATCCGCTCGATCTTGTAAGTGGGGATGTCATGAGTCAATCGACCCATCTTTCCCTCAATGCTCATCAACATGACATTTACTGCCCCTACTTTGGCTGGTCGCACAAAGGTACGAGCGTGTTTGTAATAAACCTAATTAGTTATTACAAATGTATTATTATTAGATTAGGATAATTAATTATTAATTATTAAATGACATGTCTATTTATCAATAGACATGTCTATTCCCATTATGCCATATTTAATATCAGCCATTCCTATTGTAAAATCATTATTCAATTATAAAAATATATATATATTATCTATTAAGATAATCATGTAAGGTGTTACCTTACAAGTGGTATCAGAGCTTTAGGCTCTCGATGCTCACACTCAGCTCCTCCAATTCGCCTCCTCTAACCCCATAACCCACTCTTCTGCCATCTTCATCTCCTCCACTCAATCAATCATCTCCACTTCCGCTGCTCCCATCTATTCCCCTCCACACACTACTCGCTCCTCCACTCACTCTTCTCATTCACCCGCCCACCTGTGCCTCCACATTCTCATCTCTACTTCTCCTCACCCACTCCTTCACACGTATTCCTGCTCTCTCCCAACACCGGCACAAACCCTATGCCCACCTATTCTCCACCACCCTCCATTCCCCCATACTCATCCACACTGCTCTCCTCTCCAACACTCACCCACGCATAGCTCCTCTTCTCCATGCAGATCCATCCACTCCCTGCCCAGCACACACACCTCCCTCCATGCTCTCTGCTCCATGCTCACACCTATGATCCACCCTTTCTCCCTTTAGCTTGTCCACGCCATCCCTGCACCCACGTCATTACACCCTCCATCTAGGTGCTAACTCCCTCTGTCACCCCCCTTCCCTCCAATCCGCATCGAACACACCCAACACTTCGATGCAACTCTCTGCTTACTCCCGCCAACCCCTGCACTCTCCCCTAAGTTCCACTCCACCCACGCGCCATACCACACCTACACCACCTTCATCCCAAGTCGACCACCACCTTCATCCCACACCTACGCCATCCCACTCCTCGACACACATCTCTTCACCTTCACACTATGCCCTGCATCTCCTTGTGTGCTCCCCACCGCTCCTTATCATTGTGTTAACCTGCACCTACACCCTTTCCCATTTCTCATGCCTATACACTCCCCTCCCTAAACACGCCTGCACCAGTATTCCACTTCACTCTACTACGACACACGCCACAACCACACTCCCTCTCCACTCTATGTTTCTCCCATCCGGCCTGCCCATTCCCACCTCTTCAACCTTTTCACGCACCCAACACCATTACTTATTTCCTGCTCGACCAGGCCCGCGTTCCATTTCCAGCCATCTCCATCATCGAACGACCAACCCGCATTTCTCCTTACTCTCGTGTCCATTTACCTGCACCCCATTCACACTCCATTTTCACAATTAGGGCTTAAAACCCTAATTGACATCCAATCTTAAAAATAAAAAAAAAATATTATAAATTATTATTACTAATAATAATAATTTTAATTATTATATTTAAGGAAAAAAAAACTATTAAAATATATATGCATATTATTATTATTTCTATTTAATAGTAATAATTATCATTATTTATTTTTCAATAGTTAATAAAGAAAAAAACATTCATAATTTTTGAAGATTTTGTATAAGACAAAATGGTCTTGATGTAGGCATCAATGCATTTTTTAAAAGAACTAAAACAACTCCGGAAATAAAAAAGGAATTAAAAGAAGAGCTTGAAGGAAAAATATCGGATATCAACGTGGCAACCCAAGTTCTTCATGAAGACATAAAAGAATTAATTGATGAATTCAAAATGTTGATTAACCAATGATGAGAAGAAGAATCTAAGAAGCACGTGGACAAGGAAAAACTAGAGGCACTTGCATCCCACTCCTCAAGTCAGTTTAGGAAGGAATAAAAATTAAATGATATTGATGAGTTAAAGGGAGAAGAATCAACTATGCCATCTGAAGTCTCAAGATGGTGTAGCTGGAGAGGTAGTTGGCCGAGAGAGGTAGAATCATTAAAATTACATTATCTTAATATATATATTGTATAATTGAATGATGTGGAGAGGTAGCTGGCCGAGATGAGGGGTGAGAAGTAATATGCGTGAAGGAGTGGGTGAGGAGCAGTAGAGAGGAGAACGTGAAGGCATAGGTGGGTGACTGGATGAGAAGAGTGAGTGGAGGAGCGAGTAGTGTATGGAGGGGGATAGATGGGACCAGCGGAAGTGGAGATGATTGGTTGAGTGTAGGAGATGAAGATGGAAGAAGAGTGGGTTATGGGGTTAGAGGAGCCGAATCGGAGGAGCTGAGTGTGAGCACCGAGAGCCTAAATCTCTTATACCAAGCTTACATATTGAAATATCTATTGATATAAATATATTTTGAATAATTGATTGATGAATTCAAAATGTTGATTAACCAACGATGAGAAGAAGAATCTAAGAAGCATGTGGAAAAGGAAAAATCAGAGGCACTTGTGTCCCACTCCTCAAGTCAGTTTAGGAGGGAAGAAACATTTAATGATATTGATGACTTAAAGGGAGAAGAATCAGCCATGCCATCTGAATTCTCAAGTAAGCAAAAACGTGAAGAAACATTAAATGATATTGATTAGTTAAAGGGAGAAGAATCAGCTGCGCCATCTGAAGTCTCAAGCAAGGAAAAACATGAAGAAACATTAAATGACATTGATGAGTTAAAGGGAGAAGAATCAGCTACGCCATCTGAATTCTCAAGCAAGGAAAAACATGAAGCAACATTAAATGATATTGATCAAGTACAGCTCAAGACTACTTTGACACCTATGACGGAACAAGGTACTAGAATGACTCCTAAATATTTAAGTAGGGATGAGTCTGAAGTTGCTACTATAACCAAAAAGGAAGGGACTCTCGATTTCTCAGGTCAAATAGAGATGGAAAATGCATATGCACTCACGACAAAAGAAAGGACTACAACTGTTAATGAAAAAGCTATCACAACTCTCGAGTTCTCAAGACAAGTAGGGCAGGGAACTGCCTCTACACACATAACAGAAGAAAGGACTACCAAGGAAGAAGCTAAGTACTCTAGTAAGGAGGAGTCCAAGGTTGCTACTACCCCCAGGAAAGAAGGGAAGCTAGGTCGATCGCTTCCTTATATCCCTCCTCACAAAAGATCCAAACCACCAGACACTAGGAAGGATAACAAAAGACATCCCAACTACAAACCTCAAAATGCGATACGTAGTAAAAAATATGCACGTTGTACAAAAATTCGTTGCAGTTTCTTATAGGGTAGGGAAGTAAGTCACATTAATGCGCCAGTCGAAAATCCTATAAAGATGTCTAGTGGTACTCAAGGACAAACTAGAGATCATGTTGGGATTCCCAGTTGGCAAAGCAAAGTACATGATAAGGAAGACAATGCCAAAGATGATGAAACAGAAGTTGTAGAGGACAAGGATATGAAAGATCATGATATTGACAATCAAAATGTCAATATCAATTGTACAGAAAATGATGATGTCATAGAAGTCAATGAAGTCAATAGAGTCAAAGTTAACACTAATTATGAGAGAATTGAAGTTGTAGAACGATACAATGATGAAAATATAAAAACTAAAAAATATCGTAATAAAGAATGAAACTTTGAAGATAAGGCGACACTTGAAAAGGAAGAAGTTCTACAAATTGTCGCAAGTCAAGATATTCGAGAATCTCAAGATGGAAATGATCCCAGGGAAAAACTAATGACAAACTTGTCAGACAAAGAAGTATGTACATTACTAATAGTTGCCTCTACAGATAAGAAAACCATATCAAAGCATGCAAAATTATCAAAGATCCACATAAAATTAGAAGAGCAAAGGAACACCGTCATATTAGCAGATCCAAAATATACGTTGATTAGTTGTTATGCGTTCATCTACATAATCATAAGCATGATAAGATTTGAATGGAAATGTGACCAATTATTCCAAGAACTGTTAAACCATGGCACAATTATTCGTGGAAAGAATTCCAGTTGCAGCACACTCGTAGAAGATTTGTGGTCGAATATTTTCAGAGTGGGATGACTTGTAATAAACCTAATTAGTTATTACGAATGTATTATTATTAGATTAGGATAATTAATTATTAATTATTAAATGACATGTTTATTTATCAATAGACATGTCTATTCCTGTTAGACCATATTTAATATCGGCCATTCCTATTGTAAAATCATCATTCAATTATATATATATATATATATATATATATATTAATATAATCATGTAAGGTGTTACCTTACAGTGTCCATCAGGGTGCATAGGTCCAACATCTACACAAGACAATTTGTTTAATACTCCAACTCATTAAAAAAAAAATTCATATATGTATAAAATTAAAAAGTGAAATAATTTTTCAAAAATAACTTTTTCTTACCCATCTCTCCCCAGGAAGATCCTGGAGAAAGAACCAGCTCAGAGTCTTTGCGGAATTCCATCCCCGCATAAGGAAACTACTCCAGTGCCGACACCTACTGATGCCACCACGCCCAATAATCCTCATCACTATAAGAGAGATTGCTCTCACAGCCACCATGGCGTTTGAATATATCTCCCCAACAAGTCAGGAGTGGCTCGTGAGGATTGAGTGGGGGCAAGGCCATTCCCGGACTCAAAGCAGGAAGCCTTTCAAAGAAGAAGGTGCAGAGAATACTACCGTAACCAAAGTTCTTCCTCCTACCAATTTTACACTTGGTAAGTTGAAGTTTCATGTTCACCAACAAACTAGAACACCAATCATAGAAAACCCCACGTAAGCAATCTATGCCCACTTGCATATAGTTCTGTGATGCAAGGTGCTGCATTGTGCTTCCACCTATCTGGTTTAGAACACTTAAGATATCTCTTAGTGGAAAGCTAGCAACAGTCGTTATAGCAATCTGACTACCATTATTTTCAATACCCGGCAGATAGTAGGCATTGATATAATATTGTATGGAGAGGGCACCTGCATCTCAAGATGTTCCTTTGAGGTTCACCATCTCCCCTCTTCATGAGAGGCCGATGATAAAATATATGTCGCCAATAGTGAGCTCAAGGATCTCCCCTTGGAGATTGAAGACTCCTTGATTGGCATCCTAGTATTGCGCCATCATTTCTAGCAATTGTGTTTATGCTTGCATAATTATGGTTCGGTAGAACTTAAGTAATCCAAATATTCTCACCGCATCAAGGGTCAATGGATCCCCCATGGCTTGTTGATCCATATATTCATGCTCTCTTTCACGCCAAAACAAACCCATCCTGCAATTGGTAAACCATTTCATTGGTTAGTTTTTTTTGGGTTTTTTTTTGCCATTTTCGTTGCGGTGTGCGCGACTGTCCCTATTAGACAGTAGCTCCCACCTATGAGTCCCGTTGAGACACACCTACGCATTTTCCTTGTATGCGCTAGTCTTCAGCAAAGGAACCCGTAGGTACATGGAGTAAAAATTAAAAATCCCAATAAAAAATTAAATTAACCATTAAAAACCTACAAATCAGTTTTGAATTGGAAGAGGGGTAGGATATTACTTACTGTGAAGAGATGGAAGACATTTTGGTAACCTAGAATGATCATACTCAACAA
Organism: Larix kaempferi; assembly: GCA_027924585.1. Classification (NCBI taxonomy): domain Eukaryota; kingdom Viridiplantae; phylum Streptophyta; class Pinopsida; order Pinales; family Pinaceae; genus Larix; species Larix kaempferi. Next base: position 1,109,180 of record BSBM01000334.1, read on the forward strand.
TGAAAGTAGAGGTTGGTTCTCCAATATTTTCCCCAACAATTGGAAATGGTGAGTTTTGATATGTTTTGAAACTATTTATAGAAAAGTCAATTTAAATTTTTACCCACTTTTCATTTTTTAATATAGTTTCAAACTTATTTTAATATTTTATTTAATTCGCTAATACACTTTTGAGTTTTGGTTGATTACGTAAAATGCGAATGTCATAATTTCACCATATTTCATTAAGGAGATCTATCAAGGTCATGGAACTTCTATCCCTGAAGCTTATAAAGTCTTTTTAAGGCCTTGTTAGACTTTTTTAAAATAAACAAGCTCGCCCAATATAGTTGTCCTTTTAGACTCGTTAAAGGATTTGAAGCGACATCCACTTAGGTATAAGTTTACCACTTTTTGGGACCTTTGTGATCATTTATGAAAAAGGTATACTCTAGTCATACATCGCTAGAAGAGTTCTTCTCTCATTGTTTTATACTTTTTCGGGTGAGGAGACTAACTGTACGAAAAAGGACCTTTAGGAGTCTTCTTTAGGGTTTTCAGACTCTCGAAATATGAAAACACCAATGAGAATTCACCTACTCGGGCTCGATGTGAAGTCCACGAGAAGTTATATAGAGTTATTGTTTAAGTTTTTCAAGCTCTTCAAACAAGAAAACACCGGTGAGCACATATCAACTCGGGCTCGTTACTAAAATCCACGAGTAGGTGTATGGAGTTAATGTTTAAGTTTTTCAGACTCAAAAAAGAAAACACCGATGAGCATAAACTAATCCAGTATCGATATTAAAACCCATGGATTAGTGTTATGGAGTATTCGTCTATCTCTTCTTCAAACTCTGTAAAAAATGAACAAGGTCCTGAGTCTTCATCCCATGGGTTCATTAAACTTTTTACATGGTTGGACTTATATCAAGCAATCTTCTCCCTCTTTCTTCAAGCTTGCTTTAAAAATGAAGAGAGACTATTGAGTTTTCTTTCTTGGACTCATTAAAATCAACAAGAAGGATATTCTTTACTAAAAAGAGAAAAGGGAAGGGAAGGATATCAAACATATTTTCAGTTCAAAGGAAGCATGCCAATCATATCCTTAAACATAGCACCTGTTGATTCTATCATTCAGTTGGGTTTTAGTTCTTGATCATAGGATGAACCTGATCTCAGAGTTTGTACTCCTCCAATTGGTTACTCTTCAAATCATATGGAGAATCTACTAATGTCTCCTACATTGCAGGTTTATATCACATTGCCGCATGTTAAAAGATGCATAAGTCACTCTTGTGTCATGCTCACTATTCAAGGATACAGCCTATGTCGAACATTCTGCAGTTACCTTGACTTCAAGTGTCGACCATCTCTAGTGTTAGTTTGTTTCATCTTGTATCAGTCCTACTTCAAATCAACTCAATCTTGTGATTGTTCCTCATGTTGGATGATGGAGGATGCATTAAGGCCTCCCTTCCACCAGACTTCTTCTCAATGACCTCAGCTCATCATGTTCTGGGAATGAAATTTAGAGTTTTGGATAGTACCTTGGGGATTGCAATCATTAGTGGCAATTACCGTCGCTATTGAATAGTGGGAATGCATCAATGTCTCCTATTCGATGGATTCTTCAAGTGTTCAACTTCAAGTCCACTTATTCACACTTACTAGAATGTACTAGGTACCTTGGGATCCATTTACATTATTAGTGGATGCCTTCTCATTTCTTAATGGTATACATTAATGACCGGTAATCAAACAACACCCCCCATGTTCGACTTCAGCTCATTTATTCACATGGTTAGAGTTCGTACCTTGGGATGTTTTGGATGAAGACCTTGGGATTACCATAGCATCACTTCATTTATATTATTTCCCAAGTTGCGCAAGACTAAGCCACACCCATTTTTGGCTCTTAATGAGACATAGATCCAACTTGTTGTTATGGCTATGATATCTTATTTTTGACATGGATCCACGTTTGTATTTCAGTTTCCATGCTATATACATCTCCCAGTTATGTATTGGAGATTATGTTCTATCATACTGAACATCTATTTGATGTCAAGATTGTAATTTCCCGCCGACCTTGGTTTTTCTTTTCAGGTAATTTTGTGACTTTGTCCTGTGGTTTCCTTACTCCTCCTTTGACTTAGATTGTAATGTATTTCGGCCATTATTTCCCTCTAACCTCACACATTAGGGGGCATCTGTTATAGGTTAAATCAACACTTCTTCGTCTGTGATCACGTTGCCCCGTTGATCACAGAAAATGACACTATGGATGGAAGGGCTAGATTAACATTAGATGATTTGATGTTGAAACCCACACCTTCAATTGAAAACAATATATATATATATATATATATATATATATATATATATGTTTTTTTTATTTTTTATTTTTTATTTTATTATTTATTTATTTATTTATTTTCTGTATATTTCATTGGAAATCCGTGACTCTTATCATTGGGATCTAGCGCATCATGCGCGGGTTCCATATAGACAACCTGTGCACATATCCAAAAATTTGTATGCGCGAGTCATTAAGAACATTAGTTGTGCAACATGCGCAGGTTGGTTGGTATCATACCCATGCACATCTCAAGATGAAATGGAAAAATTTATTAGGAATACGAATTAGGATTAGTTGAGTTTGGTATTATAACTCTCCTAACTTCCCAATTCAACTTCCTCACGAATCTAACTTCCTTCCTTGGCCATAAATACAAGGGGAATCCATGAGGAAGGGGCCAATCTAAGGAGAAAGCTATTGTTATGCTGAAGGAATTTCTAGTCAAGAGAAGAGTAGGAGCCTAGAACTTGGTTGCAGAAGTGCTTGGAACAAGATTGGGTATATCAGTTGTATTTTATTGCAATTCTTTGACAATAAAGATCGAGATATTCTTCCCGTTCCAGTTAAATGTCAATTTTATTGGATGTTTGATAATAATTAATGTTATATTGTCTTGTCAATATCATTATATGTTTATGTTGATATATATGTAACTTCGGAATGTATTTCACATATATGTATATTGTATTCCTATAGAGATGTTATTATTCCTCTATACGGAAATGTTTGTATTCATATAGAGATATTATTATTCCTCTATACGGAAGTGTCGTCATTTATATTGTCAGTGTTGTAATTTATACTTGATGGGTTATTAGACCACCTTATTGGGGTCGGCCTTGTATAAGTCATGTGGGTCAAAGGGTTATTAGACCACCCTATTAGGGGTCGGCCTAGTCAGCATTATGTTATGCGGTTAAGTTAAGGCCGACCTAGTAAAGGTTATTAGGAAAGTCAAGTCAAGAATAAATAGAGTGCGGGAGGCACTCTATTTGATCATTTTATTCTCACACACACCTTTTGGAGAGTGGTGCACTTGTGGAGGAGGAGAAGCTGCTGCTAGGAGATGTCTATCTCTTATGCTTGTGTTGTATCATTTCTCTATCTATCTTTAAGGAAGTTATTGGGGTTTTTCACCTTTATGGTTTTCCCCAAGTAAACTCCGTGTCTCTTGTTTGCTTGCATTATTGTGTCCATGATTGATATGCTGTAGATATGATATACATGTTGTTCTCTCAGTTAAGATCCTAGATCAGATTGAAGTAAATTCTGAAAAAATAACATGGTATCAGAGCTAGCTTGAAAGAAGGCATGGTATGGCATGTATGACACTTGTTGCACTTGCGATGCTAGGGCTTGATATAGAAAAAACCAGTCATCGTAGCACTTTTTCTATAAATCCATTTCAGAGAGGTTTAAGGATATGAAACTCTTATAAGTTTAATATAAGATCCCCATGTACCTTGTGTCCAAAGAAAAACTTCTAATTCGTTGTAATTTGTGTTTTATGATCTGTATAATCTAGGGTTTCTGCCTCTTCCAGATCTAAGTCATAAATAGGTGACCTAGGAAAAAAGGTCATAACTTGGGCTAGGAAGCTCCAAATGGAATTTAGTAAAATGTGATAGGTAGGGAACAGAATATACTTTCACAAGCCGAAGGATCAGAGGCTGAAAGTGAACCAGTGACACGTGGCACTCCGTACAAGTTCGCTCTCCTTTTTTATCCCATAAACAGGTCACATTGCGACACTTGGAATAAATCTCTCTCAGAGAATCCAATTGAGTTCAGACCTATGGGGTTGGAAATATGACAGGTTGGGCTACAACAGGTAGAAGTTTCAGTCCCTGTGGATTCGTAATTTCGGAGTTACACTAGAAACAATCAAGTGCATATTTCTGTCAAAACATAATTGGATTTTGAGCACCTTCATTCATGGCTCCGACAATTAGGGTTTCGGAGAAAGTTGGAATTTTTGTAATCGGAGACCACGGCTGAATGATTTTCATCAAAATCAAAATTTAGAGACCAAGATAAAATTTTCTGGTTGGGCAAAAGGCCGGGCTTGATCAAACCCTAGTTTGGGACTTTGATCGAAAAAATGGAAAATTAGGGCTTCTGCAAAAGTTGGAATTTTTTAAGTCTGTGACCACGACTGGAAGCTCCTCAGAAAAATAGAAGTTTAGAGCTTTGGATCAAACCTTTTGGTTGGGAAGAAGGGTGGGATTTAACAAATCCTAGTTCAGGATCATGTCCAGAAGATCTAGAAGTTTCAAAGGCATTTTTGAGGGGTGAAACTTTGCAGTTTTCAAATTCTAAGTATACCAGCTTGATTAGCTCATCAAGGCACATCTTTCTATCCTTTCAGAAGTTTGAAATTCAAAGTTTTATTTTTTAGGGTTTCTCTGACAAACCCTAATCCAGCTCTAGATCCAGTTCCTGCAAATCAAGTGGATTGGGTTAATCCTAGAAGAGAATGGATTGGTCACCTGCATAAGTGAAGAAGTTCCTATTTCAGAGGGAGATGAGGCTAAGGCCTTACATAAGAAGATTACAAGCAATCTCGACAGCTATGACTTATCCAGGTATGTTTCGAGATTTGTTCATGATTAATTTTATGGTATGTTTGTCTTCATATTATTACGGTTAGTACAATCTTGATTAAATTTAGACTTTTCATATCACCTTAATAAAATAAATGCATGATAGAAGATATTCATTGATTAGGGTGTTGACACTTATGATTGTACTAATGCCTTATGGTGTTGTATGAGGTTTATGTTGTTCGCTAACATGAAAGGTACACCAAGAAAGACAAATCATGTTCTAGTTCAAGAACATATGATCATGGTGACATGAAGACAAAGATTCATCCATTGTCATGGATCACATAGAAGATCTATTTACGAAGCATGTATAACTTGGTTCTATAGTGGTTAACTTATGAGATATGCATGTTACTAGCACAAGTCATTGAAGAGAACAAGAAGACATCATGTGGGTATGTTAGACATAACTAGCTAACATACTAATCCAAGTATGTTTTTCCTATATCAAGTTAGAATCCTACCTTGTGATAGGATCTCTTATATAAGTATACATGGCATGATTGATAATGATTATTCATAGGTTTGAGTAATCACAGGCTTAGGCATATTATGTTTCTTACTTTAATTTATGATATGACTAACCATAAGAGTCCTTGAATACTAATGCTTATTATTTCTATTTGAAATGATCATGACTATACATGCTTAAGATTATTGTGTTTTGATAGTATTGAGAATATACTAATAAATGTATGATTATGTATGAGATCTCGAGGATATCACAATAATGATACTTATAAGCATGCATAGTGATCGAGGATGGATATAAGTTCAAGGATAGGTAATCCATAAAGAAAAGATCAAGAGGGAGCACACTCCAGTAGTTTCTGCAAGGATGCAGATATTCAGAGGGAGTCGACCACTTCTCACAATCCACATCAGAATGGAGTTGCAAAGATTCAGAGGGAGTCCACCCAACAACCAAACAAAGATAAGTATTTGAATTGTCATTTCTTACATATTTGTTTGTTTAAATAATGTTGTTCAATGATGTATATGCTTATGTTCCTAGACTTAGGTTGTGTATTATGCATATTAGAATAATTGCATTAATGAACAATATACTACTAATATGCATGTGATGGGTAAGTGGCCTATGGCACTCTACAACATTCCATTGCTACTTATCTAGAATGAAACCTCTTTGCTGACATGTTGGGAGTAGTGCAAACTCTTAACAATGTTCTTGTAGAGATTGGAAGGCATCTAGAAAGTTACAGGATATGGATGAATGTTGTATTGAAACTTCGGCTAAAATAATTGCATGACTGTATGACATATTTCTTTATGTGTAAGAATTTGTTCTGAAAACTATGAGATGTTTCTAATCATGCAATTTAACTTGTTTTGTAGGAAAGATCGTATACCTTCACCTACAAAAGAAGGAGTACAACATTTCTTCCAGCAACAAAGATATCTATTGAAGATATTGAAGATATTGAAGTTCTTAGGATCTGGGATAAAGTAATGGAAGAATGCCATGATCAGTCGATCATGAAGAATGATGTTTGGGATGTAGTCCCAAGACCTAAAGGGAAGTCTACTGTGACTTCCAAATGGATCTATAAGATCAAGCATACTACATATGGTAGCATGGAGAAATACAAAACAAAGTTTGTAGCTCATGGCTTCTCCCAGAAAAAGGGATTGAGTATGAAGAGACTTCTACACCTATAGCCAGGCACACTTCCATCAGATAAGTACTTGCTCTAGCTGCAGTGATGAAATGGAAGATACACCAGATGGATGTCAAGACAGCTTTCTTGAATGGTGTAGTCGAAGAGGAAGTGTATGTGGAGCAGCCACTTGGTTTTGAGACACATGATGGGAAGTCATATATGTGCAGAACTTGGTATGGTAGGATAGACAAATTTCTATCCAGTTTGGGCTTTACCAAGAGTAAAGTGGATTCCAACCTTTACTACAAGGTTGAGGAAGGCAATCCAGTGATACTACTTTTGTATGCAGATAACCTATTTGTTACAGGTGAGGATAGATTGATTGCCGACACTTGCTGCCGAGTTTGAGATGAAGAACCTTTGGATGATGCACTACTTTCTAGGCATGGAGGTGTGGCAAAGTGCAGGTGGGATCTTCCTTGGACAAGGGAAGTATGCAGTAGAGATCTTGAAGAGGTTTGGGATGATGGACTGCAAGGCCATGGCCACACCTATGGCATCGAACCTGAAGCTTATGTGTGATGCTTCATCTGATCCAGTTGATGTCATTGTGTATTGTCAGATGATTGGGTCCTTGATGTACTTGACGAACACGAGACTAGATATTTGCTTTGCGGTGAACACATTGAGCCAGTTCCTAACGGATCCCAGAGGTGTTCGCCTGGTTGCTGTAAAGCATATTCTGAGGTACCTGAAGGGTACAATTGATTATGGGCTCAAGTATGATGCGAATCAAAAGTTTAACCTGGAAGGTTATGTTGATTCGGACTGGGCGGGCAGTGCTGTAGATAGGAAGAGCACTTCTAGGTGCTGCTTTAGTATGGGATCAGGTGTGATCTATTGGTTTAGAAGGAAGCAGTCTTGCGTAGCAATGAGTACAACCGAAGCAGAGTATGTTGCAGCTTGTTCGACTAGTTGCGAGGCAGTATGGCTCTGGAAGCTACTGTCTGAGTTATTTGATCTCCTGTTGGATGCTGGATATGATCAGTTGGATCATTTATATGTATGTACGCATCATGTTGGATGTTGGATATGATCAGTTGGATCATTTATATGTATGTATGCACCATGTTGGATGCTGGATATGATCAGTTGGATCATTTATATGTGTATATGCATCATGTTGGATTATGGATATGATCAGGTAGATCATGTATGTTGATATGTATCAGGTATGATCAGGTGGATCATGTATTTGTATATGTATCATGTGGATACATTGTATCATCAGGTAGATCATGTATGATGATATGTATCAAGAAGAAACTGTGTATGCATCAGGTGGATGCATTGTATGATCATGGATGATGAGCTTCAAGATGTTGCTCCAAATGACATGCGTCAGGACGATGCAGTGATGATGATCAGGATGATCATGTGTACATTAGGATGATGTACGGCGAGTATCAGGTTGATACTCTGTGGCCGTGGACAGGTTGTGCAGATAAGCATATAATAGCGCCCTAGGAGGTTTGCAGATTCTCTTGCTAGGTTTTGCCGCTGGCATATAATAACTCCCTGGGAGATCTGGAAAATGCTCTTTCGAGGTTTTTCTTTAGGAGGACATATAATAGTGCCCTGGGAGGTTTGCAGATTCTCTTGCTAGGTTTTTCCGCTAGCATATAAAATCTCCTTGGGATATCTGGCAAATGCTCTTTCGAGGTTTTGTCCTATGGCATATAATAGCGCCCTGGGAGATCCAATAGGTTGGGATGTGTTCTCGTAATAAGTCCTGGGATGCTCTTTCGAGGTTTTTCCATGACCACATGTAATATCGCCCTGGGAGATCCGATAGGTTGGGATGTGTTCCCATAATAAGTCCTAGGATGCTCTTGCGAGGTTTTGTGGTGACCACATATAATAGCGCCCTGGAAGATCCGATAGGTTGAGTTGTGTGCTCATAATCAGTTCTGGGATTCTCTTTCGAGGTTTTGTGGTGGGGTCACATGTAATAGCTCCCTCGGAGATCCGATAGGTTGGGCTGTGTGCCAGTAATAAGTCCTGGGATGCCCTTGCGAGGTTTTGTGACGCACATAATCAGTCCTGAGGATTCCACAATATGGCCAGTGATGATGAAGACTTGCAGGTGGTGGGCCTACATCCAATGTGAAAAAGGATTGGCTCTGTAGAACTTCCTATGATGAGTAGATTTAGATATTGATTGAGATAGCAATAGTAGTGATGATGACGATGATTCAATGACGATGATCAAGAGAAGAAGACTTGTGCTAGAAGACCTGTGTCGAGAAATACCTTCTTAGTTAAGAGGGAGTGTTGATGTATATGTAACTTCGGAATGTATTTCACATATATGTATATTGTATTCCTATAGAGATGTTATTATTCCTCTATACAGAAGTGTCGTCATTTATATTGTCAGTGTCGTAACTTATACTTGATGGGTTATTCGACCACCTTGTTGGGGTCGGCCATGTATAAGTCATGTGGGTCAAAGGGTTATTAGACCACCCTATTGGGGGTCGGCCCAGTCAACATTATGTTATGCGGTTAAGTTAAGTCCGACCTAGTAAAGGTTATTAGGCAAGTCAAGTCAAGTATAAATAGAGTGCGGGAGGCACTCTATTTGATCATTCTATTCTCACGCACACCTTTTGGAGAGTGGCACACTTGTGGAGGAGGAGAAGCTGTTTTTAGGAGATGTCTATCTCTCTATGCTTGGGTTGTATCATTTCTCTATCTATCTCTGAGGAAGTTATTGGGGTTTTTCACCTTTATGGTTTTCCCCAAGTAAACTCTGTGTCTCTTATGTGCTTGAATTATTGTGTCCATGATTGATATGTTGTAGATATGCTATACATGTTGTTCTCTCAGTTAAGATCCTAGATTAGATTGAAGTAAATTCTGAAAAACTAATAGTTTATAGTCAAATCATTTTGAGGAAGGTCTATTGGTTTTGCAGGTATATTGTTGTAGACATCAGGAGAAAGCTAGGACCAACCGCCACAAATAAGGTACTCTTTCTCAAACCCTGATCTCATTTGCTTATAGTAATTAGTGTGAAACCCTAATATATCTATATGTCATCCCCATGTATGTTGATAGCATCCATCCCCTGCTATAGGGTATAATCCTTAACAACACTAAGTACACAAGAAAAGACAAGACAAGATAAGTTTAGATACTCCAAATGAAAGGTCTCCTTCCTATATATAGGAGACTAACGGGTAAGATCCCGACTAAATGATCCAAGATGACATAACTTATATAGCCATACTAATGACCATTACCACTAATGTATCAAATCTGACATCAAAACTAATGTAATGAACCACAATATAGGGGGGAATGTGCCCATATTTAGGGCTTAACATGTTGATGCATCTATAATGTGTCCTTACAAGTTATAGAGATGGTACTATAGCTATCCCACTAGACCTTGATCTGGTCAACTAATCGACACTAGAGCTATCAATTTTTTTAGTGCAATATACATATCAGCTCGGCAACCAAGGCCCCCTTATTTGAAATAAAAAATCCACTCAAGTCAATAACATAAGAGGGGTCCAAAATATAATGACACAAAAATGATAGATGAAAAACATTGTGTATCTGACTCAAGGATGATGGAAAATCAAGACGGAAAGTAACTAGAGCCACTCTCTCAATGATCTCAAATGGTCCCACAAACCATGTTGATAATTTGGCTCCCTTACAAAATTTTATTGAACTCTTATGTGACCTATCCCACAAGAATAATTTCTCCCCAACCTCATAACTTTAGTTTGTCTGGTGTGCATCGATGTAACTCTGATTCCTATCATGTGCTTCCTTTAGCTACGCATGGATTGTTTGCATTTGATCTTCCATCTCCTGGATAAAATCTAGACCTATGAGGGCCCTATCCTTGAAGAAATCACAACTCAAGGGTGTTCGAAAAGGCCTTCCATAAAGGAACTCAAATGGTGCCATCTATATCAAAATATAATAACTATTGTTGTAAGTGAATTCTATCAATGATAGATATTCCTCCCAGCAACTTTTTTATTCCACCACATATATGCGCAACATTTCCTTTAAAAATTGGTTGACTCTCTTTCTAATTGTCTTTATCAGGATGATATGTGGTACTAAATTTCAGTTGCAATGTTGCATACCCAAAGCTTCCCAGAATCTCATCCATAATATCCCTGTAAATACTAAGCCACCATTTGAAATAATATTTTGAGGTATGCCATGCAATTGTACAACCTCGTTGATGAAGACCCATGCTATCTATGACACTTGATATGTAACTTTTACTGGAATTAAGTGCATTCTCTTGGTTAATGTATCCACGACAACAAAAATGGAATTGTGCCTCTTAGAGTTCATCAACAATCCAACTATAAACTCCATCGATATCACCTCCCAGTTTGACTCTAGGATGGGATGAGGCTGTAATAACCCCGGTGGATAAAAATGCTCAGCCTTCGTTAGTTGGAATCCAAGGAACCTTGCCACATAATCAATAACATCCTTCTTCATACCATGCTAGAAAAATAATCATTTAAATTTTGCACACATCTTCTTAACCCACGGATGCACCATATATGCTATCCTACGAGATTCATATAGTATAAAGTTTCAAACCTCCTCATTTGCTAGAACATACATCCTTTGGTTGTATCGAAAAAATCCATATTCTTCATGTGTGTAACCCTCATACTTAGGAACCTTCATGATTTAATTTTCAAGCTTCGTCCTGACTTCCTTGTACCAACTGTCATCCAATTGTAGTTTTAGTACCTTCTCTCACAAATTGTTCTTTAGTGGAAATATTGAGAAAATGTTAGGCTTCCAACTCAAGGAATTGATCACTTTGTTCATTGTCCCTTTGATGTACGAGGTATCAAAATCATACTCTCATCAATTATGGACACCTCCTCTGCGTAGCATTGTGGTTACTCTGTGTAAAAATATACTACAACCCATGGTGATCAGTATTTAGCTCGAACTTTATCTTGACCAAATAGTGTCTCCATAACCACAATGCATAAACTAAAACCACAAGCTCTGGGTCATGTTGTTATAGGTCAAATATGCACTTCTCTGTCCGTGATCACATTGCTTTATCGATCACACAAAAGGACACCATGGATTTAAGAGCTAGGTTGACCTGGATGACTTACTACTGGAACTACACTCTTCACCTGAGAATCTTACTTTATCTACTGATTTCACAACATGTGCCCTACTCTTTGCATAGTAAACCAACGTTCTTCACTAACATGTGCACTGCTTTACTCAAGGACAACCAGCACACACCTTAAAAAATGTTGCAAACGCTTGTTGCAAAGTACAAGAGTTGCATACTGTGCGCTACTATAGTTGTATGAAACTCGTGCCCATATTAAGATAAAGTCAAAAAATATATTAATATTACGAATTGGGATTAGTTGAATTTGGTTCTGCAACTTCCCCGACCTCCCAATTCAACCACATCTCGATTCCAACTACCTACCGTGTCCCATAAATACAAGGAGGATCCATGAGAGAGGGAGCTAGAAGGAATGATTTAACTACTGTTACGTTGGAGGAATTACCAAGTCATTGAGAAGAGCAGGAGCCCAGGACTCGGTTCCAGAAGCATCTAGACAGATCAAGTATATTTGTACTGCTTTATGTTTCTTTGACAATAAAAAGGTGGAAATTCCCTTCCTGTCCCAAATTGAATGTCTATTGGATTGAATGTTCATTTGGTTTAATGTCTGATTGTGTTTGATGTTAAGTTGTTTCTTATTTCATCATAGTTATTACAATCAAGATACGCTGAGGAAGGTTTACTTTGTGTTGCAGGTTCATCATAGCGGAAGATCAAGTGAAAGCTAGGACCAGCCGTCAATAAAAAGGTACATCTTTCGATATCTCAATCTCTTTCCATTTATAGTAACTAATGCAATGCAATGAATGTATTTACCTATCACCCCACCCAAGTTGGTAGTGTCTTCTCCTCACTATAAGGTATTTTTCCTGCACAACAGATTGGCGACTTGGCTGGGGATTAACCCATTGTTTTTCTCCTCTAGGAGACCTTATTAGGTTTTCTTCTAGTATTTTTGTTCTCTAAGAGGTTTTATAGGTCATTTTTACCTATTCTTTATATCTTGATTCATCTCAGTCTACTTTGGCAAGGCCTTGTTGTTTGCTTCAGAATCTGTGTGCTAGTTTACCCTACTTACAGTGGCGCATTTTATGTCATGAATGCTGCTTTGTCTTGTACACAGTAGCACATCTTTCCTGGCATGCGCCGGTTTTTGTACTACACAGTAGCGCATTTTCTGATGTGTGCATGATCTGCTAGTGTATACAGTAGAGCATTTTCTGATGTGTGAGCGGGTTTCTAGTATTAAAACCTACATACTTTCTATATGTGCACGGGTTGTTAGTGTATACAGTAGCTCACATCCCTGTAAGTTTGAACCTTTTTCTGTAGGGTTTGATTTTTGAATGTTGGGTATGTTCCTTCTTTTGCTTTGCCTCTCTGCTGATGTTGAGACACCCTTATGTCTTTTATTAGTCTTGTGTAACCTCTCGAGAGTCCTTTTATATTGCTTCAGTGGTTTTTAGGTGTCTTTCCTACTTTTATGCCTTTCTAAACCTGTGCGCTACTCTCTGCTAGTTACAACAACGTACTTTGTGCCCTAGACGCGTGTTGCACTTATGCAGACCTGTGCATAGAACGCATGTTGTCTGTTGCAATACTCGCACACATTTACTGTGTTTGGCCTTTGTATTAGGGTTTGACCCCAGTTTGAACTCTGTTGGGTGCTTTTGGAAATTTTTGATGATTTGATGCCTTATGAAATTCTGTTCATATCAGTTTGATTTGCTTGAAGCCTTCTTAGCTTTTCTTTTTAGTTTGTTTAGTGGTAAAGTGATTTTTGGTTTGTTTTCCTACTCTGTTTACTTGGTTGGTGTTTTACTGGGTTTTGACACTTAGGAGAAGCCTTATCAGTTTGCCTTTCCGCTACATGCATCTTTTTACCTTTTCTTTTTACATTCAGTTCCAAGTCTAGAGTTTTTTTCATTTCAAAACAACTTGCTAGGTAGAGTCTTTCTTAGTTTATGCTTTGATTGTTTAAGCCATTAGTCTCTTATATTTACCGGCACCGCTTTTAGATCTTACTTGTTCCATTTTCTGATTTCAGTTTCTTTGAAAAAGAGAAAAGTTAAAAATTGAAAATTGGTAGCATCACTGTAAGGTTTATCATTTCTTTTCGAAGTAGCATAAATTTTGTTTTGCTTTGAAAATTTAAAAGAAAAAAAAAACAAAAATATTTTTAGGATTGCTTATCTTTAGTTTTGGAAAACAATGAATGAGAAAGTTTAGGAAAAGTTCTTTACTTTTATGCACTTTTCATTTCAGTCACAACCACACCACGAACTTCACTACAACCTTTGAGTAAAAACAACCATTTAAAAAGAATACTTAATAAAATTTATTAGCAACTTTTTCTTTTTAGGGTTGTCACTACACCAACTAGCTTAAGCTAGGGTTTCAGATCAGAACACACTTGAACTATCCGAAATCATTTTTCATTACTCAACAATCGTAGTAAGACATTTTATAGGTAAATCCATTTGTATCAAAATTTCTTGGAGAAATCCATGGGAACCAGAGCTAAGCATGAGGTCGTGTGAGACTAGAATTGTTGAGGATAACCCCTCACTTTCCTTTCAAGCATAAACCAGAGTTATCTCGCATACGGGGGTCCTTTTGGAGTTCGGGATTTGATTCCCTACCCATGCGTTACAGCTAGATTGATGATTGTCCCCCCAAGAATTTTTGTACTTATGGTAGCCTTAGTATCTTGACCATCTAGGACTCTTCACAGGTAGAGTGGAAGGCTATTTCCACTTCACCTTGGATAGACGCGAAAGGTAACCCTTTTGCAGTAATCCCGGGAGGGCAGTTTGGTGATTCAAACGCTTGCACCTAGAGGACCTCCACTGGACATTGTGTAACTGGCCGTCTATACTCTATTGGTTTGTTCTTGGCCCTCATCATCCCAGACTAACTTCTGAGAGTATCAACTTTGTTTTCTTGGTCTTGATCACCTCAGGACAGTTTTAGTGGTGTGCTCTTTGTGCTGCTTGTTTTTAGTTCGCCTTAGAATTTTTTGGCCCATTGAGCCAGAAACTATGGAAAGCTTACCAGTGAGCACCAATCAAGGGACCCATGCTCAAGAGGCTCGTTGTGATTTTCCATTCATTGAGAACATTGGTACTCCCTTAATGGCTACCTTGAATCTTCTGGGATTCACTATAGGGCTATCGGTTTGGTTGTTTTCCAATCCGAACTCCTTGCATGCTCCTGATGCTTCTCAAGTAAGCACCTCACATCAAGATCATCAGAACCCTATGCCTTCTTTGCCAGTAACATCTTCTCCTCCTCCTTCTACCTCATGTGGTGAAAGTATTAATGCTAGTAACCAGCAGTCTAAAAGGAATAGATGGAGGAAGAATAAGAAGAAGATGCCAAAGCAAGGGGGTAGCCAGCCAGCCTCTAGAAGTCATGCTGGGGGCACCCACCTAGCTTCTGGAGGTCATGCTGGGGGAACCTACCCAACCTCTGGTGGTCATGTTGGGAGAACTCACTTAGTCACTACAAATCATACTGAACCTAGCCACCCAGCCTCTGAAGGTCATGCTGGGGGCACCCACCCAGCCTCTGAAGGTCATCCTGGGGACACCCACCCAGCCTCTGAAGGTCATGCTAGGGGCACCTAGACAACCTATGGAGGTCATGGTGGGAGCAAAATTTCAGTCACTACAAATCATACTAAAAGTATGTCTTCAACCACTATTTCTCATGTTGAGGATACGTCACTGATCACTGCTGGTCATATTAATGACAAGTCACCAGTTCCTGTGAGTCATATTGGAGACACTAAATCAGCCACTGCAATTCATGCTGAGAAAGTTGACATTATCAACAAACCTAATAAACATAAGCTTAAGTTCCCTTGTATGTTTTGTGAGGGATACCACCTAACCTATTTGTGCCCTGTACTTCCAGAAGTGCAAAGAGTGTGGTCAATAGTTCAAAATTATTTTGCTTCTGAGCAACCAACCACTGCAAGTCATGCTGGAGGAAAGCTATCAGCCAATGCTAGTCATGTTGAGAGTATTATTGTTGTAAAGGAGTCTAATATTATAGGACGCAAGCCAAAGTTCCCTTGTAAACTTTGTAAGGGAGATCACCTTACTCACCTGTGCCCTGTTATTCCAGAGGTGCGAAGAATGTGGTCCATGTCAGAAGGATCCTCTGCTCCTGAATTGCCTATAGATTCCCAAAAACCTGATCAAACTTTGGTTGATGAAGTGGTTGAACCAATGTAATATTTGGTCAACCCCACTCTTCCTTCAGAGAGTGAAGTGATCGAATTAATGCAATCTTCGACCGATCCCATCAGTCCTCCAGAGACTGATGCACTTGTCCCTGAAGTCTTCTGCATTACTAGTTCAGATGTTTCCGAAAATGGGGGCCCTTCATCTGTGCCGAGTGAACCCCTACCAAGCTCTCGGATCATTTCCTTTGATTGGAATAGTCTAACTAGGCCTCGCCTTCCTTCTATTACACTTTTCCAGATAAAGGTTGATATCGGAAACCATGCGGTTCATCGATGTATTGTAGATGAAGGAGTCTCTGTTAGTATCTTATCCCCTTATGCTCGGAGAGATTTAGGTTTTCCTAAACTTGTTCCAACTGTTCATTGGCTGTTGAATTTCGATAAAAGACCTTGTGAACCGTTGGGATTCCTCCCTCAAGTACCTGTCACTTTGGGTGGAAAAATAGTCTTAGTTGATTTTATGGTTTTAAAGAACCCTATGGATTTTGATATGATCCTTGGGCATGATTACGTATATGTTATGTAGGATGTGGTGCTATGCTCTTTTGTGTGATGCATTTTCCTCACAATGAAAGCATTGCCACTATCGATCAACTTACATTTGTCGACCCCTCTTATTACCCAACTGTAGACCAAGTATGTCCCCCGTCAGTAGGCACTACCATGTCACAATCAAATTATGTGGCATATTGTTCCTTGAGTCCAATTACTACTGATTCGAAGCCTTTGAATTCATACTTACCTTCTAGGGACTAGGTCCCGAAAATTGACCAGGTGATGACTCCATATGGATGTTTAGATATGTGTTCCATCTAGGGTAATATACTTCCCTCTGATGAAGTTTTCCTAGAGTCTATAATACAGTCTGCCATTCATTTTGACATCGATCCACCTACGAGCATTCTTCTACCTTCACTTCGAGCTCGTTAAAAACAGTAAGGAGACTACGAGCATTCTTCCACCTTCACTTTGAGCTCATTAAAAACAGTAAGGAGGCTATGAGAATTCTTCCATCTCTCCTTTGAGCTCGTTAAAAATAGTAAGGAGGTAACGAGTTTACTTTTTCGGACTCGTTAAAACTTTATGAAAATATATTTTTATAGAGTTCTTTCACAGTCTTGTTTGACTCTTTAAATATGACAAGATTGTCGAGTTTGCTTGTTCTCTTTGGACTCGTTAAAGGAATTGAAGGAACATCCGCTTAAGTATAAGTTTAACCCTTTTCCGAACTTTTGCAGATTATTTACGAAAAAGGAATACTCTAGTCAGCTGTGGCTAGAAGAGTTCTTCTCTCATCGTTTTACACTTTTTCGGGGGAGGAGACTAACTGAACGAAAAATTATTTTTGGAGCCTTCTTTAGGGTTTTTAGGCTCTCGAAATATGAAAACACCAAGTGAGCACTCACTGACTCGGGCTCGATGTGAAATCCACGAGAGGGTATATAGAGGATTGTTTAAGTTTTTCAGACTCTATAAACATGAAAACACTTGCGAGCATATACCAACTCGGGCTCGATAATAAAATCCATGGGTAGGTGTATGGAGTTATTGTTTAAGTTTTCCAGACTCCTTAAAATTGAAAACAACGGTGAGCAGGAACAGATCTCGGCTCGATATTAAAATTCAGAGATCAGTATTATAGAGTATTCTTCTATCCCTTCTTCAAACTTTGTAAACAATGAAGAAGGTCTTGTGTCTTCCTCCCATGGGCCTGTTAAACTTTTACATGGTTGGGCTTATTGAGTTTTCTTTCTTGGACTCATTAAAACAACAAGAAGGACATTCTTTTATAAAAAAGAATAAGGGATGAGAAGGGTGTATCACTCTTTTCAGTTTTCAAAGGTAGTTAAGTCAGTCATGTCCTTGAACACAACACCTATTTGAGTCTATCATTTCAGTTGGGTTTTAGTTTTTGACCTTAGGGTGAACCTGGTCTCCGCGTTTTTACTCCCCCGGTTGGTTATTATTCCAACCATATGGAGGGTCTGTTAATGTCTCCTACATTGTAGGTTTATATCACTCACAAGGGCTTCACTTAATAAACCGCTATCATAGCACGTTCATTCGTGGCATATGAAACAATACCCCTAATTTCCCTAAATATTGGAAAATACCTTCCAAAATCATTTTTTTAAATGCCCTCCTAATATGCCTTCCCAATTTAAAAAAAACCCTATTTTCACTAGATATTGTATGTATCAATTTTTTCATTAACATTTTTTATACCCCTTTATATTTCTACCTAGTATATTGATATGATACCCCTCTTATGACCCCACATGCATTCTACAATGCACCTTGCTTCTTTCGATGTATATTGTGGATGCACATTACTTCACCCACAATGCAATTAATCAACCACATATCATTATGATTTGCAACATCTAATGGTCTAATGAAGAGATAGGAGATCACTTCTTGTATGTCACTAGAGCCAATGCACATAGTACACCATTTAGAGTGCATGTTGCAGCTCCCCAATCGCTGAATAACCCGTTGTGGGCTGGGTATCCAAGTCCCCAGGGCCTATAAAAAACTCTAGGAGGCTGACTAAACATCCCAAGGTGTGTAATAGGCACGCGTGGTTGGGTATTCAAGCCCCCAAGGCCTATCAAGGGCCTATAACAGGCCCTGGAGGCTTAGAGGCTCCCAAGGCTATTGGTAACAACTGTCTGAGTGGTATTGGTAACAATTGGTTGTCAATGACCACTGTCTCTCGACTATGATCGACTAGAAACCCCTTTCACCACGAAACCCCTAGCCTCAAGCATGCCTCAAGATGCAATTTCCCTGCATACTGGTAAGCTCGAGCCTTGCCTCAACCAAATTTCTCATCCAACCGTGATCCCACCATCTCCATTTGGTGGATATTTTTCATCCTGCCCATATAAAAAAGACCCCAAAGTATTTTTGTATTGTTACATTAAATAAAACAACGCTTTTCCCTTTAATATATAAGCAATATAATTTTTAGGTTTTCATGAATATTTCATACTGCAATATGAATGAACGTGATATTATATTTCCTTCTAGTGAAGCCCCCGTGATATCACTTCCCCTTCATGTTGAAAACTGCCTAAGTCACTCTGGGTCATGCTCACTATTCAAGGATACATCCTGTGTCAGCCATTATGCAGTTTACCTTGACTTTGTGTGTCGGCCATCCTGGTGTCAGTTTGTTTCATCTTGTTACTTGTCCTACTCCATATTAGCTCATACCTTTTGAGTCTTCCTCGTGTTTGATGATGGAGGATGCATTAAGGCCTCCCTTCCAATAGACTTCTTCCCATCGACTTCATCTCATTATGCTCTGGGAACGAAGTTTAGAGTTTCGATTAGTACCTTGGGGATTGCAGTCATCAAAGGCAGTTTCCCTCACTGATGAATAATGGGAATACATCAATGTCTCTTATTCAACAGGTTCCTCAAGTGTTCGACTTCAAGTCCACTTATTCACACTTGTTGGATCGTACTAGGTACCTAGGACCCCATTATCATTATCGATGGAAGTCCTCATGTTTGTTAATGGTATACATCAACGACTGGTAATCAAATGATACCCCCCATGTTCGACCTCGACTCATTTTATTCACATGGTTAGAGTTTGTACCTTGGGTTGTTTGGATGAAGACCTTGGGATTCTGATAGCATCACCATATTCATGTTATCACTCAAGTTGTGCAAGACTGAGCCTCACTCATTTTGGCTCTTCATGAGACATAGATCCAGTTTGTTGTTATGGCTATAATCTCTCATTTTGACATGGATCCACACTTGTATCTCAGTGGCAATGCTATATATACATCTCCTAGTTATGTATCGGAGATCATGTTGTATCATGCTACACATATATATGATGTAAAGATTGTAATTGCTCGCTGACCTTGATCGTTGTTTTAGGTACTTTTGTGACTTGGTTCTGTGGTTTCTTGCTACTCCTCTGACTTGGAATTATAATGTATTTCGTCCATCGTTTCCCTCTAACCTCACACATTAGGGGGAATCTGTTATAGGTCAAATATGCACTTCTCCGTCCGTGATCACATTGCTCCGTCGATCACACAAAAGGACACCATGGATTCAAGAGCTAGGTTGACCTAGATGACTTACTGCTGGAACTACATTCTTCAGCTGAGAATCTTACTTTATCTACTGATTTCAAAACATGTGCCCTACTCTTTGCATAGTAAACCATCGTTCTTCACTAACATGTGGGCTGCTTTACTCAAGGAAAACCAGCGCACACCTTAAAAAATGTTGCAAATGCTTGTTGCAGAGTACAAGAGTTGCATACTGTTTGCTACTCCGGTTGTATGAAACCCGTGCACATATTAATATGAAGTCAAAAAATATATTAAGATTACGAATTGGGATTAGTTAAAGTTGGTTCTGTAACTTTCCCAACCTCCCAATTCAACCACCTCTCGATTCCAACAGCCTACCTTGTCCCATAAATACAAGGAGGATCCATGAGTGAGGAAGCTAGAAGGAATTCTTTAACTGCTGTTATGCTGGAGGAATTCCCAAGTCCTTGCGAAGAGAAGGAGCCCAGGACTCGGTTGCAGAAGCATCTGGACAGATCAGGTATATCTGTACTGATTTATGTTTCTTTGACAATAGAAAGGTGGAAATACCCTTCCCGTCCCAAATTGAATGTCTATTGGATTGAATGTTCAGTTGGTTTAATGTCTAATTGTATTTGATGATAAGTTGTTTCTTATTTCATCATAGTTATTACAGTCAAGATACGCTGAGGAAGGTTTACTTTGTGTTGAAGGTTCATCATAGCAGAAGATCAAGTGAAATCTAGGACCAACCGTCGATAAAAAGGTACTTCTTTCGATATCTCGATCTCTTTCCATTTGTAGTAACTAATGCAATGCAATGAATGTATTTACCTGTCACCCCACCCAAGTTGGTAGTGTCTTCTCCTCACTATGAGGTATTTTTCCTGCACAACACATGTGTTGCATATTTTTCCTCATGCATTTTGAGTTTCCTAGAAGCGTAAGAAATCAGCATACCTTCTTGCATTATTACACCCCCTAAACCTTCCTTTGAAGAATCAATACAAACCAAAAATTCATGATCCTTATATGGTACCTTCAGTATCGGTGTCATCATCAATAGCTACTTGATCCTTGCAAACACTTGATCGCAACATTCCGACCACATGAACTTCTTATTATTCTTTTTAAATTTAGTAATAGGGCCTGCAATCTTCGAAAACTCTTCTATAAACCTACGCTAGTACTGTTCGGATATCCACATCATCTTTTTCAGGATCTTGCATGCAATTAGGGTTTGCATGCACTTGCATGCACTTTGCATGTATCCCAGTCACCAGTTTGATGCCTCCAGCACCTTAGCCACCTTATTCTAGCACCCGGGAGCCACTTCCTTCAGAGTTTTAGCCCTCCTAGGATGAAAGGCGCCCACTTCTCACCTACTGCCAGAGAAGGGCGCACTTGTTCACCTACCACTGCAGTTCCACTTCAGTTACATTCAGTTAGCTCCGATTCTCCCTGATTTGAGGCTAGTTTCACTCCCGACTGACTGTTTCACTTCCGTTGGACCTCCAGTTTGACTAGATGACTTGCTCTGACTTCAGTTAGTCTCCCATGCACCCCCCACTGAGCCTCCTTCCCTTAATCAGTGCTACACACTTCAGTTACACATGACACACTCAGTTAGACTCAGATTGACACCTGGATGACTGGTTCTTATGCATTGATGACCACCACTGATTGATGATGAGGAATCCTAGTTGGAGTCAAGCTACTCCATTCAGTGATTCGAATGGCCTACTTAGTCAATTCGAATTGCTCATTGACAGATATTGTATTCTATTGTAATTCATTCACCCTTTCTGGGATATTGAGCACTACTGCATGTTTTGCACAGTTTTACACCATATTTTCTATATTCATCTATTGTGATTGATTTACTTGTTCATTAGATCTGCTGTGACTAATTTTACATGGTATCAGAGCCATTGCAGGGACAAGATCTCTTTTCTACAGGTGTTTCTACAAGAAGATTTGACTGAATTGCTCAAAAATTGCAAAAAGTTTTGGCATGAGATATCTCAAGGGCATTCGCTCCTGTGCATGCAAAGCTTGAAAATACATCCAATACCACTCTAGAAGCTTGAGTTACCACATAATTCCTGGATCTGATACATTGGACCCATTCAACATTGTTTGATCTCCAATCCCAGGTGTGATGCAACTCTAAAAGGGTGGATTGTTCGACCTTACTATTCTTGGTTTATTGTGATTTGCAGGTTTATTGTCTCCATCAATTGCATTCGCTACATTGTGCATGCAAACTCCTCTACAGCAATTGCATTCGCTACACTGTGCATGTAAGCTCCTTCTACATCAGTTTGACTCGCTCCTATCAATGGAATATTCTTCTTCAAAGCCTATCCTCACCCCATTCAATTATTTTGATTGGAAAGATGATATGGAGATCATATTACATTCAAAAGGTTACTACCGAGTCACTCTTGGTCTTGAATTGGAGCCAAACAATGTGTCAGATCGAACAAAACACTACAACAAGCTTGATGAAGCTTATGGTCTTCTTTGTCTCTCCATCTCCAAAGATCTTCACTTCCATCTCAGCGGATTGAAGACTCCAAAAGCCATATGGGAGCAACTTGAAACACTATTTGGCAAGCAGGATGAGCTTAGGGCTTTTCAATTAGAGAATGAATTGATTGGCCTTAATCCTGAGAATTTCGAGACCATCAATGAATTCTTCACAAAATTCAAGAACTTGAACTTGCAATTGAAGAACAGTGGAGTTATCAAAGAGGATAAACAATTGATCCTCTCCATTCTAAGCAAGCTTGGGAAAGATTATTCGGTATTTGTCTCTACTTTCAATTCCGGTCGGCTAACTACCCCGAATTGGAAGATGTCTACCTTGAATGCCTTCATTGAGTCTGTCACAAAAGAGCATGACAAGTTGATTCAAATGGGGTCCATAAGCTCCAAAGATTCATCCCTATATGTTCAAGGACCCAAGATCTCGAATGGTAAAGGAAATCAAAAGAAGGAGAAGCCCAAATTCGAGCCTCACAAGCAAAAAGACAAAGGCAAACAAACGGATGCACCATCCAGTTCGAAGTTCAAGCAAAAGGGCAAAGAAAGTAACCCAAAATCTAAATGTACTTATTGCAATCGTGGCTTTCATCCCGAAAGTTCATGTATGAAGAAAACTATAGATCAAATGGCCCTCCTTTTGGAAAAGAACAACATAACTCTTTCCGACAGTGCAAGGAAGAAGGATAGGAATGATGATCATGAAAGAGGACAAGCACTCATGGCAACTGTTTCGAAGCCCACTACTCTCTTGATAGATTCGGGTGCATCGAATCATATGGCTGCAAATATTGATTCTTTTTCTTCATTCGATCCAAACAGCTCCATCCCCATCCATTTGGGAGATGACTCAAAAATTTCTTCAAAGGGAAAAGGTACGATTCATGTAGATCATGGAAGCTTTCAAAACGTTCTCTATGTGCCTTCCTTAGCTTCAAATCTTCTTTCTGTGTATCAAATGACACACACTGGTGAACCGGAGCAAGTTACATTCAGCCCTAATACAGTTGAAATTTCTGATATCAAAAGTGGAAGACTAGTTGTAGTCGGAAAGGAAAACCACACTGCAAAATGCTATGAGTTTTCACACTTTATTCCGCTTGCAAAGCCCACTGCTCTTCGCACACATGGTAATGAGGTTAGTAGGATTTGGCATGAAATATTTGGACATCTTAATTATAAGTATTTTCTTCTACTATCAAACAAATCCATGGTAGATGGCCTTCCACAACTCCGTTCCTCGAAGGGAATATGCACTGGTTGCATCATTGGGAAGCACCCCGAGCACAGATTCGACCGCGGCAAAGCTAGCAGAGCTTCTACTATTTTGGGGTTGATCCATTCTGATATCAGTGGTCCACTGCCCCATATGTCATTAAATGGTTCAAGGTATGTTTTGACATTTATTGATGGTTTTTCCCGC
This sequence comes from Larix kaempferi, assembly GCA_027924585.1. NCBI lineage: Eukaryota > Viridiplantae > Streptophyta > Pinopsida > Pinales > Pinaceae > Larix > Larix kaempferi. The sequence continues at coordinate 1,133,196 of BSBM01000334.1, forward strand.
TTTACATGGGTATTCTTTCTAAAAAACAAGTCAGAAGTGCTTGGAAAATTCAAGGATTTTAAGGCTTTTGTTGAGACCGCCATTGAGAGCAAGATCAAAGCTCTTAGATCTGATAATGGTGGAGAATATATTAAGTCCGATTTTCTGCAACTTTGTGCCCAAAGCGGAATTCAGATCCAACATACAGTTCCCTACACACCCCAGCAGAATGGTGTAGCGGAAAGGAAAAACCGGTCACTGAAAGAGATGGCTACATGCATGATTGAATCAAAAGGTTTGGCTGCAAATCTTTGGGCTGAAGCAATCAATGTTGCTGCATACATACAGAACCGAGTTCCACATTCATCCGTGAAAGGTATGACTCATTTCGAAGCATTCTTTGGTCACAAACCGGATGTGTCAAATTTGAGAATTTTTGGCTCTACTGCATGGGCTAGAATTCTTTCTGAGAAGAGACGAGCTTTGGATCCACAAAGTACCGAGTGCATACTGATAGGATATGGGGAAGAATCAAAAGCATATAAACTCATGGATATCAGATCTAAAAAGATATTCATAAAGCGCAGTGTGCAATTTGAAGAACCGCTTCAAGAATTGCAACTAGTTGAGGAAAAGACTGCTGATTCACCGCCTTCACCAGAAGAAGATCCGTGCAGCGATAATGAAGGTATGAGTTCTGATATTTCTGATATTTCAGAAGCATATGATGATCATGACATATCAGGTTTGGAATTCGACCATTATGATGCTCCTCAATTACCAAAGTGGGCCCAAAACACTCTCCAATCTGCTGGTTCGAACCTTGGAAATCCTGTTGATCCGAGATGAACAAGAGCAGACTTTCAAAGAGCAGGTATGGCACTATCTATTGCTGATCCATTACTTCTTGATATTTGTTATTTTATGGCTGGTTCAGATCCCACATCATACTATTCTTCCCACCAAGATCCGAGATGGCAAAGTGCCATGGATGAAGAGTACAGTTCTCTTCAAAAGAACAACACATGGGAGCTAGTTTCTCTTCCACCTGGAAGAAAATTAGTGAAGTGTAAATGGGTATACCGTACTAAAGTTGCTGCTGATGGCACTATCAGCATATACAAAGCAAGGTTGGTGGCAAAAGGTTTCTCCCAAGTCCAAGGAGTGGACTACACTGAGACTTTTGCACCGATTGCAAAGATGGATTCCATCCACCTTGTTTTAGCAATTGCCGCATCCAAGCACTGGGAAGTGCACCACATGGATGTGAAGAGTGCATTTTTACATGGAGACCTTGCTGAAGAGGTATATATGCAGCAGCCAGAGGGTTATACATCAGATCCATCATTGGTTTGCAGATTGAAGAAATCTTTGTATCGGTTAAAACAGGCCCCAAGAGCTTGGTACGCAAAGATGGACTCCTTCCTTCTTTCTCAGAATTTCCAAAGATGCAAATCTGATCCGAATGTGTATCTTCAGCGAGTTAAAGGTAATTTGTTGGTTATTGTACTTTATGTTGATTATCTTCTCATTACTGGTAGCACTCTTACTTCAATAAACAAGCTAAAAACTGCCTTAAATCTAGCTTTTGACATGAGCGATTTGGGCTTGCTGAGTCACTTTTTGGGCTTGGAGATAGCCCAAAATTTTGATGGGATCACTATATCTCAGCAAAAATATGCTTCCGACCTATTATTGAAGTTTAATATGGCTGAATGTAAGGCAGCCCCTTTCCCATTCCTCTCAGGAATCAGTCTTGAGGAGGGAGATTCTACACCGCTTGCAGATTGCAGTATGTATCGACAGTTGATTGGTTCACTACTTTATTTGACACACTCAAGGCCTGATATATCATATGCCGTGAGTGCCGTGTCAAGATATATGCAGCAGCCACATGAGCTTCATTGGCAAGCAGCCAAGCGGATCTTGCAGTATGTGCAAGGTACGAGACATTTTTTCATACATTATGCTGCAGATTCTGAGCTTGATTTCATTGGTTTTACTGATTCAGATTGGGCAGGTGATAGCATTGATCGGAAGTCCACTTCTAGTTATGTTTTCATGATTGGTCATGGTGCTATTTTCTGGTCCAGCAAAAAGTAAGCATCCATTGCACTTTCTTCAGCAGAGGCAGAGTATCGAGGGGCAGTCAATGCCTGCATTCAGGCAGTTTTGTTGCAGGGTATTCTTTCCGAGTTTGGTTTTGGTGGCACTACTTCGACTGTCCTATTTTGTGACAATCAAAGTGCTATCAAGATCTCCACAGATCTAGTTCAGCGGCAGAGGACCAAACACATTGAGATTCATATGCATTACATTCGACAATTGGTGCATGACCGCACCATCATTCTGCAATATTGCCCTATTGATGAGCAAATTGCAGACATCTTCACCAAGAGCTTCACTAAGAAGAAGTTCTCTTACCTCCGTTCAATGTTGGGGGTGAGTTCCATCATGGCGGAGACAGATTGATTCATTATTATGCTTTAGCTTGAGGGGGGGGCTTTCTTCCCACTGGGTTTTCCCTCTTTCCTCACTTAGTTTATTTTCAACATTTTTTTGGATTATTGTATTGGGGTGACCTTTGGTCTTAGTTACTAGGGCCCCACATTATTTTTTGCACATCATAGTCTAGCTTGAGGGGGTGTGTTCGGATATCCACATCATCTTTTTCAGGATCTTGCATGCAATTAGGGTTTGCATGCAAATTATAAGGTTTGCATGCAGTTGCATGCATCCCAGTCACCAGTTTGATGCCTCCAGCACCTTAGCCACCTTATTCTAGCACCCGGGAGCCACTTCCTTCAGAGTTTTAGCCCTCCTAGGATGAAAGGCGCCCACTTCTCACCTACTACCAGAGAAGGGCGCACTTGTTCACCTACCACTACAGTTCCACTTCAGTTACATTCAGTTAGCTCCGATTCTCCCTGATTTGAGGCTAGTTTCACTCCCGACTGACTGTTTCACTTCCGTTGGACCTCCAGTTTGACTAGATGACTTGTTCTGACTTCAGTTAGTCTCCCATGCACCCCCCACTGAGCCTCCTTCCCTTAATCAGTGCTACACACTTCAGTTACACGACACACTCAGTTAGACTCAGATTGACACCTGGATGACTGGTTCTTGTGCATTGATGACCACCACCGATTGATGATGAGGACTCCTAGTTGGAGTCAAGCTACTCCATTCAGTGATTCGAATGGCCTACTTAGTCAATTCGAATTGCTCATTGACAGATATTGTATTCTATTGTAATTCATTCACCCTTTCTGGGATATTGAGCACTGCTGCATGTTTTGCACAGTTTTACACCATATTTTCTATATTCATCTGTTGTGATTGATTTACTTGTTCATTAGATCTGCTGTGACTAATTTTACAAGTACCCTGCTAATCCCATGAAACTTCATACCTCATGTACGCTTGTCAACACTGACCACTCCAATATTGCCTCAATCTTGGATGGATCTACTGTTATGCCATTTTCTGAGATGGCATACCTAAAATAATGGATCTCTAACTAAAATAATGAACATTTAGATAGTTTTACATACATCTTATGCTCTCTCTAACATCTTAAAACTAAATTCAGGTGCTCATTGTGCTCCTCATCATTCCTAGAGTAAATTAGGATATTGTATAGAAACACTTGCACAAATTTGTCTACATACTTTTCTAATACAATGTTCATTAGGTTCATAAATATGCATGGTGCATTTGACAAACCAAATGGTACAGTGACAAACTTGAAGTGACCATATATTGTCTTGAGCGTGGTCTTGGGTATTTCTTCCTCAATTTTCTACTAATGATAACCATACCCCAAATATGTCTTGGAAAATATTATCACCCCCTTCATCTATTCAAAGAGATCATCTATCCTTGGAAAAGGATATTGATTTCTTATAGTGGCCTTGTTTAGTTGATGATAGTCAATGCAAACCCTCCATGACCTGTCTTTCTTCCCGATGAATATCATTGGTGCCCCAACGGTGATATGATTAGTTGAAAGAATCCCAATTCTAACAACTCCTGTAGTTGGATTTGTAGTTCTCGCAATTCCAATATTATTGTCATGTGATATGTCATTCTAGCTATCAGTTTGGTTCCCTGATTGAACTCAGTGGTGAACTCAAGTTCCCGCTTTGGCAGTAATCTCAGTAGTCCCTTTGGAAACACATCAATGAACTATGATAGTATAGGGTGTTGGATTAAATATACCACATCTTACTTGTCATTCATATCCATCATTGCATACATATGACACCCCTTGTGCATGATCTTCTTCAAATGTAGCGCTAAGATGAATCTCAATGATACCCCTTGTTTTGTCCCTACTAGAATTCAGTACTTGTGTCCAGAGTCATCGATGAACATAAGATTCTTCTCTTTGCAGTTTAGAATCATTTAATGGGATACTAGCCAATCCATCCCAATGATGACATTGTATGAACCTAGTGATTTATCATAAAGAGATACCTTTGTGACACAGACCCCTAGGTATACCTAACACGATGGGACCAAAAACCCAAAAACTTGGGTCGTTCTAGATGCCATTTCGACTATGCTAAAATCACGTTGCTTGATTTCCATCATCTTACACTTAATCAATGCATTATGAGAAATAAAAAATTTAGTAGCTCAAGGATTTATTAATATAGAAAATCTCATACCATTGATCTTACCTACTATTTCCAATATTGTGGATTGATGTTTTTCCCATCGATGATTCACTGCTATGTGAATATAGTAATCATTTCCTATGTTTCCCACTATATTCTATCTTGTTACTTAATTAGAACCTCTCAGGTCCTCTGGAGACTCTCACTGATAATATGTCTCACCACATGTCCAACATCCTCCCTCTAGAGAAGGATTCTGCACACCAGGTCCAGTAAAAGTGGATCCATTGTTGTATTGCTTTCATTGTGCTGCTAACCTACTGCTTGACTACTAGGACTATGGTACCAATGGTCGGAATGGTGGCATTTCCCCCCTAGGTGCATATCTCTTATTCCCATCTGTTGGGTTCGGGTAAGGGTCTATGTGCCATGTTCTCATCCTTAGGTCACTCATGGACTGTACCCTTGGATTCTACTCTATCTGACCCACAGGTTGAGGTGGTTGCTACTAAATTCCTCATGTGACTTCCTCCTCAACAATAATGGCATGTTGTATGGTCTCATTCAAGGTGAGTGGCATCAAAATGTGCACCCGTGATTGGATATTTTAATTAATACAATAAATGAACTTGTTCACCCTTATCTTCTCTTTTCTCATATGCAATGCATACCGCAAAAGTTCCATGAACCTCGCCTCATACTCAGGAACCAAATGGTTTCCCTACCTTAGGGATTTGAACTCGTTGAACTATATTTCTATGAATTACTATGACAAATATTGTTTCCTCTATTGCTCCTCAAATAGTTCCCAAGATACCCCTATGAGCTCTAGTCCAAGCTGCAGTAGTGTTATAGCCCAAATTAACACTTCTCTGTCCATGACAACATTATAGTTGTTAAGCAAACAAAAGGTCAACATGGATGGAAGATCCTATATTTTATGTTAGATTTTTTGGACCTAATCATTCAATGATTCTCTAGTACAAATGAAGTTTGCAACTGAGTATTAACACAAAAATGTTGTTGGTGGTTAAGAAACCTACGTGTTACACGTTGGTGCTATGTGTTCCACTAGTGTTTTCAACAAAATGTTGAAAACACATCTTGCTGTGGTCCCAAGTGGATGTTTCCCTTTTGTGACCAATGTTTTTCCCTTCCAAATTTCCGAGTTTATGATATGATTGATGGAGTAATTAATATTTTATATCGAGAGTAGATTCATATTTTTATAATCTCATTTTATTATCATTCTTGTAATTATTTTATTATGGTAAAAATCTCTTGAGGAAGGTATTGTTGTAGTTCTACAGGTTCTTATATCAAGAAGTCAAATATTTGGAACAAATCTAAGGAGCAACAAAATCTTGGATCAACCTACATAAATAAGGTTCATCATTTTTTATCTTTTGAACTCCTAACCTAGTTTAGTTTGAATGCAAACCCTCATTTGATCTCTGGAAAAACCTAGATGTCTTTCTTAGCAACCCTAATATTTTGGTGAGCATACCCCAGTCTTAGTATATCTTTCCTCACAATAGAATTGGAAATTCCGTTGGGGAGTTGCCTAATTGATTTGGAGTTTCCAATCTTGTTCTCCTAGTCATTTTGATTGATTTGTGTATGTTTTCAAGTCTACTTTCTCTATATACCCCCAGTTTAATCTTAGACTTTCATTTCCTACTTGGCCTTTTTTATTTTTTGAACCTTTCAAGACAAAATCGCTAGTGTCAATAGTTACTGTTGCATTTACCCTAGAAAAAATGCTAGTGGTAGTCTTCACATGTGCGTGTTACACGTTTGCAGAATATACAATTAAATTTTGTCCTGTACATTGCAGTTGTCTTACAAGTTGCTCAACCCTCAGGTTTTCTTGAGGAGATCTTGTATTGGATGACTTCTTGGGGTCTTTTTGAGATTCTTCAGGGGTGTTTTGCTTCATGTAAGCCTAGTTTTGGCCTATTTATGACAAATTTTTTTATTAAAAAGTTTGTTTGGGAAGATTTATGGCCTTGTTTTTGTCATCATTGTCTTGAAAGGAATGAAGAGTTTTTTACTATTAATACTCTATTATGAAATTGCAGAGGCTATTTCTCCACTTGTTTTATTCACTTCTAGTTGAATATTTTCATTTGCATGGGATTTAGGTCTTTTGAGTGGTGTTTATTACTTTGTCATTTTCACCGCTTGTTTGTTTACTTATTCAAAACATTGACTATTAATATTTCTCAGATGTAGTATCTATTCACTGTCTTTGTGTTTAGTCATCCTTTTTGTGGTTATTGAGTAAAAAGTCTCTTTTGAAAGGCTATTTAGTTTTAATACCTTTTCACTTTTAGTCAATCTCTTTCGAAGTTTTCAAATTGTTTATGCATTGCACAGACTTTTAACAAGTACCATGGTTAGTTTTCACTCTTTTTTCAGTCTATACTTTCAAGTTATTGCTGAAGAAGTCTTGAAGATAGTCATTCATTGTTAATATTGCTTTTCATATTTTCATACCCAATACTTTTTATTCCTCCTTAAAGTAAAATATCAAGGTTATTTCCAAATCCTTAATTGCAATGGTTGGGTGCAAGAATCTATCCTAACCAAAATGAGAAAATCACTTTCTCATTTTCACTGCTTGTTTGTTTACTTATTCAAAACATTGACTATTAAGATCTCTCATATATAGTGTCTATTCATTGCCTTTGTGTCCAGTCATCCTTTTTGTGATTGTTGAGTAAATAGTCTCTTTTGAAAGGCTATTTAGTTTTAATACCTTTTCACTTTTAGTCAATCTCTTTCGAAGTTTTCAGATTGTTTATGCATTGCACAGACTTTTAAAAAATACCCATTAGAGGAAATTTCAGGCCTAAAATGAGCCTTATAAAAAAAAGTTCCATGGACAAGTGTGCGATGAGTAAGATTTCTCAAACCAATAGAAATTAAGTGTTTTGGTCAACCATTATGGTTTAGTTGGACCTATAGAAGTCAAAGATGCTTATGTGTCATAATTTATAAACCTCACCTTCGTTAATATTTTGAAAAGTTCATCTTGAAATATGATAAATACACTTGAAATAATAAATATAGAGTGTTTTATATTATCACTACTCTCTCATTAATTAAGATGATAGTGGAGTAATTTTGAAATATAAAAACATTCATATAATTAATCTCTCATAAATGTAAATAAATAATATTTAAAAAAATATCATAAATAAAAAAATAGGAGAGAGAGAGAGAGAGAGAGAGAGAGAGAGAGAGAAAATAATTGTTTGTTATTTTTGCGATAACTTTCTCTCATAACCTGTCCACCAAGGTACTAAAATGTCCACCTCGAAAAACCGGTTGTGGAATCTCGGAAAACTCAAATCACGAAAGTTGTAGTTCTCGTCGATACCTTTGCAATTGTACCAAGAGCATCAAATTTCGAGTTCAGGAGAAAAATTTATCACAAAACTAGAGAAAGATTATTTTATCTCTCTCCTATTTTTTAATTTATGATACTTTTTTAAATATTATTTATTTTTATTTCAAAGAGATTAATTATATAAATATTTTTATTATTTCAAAATTACTCCACTTTCATTTTTATTAATGTGATATTTATATTTTAAAGGACTTGGAAGTAGTGATAATATAAAATAAAATAAAAATAGTGATTGCTTATTTTTATTATTATTGTAATTATATTTTTTCATTCTAATTTTTGTTTTTTTAAGTTTTAGATTTTATTAAATATATAAAAAGTAGTGGCATATTTATAATTTTTTTTTTATAAATTATAATATAAATTTAAAAAATTTACCACTATATCATTTATTGTGTATGCACAATAATTTAAACCTTTCATTATTATTTTCAACCATCATCTCTTAACTCTACATTAATCCAACATAATTGTCAAATACCATTAATGAGATATTATACATTTCCCTTCACTAGATAACACCTTTAACTTAGTGTAACGTGGCATATTTGTAGTGTGACGAGGATTTTTTTATTATTTTCTTTACGAGGCCCATTTTAGACACCAAATTTCCTCTAATGATGGTTAGTTTGCACTATTTTTTCACTCTATACTTTCAAGTTATTGATGAAAAAGTCTTGAAGATAGTCTTTCATTGTTAATATTGCTTTTCATATTTTCAGACATAGTACTTTTGATTCCTCATTAAAGTGAAAGCTCAAGGTTGTTTCCAATCCCTAATTGCATTGGTTGGGTGCAAGAATCAAGCCTAACGAAACTAAGAAACCTAGTAGGTTTGTTTGCTTAGTGGTGTTTGAAAGTTAGTTTATGTACTTTGCTTTGCTTTGCTTGTTGTGTGACTGAAAGGTATTGAGTTTAAGGTTTCTTTCACTTGTGTGTGATAGGGTGTTCAAGAGTGTGTTACTTTGGTTCGATTGTGTGATTGTTCGAGAGTGTGTTTTTATGCTTCACTTTTAAAAACAAAAAGACTAGTTGTAGTACAAGTTGAATTTGTGTTTCCTTTGCAATCTCTTATGATATTGCATTTTCCATTTTGAAGAACAAAACCAAAATTGTACGTTTTTCTTTGTTCTTTTCATCAAATTTCACTTGAAGTACATATTTTCATTTTGTGTATCTAAAAAGAAAAAGATTTTTTTTGCATTTTTTTTCTTTGAAGCATATGTGGATGTAAAATTTGAAGTTTCATTCATACCTTATGGTTGAAATTGGTTTACCAACTAAAAGAGTGCATTTGTATTTAGAACTTTCAACTTTGTAAGTGTTTGGAAGGAATTGAACTTGCATTTGCATTTTAGTAACTGGTTATGTACTCGCTTCTTAGGACAAATTTTCATTTTGCATATGAAGCATATTATTCATTTTGCAATTTAGGGTTGCATTTTGCATTTAAAATCTTACATTGTGCATAAAAACATTGGAAAATTGAAAATTCCATAGTAGAGGGTGCTCCATATTATAGTTGAAAAGGAGAGAAATTGTGCATTCAATCATTTATACTTCTTTTTAGGTGCATTGATTTTATTCCTTTTCAAAGTTTTGAAAATCGCATTTTTAACAAGCAAAAGTAATCAGAATAGGCTACTAAGTATTTTTTTAAGCAAGAGACACACCTAATAGTCTAGGCTAGGATTTTGGAGATAGGGAGTTGAAAGTTAACTTCTTCATAATCACATAAAATTGGGAAACTAGGAAAATACTAAAGAATGTTAAACCCATTAGTAGTGCAAGATGCTTGTCGAGAAAGCACTACTAACACTAGAGTCAAGTGGTACGTAAAATTATTTCAAGTATATAGAATACCCCTATTACTTTACCAGGGGGGTTATGTGTGTCGAGAACTGATCAAGTGTGGCAAGTCGTCGGGGTGACACCACTTCTCATTGACAGTTTCAAGTCTAGGACTTTTTATACAAGGCCTACGTTCCCTTCACATTTATAGAAGCTCTATCCAACGACTGTTCCGACAGACTATCAAGAGTGAAGTGGTGACCATAGTTGTTACTCCTAGGTACCTCCTATGTTTCCACGAGGGGATATATTGTGGGACCTGAGACAAACATTGAATCTTTAGCTCCTTGGGAGGGTGTTGGTGGAAAGCCAATACTTGAACCTTTGGTGATTGAAAGCTTAGTGTAATTGTTTTCAATCTTCACTGTTTGGAATTGGGCCTTGATCATCCCGGGATGATCTTTGAATGATCCCATATCTAGCTCTTCATTGAATAGAACTTGGATCCAATTAATTTTCATTCCAAGAATTGTTTGCTTGTTGTAATAATTTTTAGGAACTTTTTAGTGAGTGTTGTTTGTTGTTTTATTTTTTTATTCTTCTCATTTGTCTCTTTTGCGAGCCACCATGGCCGATCAACCTCTACACAGGTCCCATATATTTCAAGGTCACTCCCATTAAGAGAGTGAATTCTATGTGTCCATGTAAATACTAGATTACAATAATATACCCCCTAAGGGGGCAAAAGAAGAAAACCTAGGACAAAACAGTGAACAACCAAACAAAGAAAACATCTCTAATAACTTTTCTCTGGTGGTTTCTTCTCAACTTGAGGAGAACATATATTTTCCCTCTATTGAGGACCTTACAAATCCTTCAGGATCCTTTAACCCTCTACAAGACCCAAAATTTATCCAAGGAATCGAATTTAATACTTTTGGGCTAAGGGATCCATCATTCTAGTGGGATGACATGGAAAACACTGGTGAAGTGTCAGGTATTGGGGAGGTAACTCCCCCAATTAATACTTCTTCTATAGGAGGATATGGTGCAAATGCATCGGTAGCCGTAGGTTATGGTTGGAGACCAACATCATCGGTGATCCTAAGGGGACGACCTTCTTATGGTTTTCAAAGTAAAAAAAACTTTTTTTATTTTGGGATGAACTTCCCCATATTCCAATATATACCTGCATCCATGCCTCTAGCATCTCTACATATACTACTACCTCAGGTAGTGGTCCATTGATACCTTTTTGTGGACACATGTCCACCCCCAAACCCACCAATGTTTCTGGAGCTGTTAGTGGTTATACATGCCGCAGTTTATTTTTCCTTATCAATCAATGGGAAGCATAGGCACTAATAATCCATTTTCATCAACCATTCCATATGGTAACCTGTTTGGACAAGGGGGGAAAATGCTAGATCTGCTTGGGGGCATAATGCTCCATTTGGAAATATTCCCTTTTCTGCAATAGGTGGGACAAATATGGTTAACCATGCACTTAATTCTATAATTGGAAGCCAATTTATGGGGGGTATGGGGGGGAATTCAGGAGGATTCACCCAAACATTACCATAACTTGGAAATTTTTAGAGTGAAAAAATTTTACCCCATCAAAATTGGGCTAAATGGGGCTTCAAAAAATGCAAATTGGCGAATCGTTTTTTGGAAAAAAAATGGAAAAATAGCCCATGGGCTAAATTTCGCCCCTAAAATTATCCTTGATTCACAAAGCCTCTTATTAGGGATAATTTTTACTATCTTAGGTAGAAATTGGGAGTAATTCCCACCCCTCATTATTTTTCTCAAGCCTCATCAAATCAGGAATCCATGGGAACACAATGATGCGTGGGAGTAGTCAAAGTAATTGACAAAAACAGATCATAATTCAAAGAGAGGGAGAAACATAAGAAGAAAGAGAAGTATGATTCTGGAAGGATCATCCCTTTTCCATTGATGTTAAAGGGGGAGAAGTTGCGCAAGGGGAGAAATTGTAGATAAGTCACATAAACAGAACCGTGCAGAGAAAGAATTGCATAGGGAATATATATAGCTTTGTTGCAGAATTGTCTAAGGGTTTTCATCAATGACAAAGAGGGATATTTTTGTAAATTTTGTCTCAATTGATGTCAAATGCAAGGGAATATTGTTTTCATTAATTTTAAATAAGTGGGGAGACTATAGATAGAGATGGCAAGATGAAGATTGTTACAAATATTGTTTTGATTTCCAATTTGGATACCCTATCTTTGAAGGAAATTTTAGTCTATATACCTTCGTCAATTTGGAGTATAGGTTACATGGTTGGAAATCGTGTTCTGGTACCTTTCCAATGATTTATGAAGTCCCTCTAACTCCATAGGAATGAGGATATATGAAAGAATCTATAAAGGAAACCCAACCAGAATGTAGGTTGGCCCTATCGGGATATTGTATAATGTTATGTTGGCCCGGAAATTTATTTAAGACCTATATAAATAAGTGTATATCTCTCCTCGTTTTATCAACCATACAAGCAAGTATGGAGCTCTAAAAATGTGTGCAATTTCAAGGAGAAGATAAATTTTTGGGGGTTCTTGAAGACAATTTCTTGGGTTTTATTGAAGATGTTCTAAATTCTTGAAGATGATTTTTAAGGATTTCTAAGGATGAGGAGGTGCATCTTGTGAAGATGAAGGGATGTATTCTTGTAGGTACTTCTTTGGTTAAGTAATAATGTAGGTATTTTGGTGAATGAGAAGTAGTTAGGGCTATCTTGTGCAATGCAGAGTGTGTAGTGAAGGGTATGACTATGTAATAGTAGTGATGTTTGTCTTTCCTAGTGCAGAGTACGACACAAAAAGAGTGCAACATAGTAGAGTTTTCACAATGGTGAAGATTGTCTTGTGTAAAGAAAAGAGTGATAGGAAAGTTGGTGTGCAGTACACAATCTAGGTTTTTCTTGTGCTCATTAGATTGTGATAGAGAAGAGTGCAATAGAGAAGAGTGAACATGAAATATTGCGACATAACAAAGTTCTTAGAACAGAGTGAAAAGAGAAGAGTGCACAGAGAAGAGTGCGATAGAGTAGAGTGTGATAGGTGAAGTGTCACGGAGTACATTATTACAGAATTTAGGGAGTTGGTGCTTCCTTCCAGCTAGCGCTGGAGAATTTAGGGAGTTTTTGCTTCCTTATAGTTGGCGTTGGAGAATATAGGGATTTGGTGCTTCCTTCTAGTTGTTTCTAGATAATTTAGGGGTTTGGTGCCTCCTACAAGTTGTTGGTTGTAAACTTGGGAGATTGGTATCTCCAACAAATAGGTGTTTGAAAATCATTGTAATCATTATTTTAGAAAGAACATATTTATGTGGTTTTCTTCCTTATTGGGTTTCCATGTTAAAATATTGTGTTTCTTGTATTGTGCATTTTTTTTACTATTGTTCAATGTGTAAGGCTAATGTGAACAGTAAATAAGTTTTGACAGTTAAAATATGTCATATATTGATTCACCCCCCCCCAAGTATAGCAGAATATTCCAACATAATTTTCTTCACTTGATTGCTACCTTGAACCTTCACTAGGTTGGTGTTCAAAGGATTAGACATAATGACACAACAAATGGAGGATGAACCCTCTGAGAACAAGGATCGAAAAGTGGAATCCTTGAGAAAATACAACAAATAGTTAGATAGAACATGAAAATTAAGAATATCTAAAATATAGGAGAAAACAAAAAACTACTACAACCTATGAGAAGTTCCAAAACAAAACCCAAGCCAATTCCCATAAACAAAATATGTTTAGGATAAAAAACGGCGACAAAATGACTAAACTCAGCCCCTTGCTAACACTAATTTCGATTGTTAGAACAATATTCCCATCATATACATGCCATGGACCTTCATGTTGCTCTACCTAGTTTTATTTGGCCTTCTAGTGCATAGTCTAGTGTCTTAGACCATAGTTTGTCCACATTTGACCACCTTAGACTAGTGATATATCCATGAAGCCTTGTTTTTCCACTTATCCACTCACTTCCATCATTTTAGGATTCAATGCACCCCACTACCTTACATTTATGTGGGATTTATTACATTCCCCTTTTTTAAGGAGATGGAGTGCACCCTCTTGACGATTTGGTCAACTTGTGCATCAATGGCCACTACTTAGCCAACTACTCACCCCATGCACCCTCATAATGGTACCTTTCACATTATTTTGACTAGCCTAAACTCCTCATGGTCCATCTATGTTCATTGAACCTCATTATGGACCAATATATGAGTTACACTTTGTCTCATGTCATTTATGAGTGAATTGGTCCAATCTAAGCCTCATTATTGTGAGCTACTCAACTTGCCACTAAGCCTCTTGATTTTGTCTCTTGAGAGAATCTATATATTGTACTCATGTTGATGGATAATATCATAGTGGAATTCTTCCCATTGGAGTGATTTTCCTCTAGTGTTCTATTCAATATTTCTTCTCTATTCTTGCTATCTCTTTGTGGAAATAATTCTAAGTGAGATTTTGTTTGCTATCTAGATCTAGGTTGGATTCTCATATGTATCAGAACCTAGTGTTGTGAAATCTAAATTCTAATATGGTATCAGAGCTAGTATGATGCAAAAAAATTTCAATAGTTGCTTCCAGTTACTACATTTGGTAATTTGGTTTCACCTTTTGGCCTTTATCAGGCATGTTGTTGAAGTAAGGAATTTCAAAGAGTTTTGTTTGCAGGTACATGAAGAAATGGCAGAAAAATCAACAAATGGTCCAGTTCAAATTTATTCCTCTATGGCTTCCTCTTTTTTCCATGAAGCTTTGTTTCATGAAGATAATATACGAGTTGTTTCCATCCATATAATTGAAGATAAATCCTTCCATCTCTCATCATTGTTCTTCCATTATTATATTGATTATGCTAGTGTGCCAAAGAGTGATCCCTTGGATGTTATGGAAAAAGGATTGAATCATGGAGTTCTAGCATCTCCCCTCCTTGGATCTATGCTTCTTATGTATTCCTATATGATTGCTAGCACCGATTTTCAGAGTTGTATAGAAGATGGAGAATCCTTAGCCATCACAATGGCACACTTGGGACTCTTGTTCCTCTTTCTTGGAGCTGATTACAACTCTCTTGATTCGAAGTTGATGCTTCAAGAGACTTATGATTCACTTGGGTTCAATTATTCTCAAGAATCTATAGTCTCTTTTGGACTTGGCATCCTAGTTGGTTCGAAGTTCAAGTTTGAAGAGAACATGCATTCTCTCTACTATCAACATGTTTCAATTGTTATACATGGATTCAATTTCCATCATCCAGTTGTACATGTTTCTGATCTGGTTGAGCACATTCCTTTTCTTCCTAAGAAGAAGATTCCTCCAGAAATATTCATCTAGTTTGGAGAGTATTCAAATTTTGGTTTCTCTTTCATGTCCATTTTTTAGGGAGGATTTTCCCCAAGTGGTTTTATCTCTTTCCCTATTTTACATGGATTAATAATGTAGAGGGTGACCATAAGCCTTTGTTTCTTGGGTCCTATTTATTATGCACACTACCATTTTTTCTTAAGGGGGGGTGTTAGAACAATGTTCTCATCATATGCATGCCATGGACCTTCATGTTGTTCTACCTAGTGTTATTTGGCCTTCTAGTAGCTAGTCTAGTGTCTTGGACCATAGTTTGTCCACATTTGACCACCTTAGACTAGTGATATATCTATTCCAATTATCCACTCATTTCCATCATTTTAGTAGTCAATGCACCACACTACCTTGTATTTATGTGGGAGTTATTGCATTTACGTATTTTAAGGAGATGGAGTGCATCCTCTTGAGGATTTGTCGACTTGTGCATTAATGGACACTACTTAGCCAACTACTCACCCCATGCACCCTCATAATGGTACCTTTCATACTATTTTGACTAGCCTAACCTCCTCATGGTCCATATATTTTCATTGAACCTCATTATGGACCAATATATGAGTTACACTTGGTCTCATGTCATTGATGGGTGAATTGGTCCAATCTAAGCCTCATTATTGTGAGATACTCAAATTGCCACTAAGCCTATCGATTTTGTATCTTGAGAGAATCTATATATTGTACTCATGTTGATGATTAATATCAGAGTGGAATTCTTCCCACTGGAGTGATTTTCCTCTATTGTTATGTTGAATATTTCTTCTCTATTCTTGCTATCTCTTTGTGAAAATAATTCTAAGTGAGATTGTGTTTGCTATCTAGATCTAGGTTGGATTGTCATATGTATCAGAACCTAGTGTTGTGATTGTTGTGCAATCTAAATTCTAATATCCATGAATTAATCGAAACCAAGAGAAATACTCACCCAAATCCAGGAAGATATCCAAGCATTGCAACAAAAAATGCACACACACACACACCATATAGGAAACAAATTTGAGGGAATAGAGTAGAAGTGGGAGGGAGCATGTCACATGGGGGATTATTAAGGATCCCTCATTGAACATTAAATTTATGAGACTTTCTTTCCTTCGAGTCATACCAAAGTGACAAGTAGTACCATGGTCCCTGATTATGAGAGGAAGGGATTAAACAAAACATTTCCAAAGTAATTAAAAACCATTGTTTGATAAGGGGAACAACATTCTATTAAGGTATTCCCCAATTAAGACCATAACCCCCTTTTTCTAGAAACACAACAAGGTTGGCTTGTTGATCGACTAAGGATTTATTCACTGAGTTCATATAGAATAGGTTGACATTGTCAAGGCAATGAAGATTCCATAGGATTATTTCAAGAGTTTTATTATGAGTATAGTCCTCATTAAAATAGCATATTCTTACTTACTCAATAACCAAGAGGGAATTTCCAATAATAATAATAGCATTATTTATGCTAATTCTCTTAACAAATTCCATCCCAAAATATATAGAATAAAACTCTGCTTCATTATTAGTGGCAATTTTTATGTCCCAAGAAAAGGATAATTTAATATTTGCGTCACAAACTAAGAGAACCCTCCCACTCCTACCACCAATATCTTTTTCTTGCTATTAATAAGCATATCTAAAATATTTTAGATGCATAAAAATTCACACACACATTATTTTGTTGGAAGTGGGATTTTGCTTTTAATATAACAATGATTCTTGACTTTTAAATTCAATTTTATTTTTATTCTTCTTTTTTAAATAATAATTAATGGTTTAGAGTTTCAATTAAAGAGGGATGTAGTGAAGATGAGCAACTAGATAATACAAAAATACAAGGAGCTTAAAGCACTCACAAAATGGATATGTTCCTATACAGATAAAGTGTCTTAGACTATGAAACTTAGTTATACTCCATACATTCCATAGGATGGTTTTTTTATTAGTATAAACTTTGAAGAAAAAACCTAACAATAAAATACATTTACAAAATATAAACTAAATAAGGATTAAGAAAAAACATGATGGCTTATTGCCTCATCCTAGATTTGATCCGGGGGGTCTTCCCCTTCCTATCAACGTCCATGGAATTGTGAGTTTGGTTGACCATTTTCTCTTTTCTTTGTACTAGGAAGAAGTCGACTAATGATTTGTTTCAATATGTTGAGGAAGAACCTTTAATTAAGTCAGAAACCATAGATCTCAAATGAATACACTCATCCTTGAATTCTTGATTTTTTTTAAGTAGAATATTCATAACAATATCCTTTTGGGAATTTTGGTGGTGTACCAGATCATTCGCTTTGGAGGTGATTGAGAAAATTGAATTAATGTAGCCTTCGATTTACTAAAATTCCCTTTGATATACCAGGGATTGACAATTATCTATGGAACTATGTTTGGATATGATTCCCAAATCCGTGAGTTTATATGCCAACCCACAGCAAGCTTGAGGGCCTGAAACTACCTCCCAAAAATACCCAACATCATTGGGAGGGAGGGAAGTGACCCAACATCCCTTTTGAAGATCAACAGTTGATGATGTTTCAATGGACTAACTCAAAAACTCTAAAGGGTGTTTGTTAGGAATTTTGACCTCAAATGAATAACAAAGCATCCATGAAACATCATAATAGAGGCATTATCAGACTAAAAATTGCCCAAGTATTTTATAGCTTGAATTTATATTTCTATTTCCCTAAGGTAAAATCAAAATCCAAGTTTTAAGAATAGTATTGAGAGGGGAGATAATACCTTTTGTCTCCTTCTTCAACTTGTTTCGAAGTTGGGATGGTGAGTGCTTGTTACATATGGCAATGTTAACCTCCAATAAGAAGACACAAGATCCCATGACTAGACTATTAAACACCAATGGTCCTACAGGACCAAGACTAAAACCTTGATGAATATTTAATAAATGCTAGATACCAACAGGATTGAAGCATGTTTCTACAATTCCAATGCATAGAACAACCACATAGTTCTTGAGGAGAATACTTACCATGAACTTTTGATCATGAAGTTGGATCCAAATCCAAATTGCAATTTTATATTCAACGACAAAGGAGGAACCCTGATAGCTTGATCACCTATAGATTGCACAAATTGGGTCATGCATGAGGATAAGACACACCTCAATGTGGCATCCCTCCTTCCCTTGTGGGAATTAACACCAACTATATATGTCATATTCACTAATGAGATTGCATGTGTAATATCTTAAATGACTTAAGGAATCAGGAGGATTGAATTAACCCCATTTTTCCTATAGTTCTCTTTGCTTATCATTGTCACAAAATTGGCCAATTGATGCACTTTCCTATTTAAGGAGCATAAAATGTGGAAAAGTCAAACTTATTTGAAATAATGGATTTCAATCCTCATTATTTTCATGATTTTCACCATCATTGGAGGTAGGAGTGTTGTGTAATCAATGAATGATAATGGTGTAGTCCCCAAAAACCAAAAGGTTCATTATGCTTGATGAAGAGGCGATCTTGATCATTTGAAGGAGAGCGTAAGCCTTTGTTTGATTATTGAAACATTCCCTACAACTCATGAGAATCTAATTTTTTTAGTTCCTCTGGGATCAATGAACATCCCCTACACGTTCCGCCTAATACTGAAATAATATACAATTTAAGTAAATAAAGTTAGTTTTTAGAATATTTAGTTTTTATAAATTATTAACTAAAAGTAATAATAATTTTCATTAGTATCATTTCAGTAAAGGAAAATTTAGCTTTAATGCATATTTAACTTTGGCATAGAAAAGAAAGAATGTACTATCAATTATATCCAATGATGTAAAAAAAAAGAACCCACTAATTGTCTTGGATCACTCTCTTACTGAAAAGATTGATACTTCATGAGGAAAATTCATCATCTCCCTTTTACATGAATTGTTTTCTAGAAAATAATAATAATAATAATAAATTTTAAAAAAATACCATTATTTCAAGAAGAAAGTGGGGTACATTATTTACATGTTGTGGCATTTTAAAAAATATGAGGCCAACCCTCAGTGTAGAACAACTATTATGTTAAAGTCAGTTAAATAACTAGTGGCTTCTTCTAATAGATATATCATAAAGATACAAAAATTCCCCAAATCCCTTATCCATGGGGATTTTGAACAACATCTAAGAATAAAGAAACTAGACCATTTCCTTATCACTAAATCATGAGAGAGCTTAGATGAATGGGAGTGTTCTAATTGATTTTAAAATTCACACAGTTTTCAGCTAGGATTTGTTCAATGCCATTTTCCTTGCAAGATATCTCATATGTCCCCACCTATAAGTCAATCCCTTGTATTGATAAAGAGTTTGATCCAATATTTAATTCTCTATAGATATGCATAGCTTCAAGGTGATCAAAAAATTGAAGAATGTCCTTAACTTGATGAGCAAGTGATGAAAGAAACTAGAGATCTATGTCAAGCCCCTTAAGAAGTTAATTACCATTGAATTTAATATTGAAGGACATGGGGGTGTCCTTTGATGCACTTATGTGTGCACAAGGCATGAGATTATTTAATACAATCTTTCTAGGTGCAATAAACTAACTAACTCCTAGCTATTCTCTCTTTCACATGAATTTTGATAGTTATTAAGTAGTTCATGAGTAATACGTAGTGAGAGATGTCAAAGGATAGGAGGAGAACTAGGTTAATCATATTTATGTCTTGGTATTTCTAGCCAACTAGATGGGATCATCTTCAGGAGAAATGCATCTCGAGAGAATGATAGAGAAAATGAAGGTAATAACTAGGGAATAAATTAAGGTAAATTTGGTCGACAATACGTTTTGAGAGTTATATGAATTTTTTTATGTAAATAAGGATTTATTAGTGAAAATACCTTATCTAAGGAACCCTAATTTATTAAGCTTATTTTTTAATATATATATTTAGGTAACCAATCATTTAATTACGTAAGTAATATTAATATGTTAATATTAAAACTATTAGATTTGTTAATATTAATATATATTAACTAATTAATATATTAATATTAACATTAATATATTAAATATCAATGACTATTAATACTAAAACCTAATAGATAAATATGGTTATTGGATATAATTATTAATAATGAAATTTTTTAATCTAAAATCCCAATTTACTAAGTTATTCTTAATATTCTTAATATATATTGGTACAATAATGTATTAATATTAATATCAACATAGCTTGAGAGTATTAATGGATATTAATAAAAATTTAATCTAACAAGGGAGAAAGCTACAAGCAACTAATTCCCTTCCAATTAGAACATGCATCGATGGAACACATGAACGATTTGTTGTATTTGATTCATGTCCAAAGATGAATTTTGATGCATAGTGCATTGAGACCTTCGCAGGCTTGTGCGTGGGATTTATTTTCCACTGTTTGGTGGGAGCATCTTGTTTGGAGAAATTCATTATGTGGAACTTCTTTCAAGAGGTCATGAATTTATGTTCGAATTTTCTTTTGGGTCATGTTTGAATTTACATGGCCAGGTGATTTCCTATCAATTGTTGTGAAGAAATTAGTTTCCAACTTAAAAAAACTCTAGTAAGATGGTTGTAGGTGAGCATAGAGGTTAGGCAACCTAGGAATTTTCACCCATTGAATTCTGCTACTTTTGGATGCTTGAGAATCCATGAATTAATGTTGCAGGAGGCTCTCCAATAGCATACAACATGTTGGAATCTTACTGCACACACTAGTAAGCACTGTAAGGGTTGGATTTCTTGAGGGAACTTTGTATCAGTGAATGGAATTTCCTTCCTTATGTTGTGTGGGGCAGTTGGAAGGAGTGCCATGGTTATGATGCCTTGGTGAGATTCTGTAGAGATTTGGTTGAGATTCTGGATAAGCATAGTGAGGAGTGGGTTGTGGGATGAGAGAGAGAAGCCTATATGTTTTTCCTCCATGTTGGAGGCCTCATAGCTCAAATTGGAGGTGGCCTCTCAGCAGAAAGAGTATATGCTATATAGAGTTCCTACGGTTGGGTGGAAAACCACTCTTACACAACCAGTCGCTTGGATCTTATTTGTTTAAATAAAAAGTATTCTTTTTGTATATGATGTCCAATGATTTAATTTATATGTTTATGATAATTATGCTTGGAATTGCATGCTATGTGTGTGTGGATCAACTTTATTTCCAATGTGTGTTTTTATTTCTACATCTGCACATGCATTTTAGCTGTTATAAATTCGAAATTATGATCATGGGGAAAATTTTAGAGGCATTGATTTAGTTAATGTCCCCTATGCTGGACAGATTGGGTGAAGGGGATGTTAAATAACTATACTAATGAAAAATTACACTCCTTTGACACCGATTGATTAAAATTACAAACTTCAAACAAGACCTCCTTACTTATAGAAACAAAAACAACCAACCAAACCAAGACATAATCTAATGCGTAATAGAGGATTACATTTTATGATAACCATTATAAGTTAAAAATGAATTCCATAGACTCTCTCTTGTGTCCATCTATGAACTCGTAAAAAGAAAAATAACCATCAATGGGCAAGAGAGCTTATTTAGACACGTGATCTTCTTTTTATTCAACTCCCTGAAGATATGAGAGAAAGAAAACCATTTAATCATGGATATTTTTCTATATGTTGCAATAATGATTGAAGACACGCCACTTCCATGTTGTTTTTTCCATTGGCCCAGTTGATTATGTCCTTGGAATCACCCAAGGCCTACAACTTCTTAACACCTTGAATATTGGCCAAATACAACAATGTCCAAAGGGAAATGAATTTAGCCCTCATATTGTATTGTTTCATTTTAGGGGCAAATCCAATTTTGGCAATTTGGATTCTTAAAAATTTTGGATAATGTTTCAAGAATTAAATTGAATTTTATAGGGTCAAATATTTCTAAAAAAAGTTATTTGTGTTCAATTATTTCTATATTCATCAATAGCATTACAAGAATCCAATGAGTACCTTAATCGAAGTTTGTATAAGGAAGTTATGACTCCCATAAGTTGTCATATGCTTAATCATTGCAATACCAAGTCAATGTCATGCCAATCTTCATTACATTAAGATGTGGATCCACTAACTTGTAGACTTCAAGAATATTCAAAATTCCTAAAAGATAACCTTAACCAGGGTCAAGGCATGAAAAATCCCAAATTGTTGACAAAGTTGCAATATACTAACAAAATTGGAAGTAAAATGGAAAAATAGGAAATCTAGAGTAATCTTCCATAAAATCCCTAAAAACACATGAAAATGGTAATTTTTTCTAGAGAACCTAATGGAATATTCCAAAAATTCTTTAAGAAAATCATGAAAAACATAAATATGACATGCCCATTTTTCTTTAAAAATTACTTTTGAAAGCCCATTTTTCTTTAAAAAAAATACTTTTGAAAATGAAGAATATAAACATAAATTTCATGCACTACAAGACAAATATTTTGAAAAATACGCTAAACTTGGAATGAAAAAATAAATACAAGTAAAAAAGTGGTTTCGAAATTTTCAAAATTCTTAAAATTGTATCCATTACGAGAATTTTCAATCATTTAGATAGAAAATATAATACATGTTCTCATGATAACTTAAAATATATAAAAACAATTACATCCTTGTTCAAAAGAGTCAAATGTGTCGTAGTCTACTAATACTTCTTCGTTTGTGATAATATTGCCAACAAATCAATACATTATTGCAAATATGGTGACAAATTTATGAGTTTATTGATGCATATGATTACACCACTATACAAAAATCAATAACAAAATCTAAGTGGATATTATCATATTTAGATAGTGATATTACCTCCTCATTGACCCCACCCAAGTGCCAATGCCAATGTTGGAATGAGGAACAAAGGGATCAACTCTTACGCCAATGTTGGAATGAGGAACAAAGGGATCAACTCTCACCGCATGTAAATAATAATAATTAATCACATCTTAGGAAATAGTGCTTTGAATCAATTAAATCAACAAATAACTAAACAACATATACACTATATACAAATATTACAAAGGAATCCTTGATGCTATGACAAAAGCAACCCCTATGTTTTCTAGCTTTTGTGGCAATGAACCCCACATCCACAATGAGGTGAAGAACCAATATATCAACCATAGAACTTTCTGTTATAATTTATCTATTGAGAGGTCTAATTATAGGATGAAGTAAAAAATGGCATTGTTATGCTTGCATCTAGAATGGGCATGGCCACATATATACCTAGATATTACCTTTACAAATACTTTAAGAAAAAAACAATCTAAAAAAATCACTTCTCTAGTTATAAATCCCCAAAAAGTAGTGCACATCAATGTACTTACCTCAGTTTGAAAATCCATCATGATAAATATGAGAAAAGGAATATGAAAAATCAACCACGAAATGTTCATGGATGCGAATACAAATCATGTCCATTGCTACAAGATTTTCCAACCTGAATTTGTTATGTTATGATCATCCCACATTGTGGTCCTTATTGGTGAATATTTTCAATAAAGGTGTCAAGACACACCTTCACACCTTCATTTGTGTCAAGTGGAGAAATTATTCCTATGTTTTTGGAAGAAAATAGGGTGTAGGTGGAAAATTCAATTTAGGTAAATCCCTACGGTAAGTCTATATACCTCACATTGAGTTAATAGTGCAGAATCCAAAAACCAACCCTTTGGAATGTAATGTAGTGAAACTAATCAGCATGCCTTCCTGAGACGAACTCTACATACTACTTCCTAAACAAATTATTGGAATTTCTCTATTTTTATGTGGTAGCACATCAAAATTGATGCACCACCTATCCATCCAGTTATCAATAATTAGAGGATAGGCACTAATGGATAGGAACATGAGTTCTCTTAGTGTTTAGGTTTTGCACCCATATGAAGGTTTATGAAAAGAGTAAAATATTATATATTTTACTCTTTAACTTTTTATTGCTTAATAATAAAACATGTTTTCATATTCAAGGAGATTCTACTCTCTATATAACTATATATTATAAAGAACCATGTTTTCCTAGTCGGTGGCACCAAGAATTCCATCTAATTTGCTCATTTGTATTAGGAAAGTGAGCCAAAATGGATCTCCAACCCTAAAAGGATTACTCAAATGCATCATTTCCAAAAGGATATCAACATTTTCATCCATGTGTGGTGGTGTATTTTCTTGAACATCTGAAATAGGTGTTTTACATTAGGAATTTCAAGGTTTACATTAGAGTTCATTCTTGGAATTTTTGTATTTGGTATGTGAGGGTTTGGATTTTTCATTGCCATTTCAAAAGCATAATAATTCAATATTAGAAAAAAAACTTAAATGGATAAACTCATAATATTTATGAATATTAAATGTAATAAATAATGAGAAAAATGATTCCTACCTAGAACCCACTTCCCAATCTCTCAATCAATCCCAAGGCATTGCTCAAAATGTGAATAAATTTGAATGTGAGGGGATTTGGAAAGATTTATTTTCAAATAACAAGCTCATTTTGTTATGAGTAAATTGAGAGGACCCTCTGCTATCCATAAAACCATCCATGTCACTCTCTTCCATTGCCCCACACAAAACAAAGAATACCTAATCTTTCTATGCTCAATAGTCCCTCATAGTACTCTTCCCTTGTAGTGCTCATTAGTGTGTGCATAAAGAGTCCAATATGTTTTCTAAATTCTAGTAATAACCTAGAACATAAAACACTTGCAATAAATTTAGTCAATGAGAAACAATATTAGGGTTGCGGGTATGAAGGTGTAGCCTTAGCTACTATGGACATTTTAGGCATGGTCTCTCTCTCTCTCCAACCATATTATTTTATCCTACATTTTTAGTAGTGTTAGTATAATTGCATCAATCCTATCAAAAATAAGTGTTAGTATAAAAGCATCTTCTCCCATCAACCAATTTGTGTATCAAAACATGTATATCATCAACATAGACAATGTTATGTGTATTCATGCAACAATGGACATGAGTGTAGGTGAATAAATTGCCATCTTTTCATTTGTCTTCCATTTCATATTTTTGAAGCGTCTTATAGAATGTGGTAAATAATATATGTCAATGTGAGATAGAAATAATGTATCCTTTATTTAAGGTAATGAAAGGTAACGTGGGATGCAACCATGTTACAATATCTTGAACACTGAGTTATAAAATAGCCTTGTTTTGATGAGTACAACTATAAAAAAATTTGAGAAAATAAACCAATAAACCACCCAAACTAATGTTGTAACTTTACTTTTATTTATAAAAAGGTAATGAAAATAATATAGAAAATGTAGAAAATAGCGTAATGGGTTAGCTCCAGTAACTAAGTGTCATGGATTGCAAGAAGGAGGTGCATGTGGGAAATATTGTAGGTCTCACTCGATGTTCCCACCGGGTTAGGTTGCCAAAGCTACATTAAACATTAATATAAAAAAATATCAACATTTTTTATTAAACGTAGAAAAACTAATTCAAGCATTTTAAAAACATCACTATTTATATATTGAAAATAAAAATTTCATCTCCACTATCATGAAGGACTTCATTTAATGTTTTAGATTTTTTTTATTGTTTTATGATTTTGACAAAAATGAGTGAGGTTTTATATTAAAAAAAAGGTTTTGGAAGAGCAAACACTGATAGAAATTTTAAAATCATAGTTATTTCATATTAGATTCTAAAACCTGAGAAAAGGACCAAAATTATTCCACATTAGTTTGGAAGAGTATTTGAAAGTCTTATACATTCCTATGACTAAAACTATACAGCTAGATGTATTGTCAGATGAGAAAATACATGTAAAATACATCAAAAACTAAAAGGGATTAAGTGAATGGGTGGCTACTATGTGCTTCCTCCATGTATTGATTATCCCACGGGGGATTCACTCAATGAATTTGTTACATAGCACGATCATTCGTAGGATATTAAAGAATATCCCTAATTTCACTAAATATTGGAAAATGCCTCCTAAAATTGTATTGTTGAACCCCCTCCCAATATACCTTTCCAATTAAGAAAACCCCTATTTTCACCAGATATTGTTGGTATCCATTTTTATCATCTCATTTTTAATACCCCCTTTATATCATATTATCAAGGTGTAACAAACAGGATCCCTAATGCATCTTAGTATAAGCAAACAAGACGCTAAAGAAAATAGTAGTATAATGCTAACAATGATCCCACTGATATTGCAGGGGTGACTGAACAATTTGTAGCATTGGATGGTGGAAGACCCAATGAAATAGTAATGGGGAAGGTAAAATGAGTAAAAGGAAACCCATCATGATATCATTGCAACAAAGAATGTAAAAGGAAGATAGTCCAATAGTCAGTGCAATGCTTAGAAAAGATGAAAATTACAGATGTTTCAAACCACAACCTACCAATCTACCAATTTTATATCATGTAAATACAAATATATCCATAGAGAGATCATGTTTTCTATAAGCTTAATAAATTAAACTCCATCAAAATACAAAATTGAAACCCTTTCGTGGATGGACTTCCCTGGGCTTCCTATCAAAACAAACATCATTGATGTTTGAACCCAAATGAACATAGAAAACTTCCTCTTACTTTCCAATAACACAATATGATCATGTGCATATCTTGGATTTGGGTCATTCACAAGATTCAATGAATTGCCGCTACTTCCTCTAAATTTATTCTTGCAATCAAGGGAATTAACAACATTTAGTTACCTTTTCTTCGGTTAATATATCTAATTCCTTTTATCTTTATGGGAGAGGAAAAAATATCCATTGTTAAGTTTCAATCATGCAATAGATATAAAGATACACATATGGTGAAACTTATATGATACCATTTCATGGTAATGATAACACATAAGGTATGTAAACAAGGATTTAGATTTTTACCTATGTTCATGTCAGTTCCAATACAATATTAAGAAGGATGTCTTACATATTATAAGAACTGAAATTTCAATTATGACTGTGCCGAATATAACTCAATCTAATAACTCTTCTTAACTGGCAATGTGAAAATGTTAAATAAGAATACAAAAAGTTGAAAGAAATTATTAGTCAAGAAAGATTGATCTAACTTTTTTTGGTTCCAATGATCCAAGAAAGATTGTTCTCACTTTTCTTTCTTGTCATGGAACAAGTTCTGATTGAATCTCAATACCCACCTAAACCCCAACCTAAAAATGAAGAGTTAGATCTTTTACGAGAATGCCTACAAAAAATACAATATAATTGTTCAAATCCAGAACTCTCGATTAGCTACATCTCTTAACTTTGGAGTTGATGAGGAACCAAATGCACATTCAAACACACTGAACGGTTTCATAGGCTACAATGTGACTTATATCTAGAAAAGAAACACACTTTGGAAATTGGCCTAATATAGAACAACAAAAGGTATAATGTTACAAGTTTGCCTCACTTTTAACACTAGCGAACTCCACCTCAATTATGGAGAAAGTGTAAAATATTGCATACATATTCATAAGAAGTGGTAACATTGACCTTTTGGACATAACATCAATGCCACAAAATTCTAATATTGTAATGCCTGCTATTCCAAGAATCATACCTAGTATCTAAATAACTTCTCCAAGCAACAAAAAGAGTAACCCCACAAAAATAAAACACAAAGCATAGTTAACAATAATAGTTGCAATATTATCGACATTTCAAAAATCCAAATACATTGCAAACTTTGCTCCGAGATCTTTACAAAAACATTCAAGTCTCTGCTGGAAGAAGAAAGAATGAAAAAATTTAACCGAGACATAAATCCATAAAGTTTAAACCAATTATAAACATTCACATATATTTTTATTAAGCAGAATGAAAGATATGATAAGTCAAAATCATTGTTAAGTCAAGAGTATTAGTTTATCTTATAGTTATGATGCTATGTATGATAAAAATTGTACTCAAAAGAGTCACCTTATCCATTTCCACTACCAAAAAATTACTAAAAGTTTAAAGTTTAAAGAGGGTATTTCCCTGAATTTTGTGTTCCTCCTACCTATACAAGGAAAGCTACCATTTTCTAGTGTAGTCTAAGTGAAGTTTTCTTGTAATAGTTGGAGGGTGGACAATAAGTTTTTGGGTAACTAACCTCATAGTCCTCTGCTACATGGCCAAATAAACTTGTCCATCTGACTAGTGCAGGTAAGGTGTAGTGAATCCATATTGGATTTGACATTTTCCCTTGAAATGGCCATGAATCCATGCTTGGCCAGTGGTGCAATAACTGCAACCCTGAATAAAAAGGGAGTAAAAATAGAGACTTCAGGGAATTCATTCCACCGAGGGTTTCTGTCCCAAAGTTTCATCATAACCACGATTGTTTCAGCAATATAAAAATATGGGTTTTTTTGGTTATATTTTTAGCAATACATGTTTTTTGTGTTATTTTTTTGGACCATGAAGGTATGGTGACGAACCTATCGATTTTAGTTTTTAGTTTTTGAATGAATTTTTTTATAACTTATTGGGTTCCATGAATTCATTTAGTGATCCCTATGTCTGTGTCTCATCTTATCGTGCCACACCGAGGGACTCATCTTATGGTGTCGCAGCGAGGGACTCAATGAATAACAATAATAAAATGTAGGCTTCCTCCTTTGTCTAGCTCACTCGAGACATCAATGGAGGTGACTTCTTCTTTTTGTTATTGTTATTCGAGTCTTTTTGTTATTGTTAGTCGATCACACAAGATAACAAGAAAAATAAATAAACATTAAGAGTTTCGATATGTGCATTATGCAACACACAGGATTTATGGTAATTATGGAATGGCCGGGTTGGGAAAATAGGGATGGTTGTGTCTATATTTATAATTTAGACAAATACCAATGAACATATATAGTTATATAGATATTTTTAAATATATACATGCTCGAATGTCATATTCCTAGATACATGCAGTTATGGTATTATAAACCTGCGAACAACCATGCCGCCGATCAGGAGGAGGTAGAAGAGAATGATAGTGATGCGGGTCCATCCTACGTCCCACCCGCTACGCCCATTGTTCTTTGTTAGAATCCAGTGATCACTGTTGCGCATAATGCTAGTGTGTGTTTGATTAGCAGTGAAAGTAAACCTGCTATTGTGGCTTTGAACTATTTGATTGAGTGTCACTATAGAAAATAATCAAAATTTATCCACAGTATTGTCCATTTCACTAAGTGTATTTGTAGGATCATCTTCGGTGATGCAATAGTAAGTACCTATATGTTTTGAGTTAGTTATGAATCGCTAGACAAGAATGATTACACAATCGAATGAATTCTCCCTGAAACTTCCATTGTTTCATAGTTGAGGTGAAGAGGACTCGAAACAACATTGGTTCCTCTCCAATGCAATCTGGGGTGCACAAAGGACCACAGATGCTATCCGACTGAGAGAGTTCCAAACTACTCTGCGAGGAAGGGAATTGCAGTGGTACATTAAATGCAAGCAGAGCACTCCCACTAACCAAATATTTACATTGGTTTAGTTGCGGGGAGTTTTTGTGAAGAATTTACAAACGTCAAAGTCTGAGTAGTAGAGTATCGCTGAGTTAAAAGAGATCAAGAAGAATATCGGAGAAACCATACAGGAGTATGAACAACAATTATGGGATTTTATGAGCTGATTAAGTTACACAATAAAGGAGGTGCAACATAAGGAGTGATTTATTGGTTCCATGTTACCTCACCTATGGTGGAAAATTTAACTGACACGTGGTGTGGACCTTGTCGATCTGTGAGGATAAGAGTACATAATTTGAAATGATCGTAGCATGTGGGGAAGGGTCGTTTCATTATAAATGTGGCCATGAGTGGAAGAAGCGTTGAGACTCGAGCGAGTTAGCTAGTCCAGTGTGCTGTATAAATCATAGTAGTTATATTAAAAATAAATTCGTAATAAAAAAGGGATCCTTTGTAAGTTTTTTGGTTTAAAACCCAATTATAATCTTTTTTTTTATAAAAGAGGTATTTGTGTTAGTTTGTGGGTTTAATACCCAGCGGAAAGAAAGTAATTTCCAATTAAATATAGTAGAGAAAGGGTTTATGATGGCTTCGAGCCATAGTTTGGCTCAGCCACAGATTCCCATATTAACTGGGAAGAAATCAGACCATTGGGCTATAAAAATGATAACACTCTTGCGTTCTCAGAACGTTTGGAACCTTGTTATAAATGGGTATCTAGAGTCAGCTGAGATCCAGCTGACTAGGCAGCTGAATTGGCCATGACAAATGCATAAATAAATCTGCTTAGGGAAAATAGAAAAAAGGATACAAAGGCACTTTTCCTCATCCAGCAGAGATGAGATGAAAGCATCTTTCCAAAAGTATCAACAGCAATATTTTATAAGACACATGGGATATTTTAGAGACAACCTATCAATGTACAATGAAGGTGAAGACTGTAAAATTGCAGTCACTTATAAGGGAGTTTTATAGTCTTAAGATGAAGGAGTCTTAAATTGTAGATCATTTAATGACTCAGGTTTCTATAGGCCACCTTTTATTATTGAATTTACCACACAATTGGATTTTTTTCTTAGTTAACTTAGCCATTTTCAGGGTTTACACCCAATAGTGGGCTAGGATTTACATGAAAAGAAACAAGGATAACATTAAGAGACAATAATTCAAAATAAGCAAACGATTTCATAGATTTTATCTACAAGAGATGAACGAGTAAATTGCTTATACAAACTGCTTAGACTATGAAAACTATTGGGAAAAAATAAAGAAATCTCATAATTAGTGAAACCACCTACCTCACACAGATCGCTAACTTCTTTCTTGCTCAATAAAGCCAGTAAGAATCTAATAGTTCAGATATTTACTCGAATGCATCATCCTTCCTTCTCACTATTTAGATCGATCCTTGCACAATAGTAAACTTTCTTCTATGTATCCTCCTTCCTTCTCGCTCTTTGTATCCTATTTCCTTCTTGCTCTCAACTAAAGGCTCACTCAGACCCTCGAACAATAGTAACCGAGAAGGTTCACACAGAGAAATAATGCTTCCCTCTCACTCGAAACTGAATGCTCATTCATAACACTAAGAATTCCCTCTTCTTGAAGGAAGGCTCACTAAGACCACTCAGAATTGAACAGTTGATTGTTGTTAACTTTTTGCAAAATATTTTTTGTGTGTTAAATCGATCCGTGAAATCATTTATGGCTCTTTCTCAGACTCTTTACGGATACAAGACATGAACGAACAATGTTAAATCCCACTTAAAGTGTGTATGAATTTTTGTACTAGTGGATATTAATGTGTTCCCATGCCAAGAGCGTTCCTCCTGTCCTCTCACCGTTTTCCTTTCTATCTCTTGCCACTTGTAAAGTCTTGGGAACCATTTCCTATTTGTGCGTTTCAATAAATATTCGGGAGGATGTGGTATATCAACCTCGATAATGAGAAGGGCGTAAAAATATTGTCCAAAGTACATGAAGCCTCTAGAATTAGTGCGAAGAACCTCCAAAATCCATGTGAAGAGCTTCCTAGTGAGTAGAGCATTAATGTTTTTTAGATTTTGCATTAATGTTTGATGGAAATTTTATATATATATATTTTTAAATTAGTCATTTTATAATCATATCATGTTTGATGGAAATTTTTTAGATTTTGCATTAATGTTTGATGGAATTTTTTAGATTTTTTTTAAATTAGTCATTTTATGATAAGATTATATTTAATTGTATTTTAATTATAAATAAAAATTGTAATTTTTTTATCCTAGAAGATGAATTTTGATCTTCAAAGAGAGAAGAGTTCCCACATCCAATCTTGGATGCAAAGGTGAAAGGCTTGAAGATATGAAGAAAGTGGATTGCTAAATATAGAAGTGGAACTAGTGCCTAGATGCATCAAGATTAGTCCTAGTGAAAGCAATACAATATGATTGGTGATGCATGTAAAGAGACAATCAAACATCAACATTTATCAAATTTAAATAATTATGGGCACACTATTTGGTTGACTGTTATGTCCTTAACCAACCCTAAATAGCCTCAATCTTTGATTCTGGGCATGATTCCTTGTCATGTTTTTGTGTGGAGCGGCATTGTGGTTGATTTTGGGCAGTTTTGGGATCCTTCTCGTCCTTATAACAAAAATGGTCAAGTTAAGTTTCAGATCTAGTCATGTTCATAGCCTTCATTTAGCATGTTTCAAAGACAAATTGGCATAGTGAGTTTCCCTAAATCAACCCAATATTTTGAAGAAACTAGAGCCAAGGACTTTCAGCACATTAACCATGCATTTAGCCTATTGTAATAGCATCTAGAGTATGATAGTATCACTCAACAATGACAAATCGACCCTTAAAACAACAATATGGGCGATTTTCATTCAATAAACATTAGGATTGACAGTGTAAAGGGCATGAAAATCAGCCCTGTAAGCATCCTCGAGCATAATCTCAGAGGTTAACAGGCTTAGAATATCTCCAAACCTATGCACAAGAGGTATTAGTAACCAAAACAATCTTAGAACCCAGTTTTAATGAGAGAATCGAGCCATAAAGGGTGATGTCTAACTCTCTTTATATGTCTAGGAGGTCCATCCACCTACTTGAGGGCACCTTGAGGGTAGCATTCAACATTGTTAATGGATAAAATCATCATTTGAAGCATGCTTACAATTTTTAATAGATAATTTCATTAAAGGTTTTCTTGGATAGAAGACTCTCTTCACACATTGCTGGGCTCCTGCGTCCTTTGTTGAATGCACAACATCAAAATATGATGATTCCTAGCGTCTATTCATTATATATTCCATCCAAGCCAAAAATCAGTTTGGCAGTAACCCGTAAGAGTTGTGCACTAGAAGACCACAAAGAGGATTTTGAGTATAGAAAAGGAATGTTGGATTTTGATGTAGATTTTGCCAAAAATGAAATATTCTAGTGAAAGACCCAATTTTACATACCAAAACAAAACATATAGAAGTTCACAATTGCTTCATCTTGGAGAATGTGCAAAATAGGGAAATCAAACTTTTGTATATCCCTCCGCACTAGCTAGTTGATATGTTAAATTTTAATCAAGCCTTTGTCAAGGGACAAAATTGTAAATTTATGTGATATGTTCGGTATAAAATTTTAAAGTTGGGATTGTTTTCCTAGAAGAAATAGTTACATTCTATTCTTCGTAGCTGCTTAGTGGGGAGAATTATTAGGAGAGTTTTCCACATGCAACTTACCTTTGGAAGCACAAGCATGCATTTATGACAATGAGAGCCTCCACCTTTATTATTGGCAAGAGAGGAGTTACATGTCTCACCCTTTTTAAATTTCTTACTTATGGGAAATTCTTTCTTCAAGCAATATTGGGCCTCTTGCAATAGAATCTTTTTTTCTATACTCACTCGAGTTTTAGTTTCCTAATATACTTCCTTACTTTCACTACATCATTTTATTTCATGGTGTTTGTGTTCATGCTTCCATATCCAAGGTATGCTCTTTTATAATGATCACGTTTATCCATTAGTTATTCTTTGGAGTTGTTTGTTTTGGTTGGCTTTGTTTTGAGATCTTTACACTCTCTTTCATGGGTAATTACTTGTTAGGTGTCCATCCTAAAAAAGAGCTTAACATTTGAATGGAAGGTTTTCATGTTTCACTCTTAGAGCATATTCAAGAAGCTATAAGTTAAGAGTGACTAGTAATTGCTTATCTAGCTCTAGGTTAGATTCTATTGTTTAGTGTTCCAAAAGGTTAAAGTCTATTGTTCAATATGTCATGAACTGTCCTCTTCCCATGAACCATGAACACTATTTGAAAATGATATCTCAATCTTGTTGGAATGATAAACAATACAAAGGAACCTCAAGTTTTCATATTTACTATGATTACTCTAGTTAACTATGGTCTGATACAAAGGCCATACCCCCATGAACCTATATATTAGGAATTTATCTTTTAGGCCAAGAATGTTATCTTCCAAAGTTTTTGTATTCAGAATGATCATGGTCTCTTCCACTTGGTGAACAACACCATATGTTTTGGGCTTGGAGAAGGATTCTAATTTCCATTGCTATGCAAGAACCTCTTGAATATTGCATGAGTGTTAGAAACTTTAATTTTGTGGGGAAGTACAACATTTTTTAGATATGTCTATACAATGCTCATGGCTGGAACAACAACGGATGAAGCATTAATTGTGCTCTCAGTTAACTCTGCTCCTACAATTAGATATTTTATCATGGTGGCAGGGTAGTATGGAAATAGATTGTTAGTAACCCACATGTTTTCTCCATCCTCATCGGCCATAGGTGGTATTCCTTTCTTATTGGGGTGGCGTGGCCTTCCCTCTCAATTCCCAGGCACCCGTCCAAATCATTATTTATGATACATTAGGTATTTGACATGCCTCACACCACACACACCAAATTCCTCTCAATCAATCAATCACACGGGATTGAATTAAACCTTTAGTATCAAATCTACGTTTATAAGTCCCTATATATATTGGGCCCAATTCCAAAATATTGATACATGCATGAACAGTCTCAGAGGCAGACTAAAGATTGGGTAGTGGTACAGGACTTGACTTGTTGCTCGCTTGTGCATTTGGTTCAAATAAATTCAAGGATCACTCACCTCGAATATAGATCAAATTATTCCACTACCAAATAGTCCTCTATTATTTCAAAGGAACGAGGATCCATAGAGATCAACTCTTTCCATGTTTGCATGACTTGAATTTTGTCTACTTTGTCAAACATAGTCTTCAGCTTCTTCCAGACTTCATGAGGATAGTCGATCTCACTTGTATGAAATTGAATATCCTTAGATATGTAGTTTGTGATGACCCCTACATTTTCATCTTTTGTTCTATTGATGTAAAATTTAGCCCATGCATCTGTTGGATCTGGGATAAGAATAGTTGTATATTGCCAGAGTTCCTTTCTCTTTAGAAATATTTCCATATCAGCTTCCCAAATTGCATAGTTATGTCCATAAAGAACATAGGCTCCATCTTTGATTCCATCTTTATGATGTCCTATAGATATGTGTTGGGGTTAAAAAATCTTCATCCCAGAGTCAATCAACGCTTAGATCCAATGTTTATTCCTCATTCCACCCAAATAAAATAACCCCCAATATTTATATTACTATGTCAAATTAAAAACCCCCCCTTGACCCCTTAATACAAGGCAATATATTTTTGAGGTTTCTAAGAGTATTCAAACTCCCAATATGAATGGACGTGATATGATATTGCCTCGCTAGTGAACCCCCCGTGGATTATCCTGGTTGGAGATCCTCCCAAAGTGAGAATTTGAATAATCCATTAGACCGAATGTTTTCTCTTAAATCGTTTCCTTCTCAAGTTGTTTTAATGTAGAAGAAACCAAAGGATGACCTAGAATAGAGTGAGACCTGTGAGTAAATCTAAACATGATGTAATAATTGATATATGTTTCACTAGTGAGATTATTGATTCCCTTATTTCGTTACTTCATATTTCTTTCTAACTTCTCATGTTTGGATTCTTATATCTCCAGGTGGAAATTCGATTCTCAATGGACTACCTCATATCCTCCTACTAAGATTTCATCTTGTAGAGAATTTTATTCATGTCATTTTTTCCTTTAGATTCAACCAAGTTGGGGTCAAAGGATTAGCCATAAACATAGAGAAAGTATAGGATGAACCCCCCCGAAACAAGCATAAAAAAGGAGAATCCTTCATA
This sequence comes from Larix kaempferi, assembly GCA_027924585.1. Classification (NCBI taxonomy): domain Eukaryota; kingdom Viridiplantae; phylum Streptophyta; class Pinopsida; order Pinales; family Pinaceae; genus Larix; species Larix kaempferi. The sequence goes on from BSBM01000334.1 coordinate 1,169,090, forward strand.
AAATACAAGAAAGATTCAGATAGGACATGTAGCCTAATAAGACCTAAAAATCTAGTAGAGAGCACAACACTACTAGAACTTATGTGAAGTTCCAAAGTAAACCCCAATCCAATTCCCACAAACAAAAAGTGCCAAGAAAAAAAAAGGCAAAAGAAACAAAATGGTTGAATTTACCCCCTACCAACACTAATTGCCATGACTGGATGAAAACCAAGAGCAATCCTCACCCAAAGCCAGGAAGTTATCCCACTAATGCAACAAAAAATGTACACACACACCATATAGGAAAGGACTTCGGGGGAATAGAGAGGAAGTGGGAAGGATCCTTTAACATGGGGGAGTGTTAATATTCCCTCATCGAAAATTAAATTGATGAGACTTGCATTGCCTGGGGTCATATTGAAATGACAACTAGTACCACTATCCCTGATGGTGAGAGGAATGGGTGAAACCAAAATTTTTTCTAAAGTAATTAAAAACCATTGTTTGATTAGGGGAACCACATTTTATGAGGGGGGTCCCCATTTGAGACCAAAACCCCATTTTCGAGAAACACATCAAGGTTGACTTGCCGATCGACTAAAACATTATTCACTCGCCTCATATTGGTGATTCTAGTTTCGTGATGGTTTGGCATAATATTATGAAAAAGAAAATTGTTGATAGCCCTAGGCAGACCCATATGCCTTAGGCCACAAAGCACATGGAGAATGCAAAAGTATTTTTTGAGAAGCAGGTGAATCCGAGAGCGAGAGAGAGTATCTCTCGGTTGGAGCATTGTCTGCGAAGCAAAGGAATTCGACTTGATCTAGAACTGTTGGTTAATGAATTAGGGGGAAAGGTGGAAAATGTTGGTTCCAACAAGACATGGGAAACTCGTTACACCCACACCCTATGCATGTTGTGGAACATGAAATATTTCCTCAGTATGGAAATGGATGATTGTGTTGAGGGAAAGCTTCAGGAGAATGGCAATAATGCTTCCTTGGTTAATCAATTGGCTGGTCTGGAAGAGGGTATGAGGCAATTGGCTCACAATCAAATGGTGGTAGATGAGATAATAAATGCCAAATTGAATGCCCGGGCCAAAGAATTTATGGGAAATACCTTCAACAAAGCCTTCCTAGTTGGCTCTTTGGCCCGATAGATGGTCTTCAGCTACTTCGTGAATGCTTCTCAAATCGATGCTAACCGTCTTCTCAAAGTCGAAATTCCGGGTGCTATCCATGTAGTTCTTCCCCTTATCATTATATCTGATGATGAAAATTTTAGAATGGTTTTTTTTTGTACTAGGATTAACTCTTTTTTGGCTCAGCCATTATAAATTTTGCAAGTTTGGTCATAACCTAGGGCTTGTGGGGCTCTTGTTTCTGTATTTAGTCAAACTAACAACTTTAAGGATCATAGATTTATTTCATAGGCATTTCAAAGTAGGGACAAGATTCCAAAAAGAGGCATTTCAGAGTAAGGACAAGATTCCAAAAAGTGACATATGGACACATAGTGGTTCTATGTTGTTTCTTATTAGCTCTATACATTTTTTCTAGTTTAATATAAATTTGAACTTTGCAAAAAAAAATTATATTTAAGTGAAAAAAATCATCTCTTCATTATATATATATATATATATATATATATATATATATATATATATATATATATATATATATATATATATATAAGTAATGGTTTAGAGTTTCTAGTAAAGAGGGATGTAGTGAATCTTAACAACTAAATAATACAAAAATAGAAGGATTTTAAAAATGGATTTGCTCCTATCATGATAAAGTTTCTTATCCTATGCAACTTAGTTATACTCCATACATTCCATAGGATGGTTCTACTAGTAGCATAAACTCTAAAGAAACCACCTAACAAAAAAATACATTTGCAAAACATAAACTAAATAAGGATTAAGGGATAACATGATGGCTTATTGCCTCATCCTAGATTTGATCCAGGGGGTCTACTTCCTACCTATCCATGTTCATGGCATTGTGAGGTTGGTTGACAACTTCCTCTTCTATTAGTATTAGGAAGGATTCCATTGATGGTTTGCTTCAATATGTAGAGTAGAAACCATTATTGAGCTCAGAAACCTTAGATATCAAAGGATTGAATTCATCATCTAGTTCCTTTTTTTCAAAGTAGAATATTCATAACAATATCATTTTGGGAAGTTTAATGGCTTTCCATCCCATGTTCTTTGGAGGTAATGGAGTAAATTGAATTAGTGTTTCCTTTGATAAGATATTATTGTCTTCTCATGAGCCTTTTGATTTCTTGAAAGTCCCCCTGACGGGCTTGGGATTGACAAATATCCATGGCATTATCTTTGAATATGATTTCCAACCTGGTGAGCTAATATGCCAACACGTTGCAAGCTAGAGGGCCTAAAACATACCTCCCAAAAAATAACCAACACAATTGGAAGGGAGAGAATTGACATAACTTCCCCTATGAAGATCAACACCTGATCATGTTTCATTAGAATAACTCAAAACCTATAAAGGGTGTTTGCTAGGACTCTTGACCTTAAAGGAAGAATAGAGCATCCATGAAACATAATAATAGAGGCTTTGTTGAAATGCAACCAAACAATGAATTTCCTTAGGCTTGAATCTTGAATTTGTATTTATGTTTCCCCAAGATAAAATCAAAACCCAATATTTATGAATAGTATTGAGAGCGGAGATAGTACCTTACTTCTTGTTGAACTTTTTTCCAAGTGGAGATGGTGAGTGCTTGATATGTAGGGAAATTCCATCCTCCACTAGGAAGACACAAGAGCCAATGACCATATTTTTAACACCATTGGCCCTAAATTCCCAAGAATGAAGCCTTCATGAGGTATACTAAATGTTAGATACTTATATGATTGAAAGATGTTTCTTGAATTCCAATGCATAGAACAACCACAAAATTCCCGAGGAAAGACTTACAATGACCTTTTGATCATCAAAATGGAGCCAAATCCAAACCACAATCCCATATTCTCTTAAAGAGGAGGAACCTATAGCTTGATAATATGTAGATTGCATCAAATTAGGCATTCATGACAAGGAAACATTCCTTAATGCATTGGCCCTCCTTCCATTGTGGGAATTAATGCCAATGAGATGTGGCCTATTAATTGTTGAGATTGCATGTTTAAGAGATTAAATGGCTTAAGGGATGGGGAGTATTGAATCAACCCCATTTTTCCTATAGTTCCCTTTTCCTAACCTTTTGGAAAGGTTGGTCAGTTGATCCAATTTGTTGTTTAAGGAGTGTAAAATGTGGAAAAATTGAACTTATTTAAAATAATGGATTTCGATCCTTATTCTTTTGATGATTTGCAACAAAGAGTTTTCATTGGGGATAGAAGTATTGTGTAAGTGATGAATGATAAATTCAGAGTCTCCAAGGACCAAATGGTTCCTTATCCTTGATGAAGAGGTGATCATGATCACTTGAAACAAAGCATAAGACTTGCTTAATTGCTTAAAGCATTCCCTACAACTCACAATAATCTAATTTGTTGAGTTCCTTTGGGATCAATAAGGATCATCTACACATGCCACTCCTTCTTCATTTCAATATTGAAAAAATAATATTAATTTTCATTAGTGTTTTTTATGTGTTTCCTCCTATGACGCCATAGGTTAAAATCCAAAGGGGGGTAGGGTATGTACACCCCTATAGAATTTTTCAATTAAATCGTTGTGCAGAGGGAGGTCCCTTGTCCCACAAACAAAGGGGTCTCATACACCAAAATCGTGTCTGGCTTGGTTGTGACCTTAAAAGTAGAAAAAAGGTACATAGTGAGTGAGCCTAACAGTACAACCTGAGTGGGCCTAATGGTACAAAACATGTCTTTCCTCCTTGGAGGTCATAGGTTCAAATTTGGAGGGGGGTAGTGTGTGTACACCTCCATAGACTTTAGCTATCAAATTGTTTCCCCACAAACAAAGAGATCTCATACATCAATTTGGTGTCTTCAAGTCTTGAGAGTCTCCAAACTTGCTAGGGGATAGCATGGAAGAGAACTACATCGAATGTTTGTTTGAAGATAAATTGAGTATTCCACATATTACATGTGCAAAATGGACCCAAGCAGAAAAGGCTTGTAAGTGTGGGACTGTTCCATACCTTGAATAAGAAGAATGTACCCTTTTTCAGGTTGAAACCCACAAAATAAACCCTAAATCAATAGAATGAATAGAAAACCCAATGAAACAGGCTAAAGGGACATGTAATCTTGTCAACCCCGAAATACTTGCTAGAAATGTAAGAAGGATTCCTGTCCATAGGAAGGAGACCACATTGAAGCTCTTTAAAAAATATTTAATCTTAGGCTCTAGTCCACATGCATGCATCAGCATCTTATATGTTTAAAAAAAATCAAATGGCTGATAATGGATTCCAAATATTATCAATGGATTTTATTTTTATTTTTTAAATAAAATAAAAAAACAAAATTACTCTCTCTGCCTTTCTTAATAATTGCAGCTAATGAATACAATGTGTCCACCCAGATGTTACATTTTATGTTAGTAATTAATATCAAAATACAAAGTGGGAAAGTCGATTCAATTTATATCACACAATTATTAAAGTAAATAGAAGTCAAAATTGTAAATGGGTGCGTCCATTCTGCGATTTAGCCTATTGCAATAAGTTTTTGACTTTTGCAGTGTACAAAAGACTTAGTAAATTGATTGACATTGTGGTAGAGAGCTCAACAAATCGGAGATAATGCAAGCGGTGTGAAAATGCTACGAATTGTCAACTACTATTGATGGTCAGAGGCATCGCATGGAGTCTTTGCAGGGGTTACGGTGTCCATTTTTTTTCTCTCGTCATTTTATCTGCTGCCGATTTTCATGAAACCTTGTGGAAACCCTCGAGCAAGTAATTAATCAGTATAGATCTATCTGTATCGATAACCATGTTGAATATGAGAGGAATGCAAATTCGAGCTTTGGAAGATTCCATACATCCATCGTTGTGGGAACTAAGCAACTTGAAGCATCTCAACATCTGCAGAGCTCATGTATCCCATTCACTTCTTCAATAGTGGGCGGTCTCTCTTCGTGATCCAGTAGAGTCGGTCATGGTTAGCCGCTAAATCAAGTGTTGCCACCTATAACAAATATACGGCTTCCAGCTCTAAATGGTTTGTCGGTACTCTATCTTGTTTTGGATTCAGAACTTGTTTGCATTGAGGTATTTGTCTATCAATGGGGTCGTCCTCTTCAAGAGATTGACGGCTATAGAGATTTACACTGAGTTGATGCTCCCAAGTTTCAACAACTTGATTTTCAAGCTTAGCTCTCATACTTCACGGACTGCTATGGACTCAAAAACTTACTTTGATTCTTTTTATTCTGGTAATCAAATTCAGATTCCTTATCAATTTTTGTTAATAGAAAACTCATTCAAATCATTCTTGTTTGCACTGTTGTGGTGAATATGCAATTGTAGAATGAGTGAGATTCGTCTTGCACTGCAGTTGAATGCCGAGAGGTAAGCATTCATATGAACGAGCATGAACACTGGTTCATTCATGTTTTGTTTGGTCCTCAAGAGCCAACAAGGTGTGTGTATAATTAGTACCAAAATATAGAAAAACTCTTTAAAATGTTTAAATATAAACCTATATGATTAACCCATATGATTGATACAAATACTGTTGAACAAAATATAGCAAAACTCTTTAAAATGTTTAAATATAAACCTATACGATTAACACATATGATTGATACAAATACTGTTGAACAAATTGTTTGGGACAGAAATAAGGTATAGAGCATTTCATTTCAAGGCTTATAGTTTTTCCATAAGAATAAAGCTCTTGTTGATTTAGATACTATTTCGATGTAATTGTAGGCACTAACACCAGTGGTCTCACAGCAACATTATAGATCAAAAGATCAAGCTCTCCAGAATTCAGATCCAAAAATGCCATTCAAAGCCAAAAGCAACAAATGCTTGTTAAAACCCCTGTAAATATGCTAACTAGGTTTGGACATGAGTAGCTAGTGGTAGCAATATGTCGTGCCAAGTGTAAAAAAGGCCACCTGCAAAGAAGGCCAGGCATCAACATGGACACATGTTTAAAGAAGCACACATGCACTCCACAGATTTTTGGGAATTTCATATTGGAAATTGAATAAAAAACATATATTGTCTGGAGTTAATGCTAAAAACAATCATAACATTAGTTAGAAAAAGACTATAAACATATGGTAATATGTGAACTAATCTAAGTTTCAAACCTGAAAATCATCTCCGAAATAAGGCCAAATAAGACCTCAAATTTCAACAGTTATGTGTTCTCAATTGGTCAAGATAGTCTACTATTAGAAATAGAATACAACTTAGGTTATAATATTTTGAAATACACATTTTTTATTGAAAGAACTGCAACTAGATTCAGAGAGTCTTTTCCAATATTATGTTAGGAGGAAAAATGCTCATCATGGGCCATTTTGCCCGTCAAATAAAACTTAAATTTTAAACTAAACATCAAATAAAATAAAAAACTGTGAAAACGTCCATCCATACTGTCAAAACTGACAAAAATAACTGGTAAATTGTTTTACAAATTCCTACCCTGGAACTTGTGTTATGTGTATTGATAAAAAAATATCCGGAATCCTTTTTCTTTGCCATACGCTGTCTTTTAAAGATATGCTGGTCACTGGGCAGTTGCGTGAGTTATGTAAGAAGGGGCGGTTTTGGAACGAAATGGCCGGAACCCTAACTAGACTCTAACAAAACTCAGTTAGACTCTAACTAAATCTTTAATGTAATCGAACTTGAGTTTGGTTTGCAGAGTCATCCTAACTAGATTCTAACTAAACTCAGTTAGACTCTAACTAAATCTTTAATGTAATCGAACTTGAGTTTGGTTTGCAGAGTTATGGAACAGCGACACTTGTTCTTTGAAATCATCAGCGGAGCAGTTGCCAAAATTTCATATTATCACGATCTGTCCTCATTCCTGCCATGTATATTTTACATCTCTCATGTATTTATGGTTCATCAAATAGTTAATTGAGAGTTGTAGATGAGTACGTCTGCTCAGCATCCATACAAACGCCACCTGTGGTTACATCATCAAACGGACTATCCTCAAAGCAATGGATTTGCAAACAAAATGAGTGAAGGAATATACCATCATCATTTTTTTCCATATTTGCTGCTGCTTCATGAAAAAGAACAGAGTTGTTTCATTCTCATTGTTGCTTGGTTTGCACTGTTTCATGGAAATAGAAGAAAGAGAAAGACTCCTAAGCTGAGACCGTAGCCGTAAATGGAGGTAGCTGTAAATTTGCCGAGGATTTATATGGTGTAATACTGAAAATAAACTCGATGCAAATATTGTTATACAGTTTTTTAAAACTTTTGATGGATACAAACCCAAAAAAAAAAGAATCAAACTCGGATACAGATACAGATCAAACTCGGATACGGATACAGATCAAACTCGGATACAGATACAGTTTTTTAAAACTTTTGATGGTTACAAACCCCCAAAAAAACAGAATCAAACTCGGATACAGAGAGCATGAAAAATGGACGAGTCGAATGCATATTTATAAAAATCAATCACATGTATTAATACTAAAAGCCCGAAACTCTAAATTTCATTAACATTACAGTTATGAGGATATAACTACATCTATGGTTTCTGGCGTCTCTGCAATCACAATCCCTGGAACATTATTTTGGTTGGGCATTACAAGGACCTGCGTAAGGCACAAAGGACAGGTGCTCTTGAAAGAAAGCCATGGATCTATACATCTCTTGTGAAAGGAATGATTGCACCTTGGGAGTATACGAACTTCTTCTTTATCTTTCAACTTCGACAAGCAAATACTGCACATCGCATCACATTCCCTGGAACTTGCTTTGTATTTGACACACTTCAGTGTTTCCAGTTCACGCACAGACAGACCGGTTCGGTTTGGAGGTGCTGACGCTGGGGCTGAAGAAGCATTCAGTTGTTGTTGACCCGTGGTTGAAGTATAATTTCTTCTTATTCCTGAAGCATTCAGTTGTTGTTGACCCATGGTTGAAGTATAATTTCTTATTCCCGTTCTGCAACATTCAATGAGAAGATTCAAAAGTATTGAGAGCAAAATCCCAATTATTATGTCAAAGTACAAGGCATAGAAAAGCTCCATTCTTTAACATTCGTGAGCAGCTCACTATTCAGTCCTTTCAATCTAACTAATAATCAAAGGCACAACCGCTTCAAAACGAAAACATTTTTCAAAAGATAAATAGGAACGCAAATGCTATTTATAGCTATTTATAACTTTGTTATGAAGAAAAAGATATAGTACGATCATTTAACTAATTAACTTGTGGTTGTGGTTGGTTAATTAGTTTAGTTGGTTAATTAGTTAAGTGTTATTAATTATCACTAACAAGTTAAGTGGTAGTTAAGTGTTATTAATTATTATTAACAAGTTAAGTGCTATTAGTTAGATTGATAGGGATTTAGGTCTTAGAATTTGGGGTGGACTACTATCGTGTAGGATAAAAGACAACCAAAATACCCGCTTTTCTCGGTGTTTTGGGAGAAAAAACGGTTAAAATTCTTGCTGGAAATTATTATTTTCCAATTTTGGTAGTTTTAGCTATTCGGATTGCTTGTTCTAGACTAATTACCCAATTTTTGAAACTACCCAGATCCCCGAAATTGAAATGAGGATGGGACAAATGTACTCTCTATATTAATTTTATGTCAAAATTCTAAATAAACAATTATAAAAAAAAGAAATATAAAAAATAAAAGGCAACTAATGCATGGATAACTCCAAGCTAGCACTAGACAACCCGTTTAACTAAAGAAGGTAACAGGTAGTTGACACATAGACAACAAGTGATTACAACAACTCATTTAACTAAAGAAGATAGCATGTAGTTGAGGTATATACAACAAGTGATTACAACTAAGTATGGAGAACAAGTAATGGACAACTTATTCATGGCACTTAACTTGTGACCTATAGGTGTTCACCAACCACAAGTTAAGTTGTTGTGCTAGTAAGTTATATGTTGTTTGTTATCCACGCATAGTTGTAATCACTAGTTGTTATCACTTGCCTTCTTGTGCATGAGCTACGTTATTTTGATATTTTCTATTTCCTATTTTTTTATAATTGTTTAGTTCAAATTTAGAAAGAAGATCATAAAATCAATCAAATCAATGGGCACAATACACTTGTCTCATCCTCCTTCAATCTAGTAAAACCATACTTGCTAGTCCACCCTAAAATATAAACACCTAGATACACTTGTCTCATCATCCTTCAATTTAGGAAAATCATATTTGCTAGTTCAACTCAATATATAAAATATAAAACCTATCCATATAAATATTATATATAAAAAAAGGTGTTATTTATACCTAATTTAAAAATAATATTAATTTTTTAAATGATATTAAAGAAAAAATAAAAATAAAAACAATTAAATAATGAAAAAATATATATAGTAATATGGCAAACGTTTAAATTTTGGAAGATTTTTTTTTTTTGTAAGTAAGCAGTGCCAGAACTTTCTATTAATAAAGTACAAAATTGGTACAAAAATACATTCAAAATGAGGCAAAAATGTCTCACTGAAGCCCTTCCTGAGTTGGGAAAACAGGGCACCCAATGTTCAACAAAACAACTTCACAGGGAATTGCCAAAAGACCCAAATACAACTCTTGCTAAATTCACCCTTCAAGAAAAAACAAGTTCATTCCAGAGCTGCTACAGGTAAATAACCTCGACATAAGGCACCCCAAAATAAGCAAAACAGAGAGCAAAAAGACCAACCATTACGGCACTGGGCTCAACAAGACAATGAGCTGAATTTTAATTGGCATTCCTATTTGCACGGCTCTTGGCATCCTCCGGATCCTGGATGTTGAGTTCCTCCACCAAGGCCTCCCGAGTGTGCGTGCCCGCCATCCACTCTACTGGTTGGCTTTCAACTCCACGATGATTCCTCTGATTTCTTTAACAATTTGCTCACAGCCTGAATTTTGCGGGCAAGGAGAATTCGGCCAGCCCAGAATTTGTTGGCTGCTATCAGTCGCCCCTGTTGCTCTTCGAACTCCTAATGGAGAGAAATCTCCATATTAGCAATTTGAACCTCAATTGCCCCAGGCGTCTCCTCTAGATATTGGTGCACCCAGTCGAATGCCAAAGGCTAGGCATCCTCTCGAACGTTCTCCTGGTGGGATGTTCCTTCATCCCTTTGTCTGCTCTTCTCATTGGTACTCTGGCTAAAGCCGCGACGGCTTCTTAAATGCATGCGAGGGGGCATGATACACAAGAAGATAGTTCCAGATGAGAAAGATATACCTCCTACCAACTATAACCACCGGTTCCCGAAATGAAACATGCACAACATATCACCTCTCCGGATAAGGCAAACAATTTTAACAGTGCGAGCTGACCTGCAGCGATCAGCCTTTACGGCTTTAAAATCCCAAGGCCTGCTTTTAGATTCGACCATCGTACAGGTCCTTGGATAACCATTAGTAGAAATCATTATCGTTTCGTCCCTTCCCATAACCTCTCATGCTTGAGGTGCTGTAAGCCCTCGAATAAAAATGAAACTGGTACGATCCCACCTACTGAAACCATTCCCAACATCAATACTATACTTGAACCGACCATCCATCTCTATCCGGTCATTAATCCCTTCCTCATGCATTATCATGAACCTACTGGAAAATGGGCAATTTAAGAGGGAATACTCGTGTTACTGGTTTCGACTGGCCTACTAGCCCAGTCTCCACTTGGAAAAATTATGTTGTCTGGGTACATGGATGCACTTGATGGTTGATCATTAATATGAGGCGAACTGAAGCTTACGTGTGTCCGCGTGCCCTCGATGCCATGTTCATTATCACCACTACGATGTGTGGTTCCGTCCAAGTGGTTAGTTCCGTCCAGGTGGTTAATATCAATGATTGCGATCTCAATACACTGTCTCCTCAACATGTGATTGCATGCATCCTCTAACATGCCATATTTGAAAGTGACATGTGCTCCAACTACTTTGTTCGCCATCTGATTTCCTTTACGACGGACATGCAGGAATTAGGCAGCCGAGGTGGTGAGCAGAAGATGGTGAAGCCGAGAAAGTCTACACTCCCCTCTGGATTCAACTAGCAATTTCAATCATAATCATGGAGTCTCCCTCCTCTATCAGAGGTAACCATTTATGAAGAATTTCCCATCTCATTCAACTTACTAATCCTTCTAATTCAACTACATTGTTTGTGGATTCCCCCAGGTCTCCCCAGAAGACACCGAGCACCTTCCCTGAATCATTTCTTACTGCGCCACCAAAACCGGCCGGACTCGGGTTCCCCTTAGTACGTTGATTTCGTTCTTTCCAGACCTCCCAAACCATGAATCCGGGAAACAATTCCCAAATATGGTTTAGGAGTTCATTCTTGAATGGTTGGGATAGCCGTGTAGCCAGAGTGAGGTCAGGATGTCCTCGGACCCTTGCTGTCTTTCTGAAACGTCCCCCCCCCCTATCCCAAAGTGAAGAGGCCAACGAGCATTCATCCAACAGGTGGTTGATGGTGTCGGTGTCTTGTAGGCACATGTAGTAGTGGGGACGGTCCTGACAGGCCCCTTTTCCCTAGATTTTCCCATGTTAGGATGCGGCTATGAATGAGAAGCCAACCAAAGGTGGCGATTTTCCCAATGTAACACATGAAGGATTTGTTGCATCTGATTCCTGTCGAAAGCTGAATTTTGATGCATAGTGCATTGAGACCTTTGCATGCTTGTGCATGGGATTTATTTACAACTGTTTGGTGGGAGCATGTTGTTTGGAGAAAACCATTATGTGGAACTTCTTGCAACAAGTCATGAATTTTATGTTTGAATTTTCTTTTGGGTCATGTTTGAATTTACATGGACAGGTGGTTTCCTATCAATTTTTGTGAAGCACTTAGTTTCCAACTTAAAAAAAATCTAGTAAGATGGTTGTAGGTGAGCATAGAGGTTGGGAAAGCTAAGAATTTTCACCCATTGAATTCTACTACTTTTGGATGCTTGAGAAGCCATGAATTAATGTTGCAGGAGGCTCTCTAATAGCAGACATCATGTTGGAATCTTACTACATGCACTAGTAATCACTATAAGGGTTGGATTTCTTGAGGGAATTATGTATTAGTGAATGGAAATGCCTTCCTTGTGTTGTGAGGGGAATTTGGAAGGATCGACATGGTTGTGATGGCTTGGTGAGATTTTTGCAGAGCTTTGGTTGAGATTTTGGATAAGCATAGAGAGAAGGGTGGGTTATGGGTTGAGAGAGAAAAATCATGTAGGTGTTTCCTTGATGCTGGTGGCTTCATAGCTCAAATTGGGGCTGGCCTCTCAGCAAAAAGAGTATATGTTAGATAGAGTGCCTACGATTGGGTGGAAAATCACTCTTACATAGCCATTCGCTTGGATCTTCTTTGTTTAAAGAAAACTATTCTTTGTACATGATGTCCAATGATTTAATTTATATGTTTATGATAATTATTCTTGGATTTGCATGCTATGTGTGTGTGGATCAAATTTATTTCCAATGTGTGTGTTTATTTCTACATCTGCATGTGCATTTTAGCTGTTATAAATTCGTAATTATGGTCATGGGGAAAAATTTAGAGGCCTTGATTTAGTTAATGTCCCCTATGATGGACATATTAGGTGAAGGGGATATTACACAACTATACTGATGAAAAATTACACTCCTTTGACACCGATTGATTAAAATTACAAACTTCAAACAAGACCTCCTTACTTATAGAAACCAAAACAACCAACCAAACCAAGACATAATCTAATGCGTAATAGAGGATTAAATTTTATGATAACCCTTATAAGTTAAAAAGGAATTCCATAGACTCTCTCTTATGGCAATCTATGAACTCGTATAAAGCGAAAGAACCATCAATGAGCGAGAGAGCTTATTTAGACACATGATCTTCTTTTTTATTCAACTCTCTAAATATATGAGAGAAAGAAAACAATTTAATCGTGGATATTGCTTTTGATATGTTGCAATAATGATTGAAGACACACCACCTCCATGTTATTTTTTCCATTGGCCCAGTTGATTACGACCTTGGAATCACCCATGGCCTGCAACTTCTTAACACCTTGAAGATTGTCCAAATACAACAACTTCCAAAGGGAAATTAATTTAGCCCTCATATTGTATTGTTTCATTTTAGGGGCAAACCAAATTTTTGGAAATTTGGATTCTTAAAACTTGTGGATGATGTTTCAAGAATTAAATTGAATTTTTGAGGGTCAAATCATTTCTAAACAAAGTTATTTGTGTTCAAGCATTTCTATACTCATCAATAGCATTCCAATAATCCAATGAGTCCCTTAATCGAAGTCTGTATGAGGAAGTTATGCCTCACATAATTTTCCATATGCTTAATCATTGCAATACCAAGTCAATGTCATGCCAACTTTCATTGCATAAAGATGTGGAGCCAGTAACATGTAGACTTCAAGAATATTAAAGAGTCCCAAAAGATAACCCTAATAGGGGGTCAGGGCATGAAAAAATCCCAACTTGTCAGCAAAGTTGCAAATATACTGACAAAATTGTGAGTAAAATGGAAAAATAGAGAATCTAAAGTAATCTTCCATAAAATCCCTAAAAACACATGAAAATGGTAATTTTTTTTACAGAACCTAAGGGAATATTCCAAAAATTCCTTAAGAAACTCATGAAAAACATAAATAACACATGCTGATTTTTATTTAAAAAAAATATTTTTGAAAATGAATAATATAAACATAAATTTCATGTACTACAAAACAAATATTTTGAAATATATGCTAAACTTTTGTGGAATGAAAAAATAAATAAATACAAGTAAAAAAGTGGTTTTCAAAATTTTCAAAATTCCTAAAATTATATCCCTAACAAGAATTTTCAATCATTTAGATAGAAAAGAGAATACATGTTCTAATCATAACTTAAAATATATCAAAAACAATTACATCCTTGTTCAAAAAGAGTTAAATGAGTCATATTCTACTAATACTCTTCATTTGTGATAATATAACTAACAAATCCATACATTATTGCAAATATGGTGACAAATTTGTGAGTTTATTGATGCATCTCAATATGATTACACCACTATACAAAAATCAATAACAAAATCTAATTGGATACTATCATATTTAGAAAGTGATATTACCTCTTCATTGACCCCACCCGACTGCTAATGCCAATGTTGGAATGAGGAATAAAGGCATCAACTCTTACCCACATATAAATAAAAATAATAATTAATCACATCTTAGGAAATAGTGCAATGAATCCATTAAATCAACAAATAACTAAACCTTATATACACTATATAAAAATATTAGAAAGGAATCCTTGATGCTATGAAAACAACAACCCCTATGTTTGCTAGCTTTTGCGGCAATGAAACCTACATCCACAATGAGGTGAAGAACCTGTATATCAAGCATAGAACTTTCTCTTATAATTTAATGGGCCTGGCCACATATATACTAGAGATATTTTAAGAAAAAAACAATCTAAAAAATCACTTCTCTAATTATAAATCCCCAAAAATTAGTGCACATCAGTTGAAAATCCATCATGATAAATATGAGAAAAAGACCATGAAAAATCAGCCACAAAATGTTCATGGATGCGAATACATAGCATGTCCATTGCTACAAAGATTTTCCGAAAATCTTGAAGTTGTTATGTTATGATCATCCCACATTGCAATATGAATTATTGAATTCATCAACAGTAAAGTATGGTCAAATCCAACTAAATTGTGGTCCTTCTTGGTGAATATCCTCAATAAATATGTCAAGACACACCTTCCTCTATGTCAAGTGGATAAATGATTCCTATGTTTTTGGACGCAAATAAGGTGTAGGTGGAAAATGCAACTTAGATAAATCCCTACAATAAGTCTATATGCCTCGCATTGAGTTAGTGGTGCAGAATCCAAAAACTAACCCTATGGAATGCAATGTATTGAAAATAATCAACATACCTTCCTAACACGAACTCTACATACTTCTTCCTAAAAAAAATATTGGAATTTCTCTATTTTTAAGTGGTAGCACATCAAAATTGATGCGCCACCTATCCATCCAATTATCAATAATTAGAGGATAATGCACTAAATGATAGGAACATGAGTTCTCTTAGTGTTTAGGTTTGCACCCATATGAAGGTTTATGAAAAGAGTAAATATTATATATTTTAATCTTTAACTTTTTATTGCTTAATAATAAAACATGTTTTATATTCAAGGAGATTCTACTCTCTCTACAACGGTATATTATAAAGAACCCTTTTTTCCTAGTTAATGGTACCAAGAATTCCATCTAATTTGCTAATTTGTGTTAGGAAAGTGAGCCAAAATGGATCTCCAACCCTAAAAGGATTACTCAAATGCATCATTTCCAGAAGGATGTCAACATTTTCATCCATATGTGGTGGTGTACTTTTTGAACATTCGAAACAAGGGTTTTACATTAGGAATTTCAAGGTTTACAGTAGAGTTTATGATTGGAATTTTTGATTTGGTGAGGGTTTGGATTTTTTATTGCCATTTCAAAAGCATAATAATTCAATATTAGAAAAAAAAATGTAAATGGATAAACTCATAATATTTATGAATATTAAATGTAATAAATAATGAGAAAAATGATTCCTACCTAGAACTCACTTCCCAATCTCCCAATCAATCCCAAGGCATTGCTAAACATGTGAATAAATTTGAATGTGGGGGGATTTGGAGAGATTTATCTTCAAACAACAAGCTCGTTTTGTTATGAGCAAATTGGGAGGAGCCTCTTCTAGCCATAAAACCATCCATGTTACTCTTTTCCATTGCCCCACCACAAAACAAGGAATACATCATCTTTCTATACTCAATAGTCCCTCAGCAAGCTCATTTTTTTATGAGTAAATTGGGATGACCCTCTTCTAGCCCTAAAACCATCCATGTCACTCTCTTCCATTGCCCCACACAAAACAAGGAATACATAATCTTTCTATACTCAATAGTCCCTCATAGTACTCTTCCCTTCTAGTGCTCATTAGTGTGTGCAGAAGGAGTCCAATATGTTTATTAACTTCTAGTAATAACCTAGAACATAAAACACTTGGACTCAAGTTAGTCAATGAGAAACAATATTAGGGTTGCATGTATGAAAGTGTATCCTTAGCTACTATTGATATTCTCGGCATGGTATCTCTCTCCAACCATATTATTTTATCCTACATTTTTAGTATTGTTAATATAATTGCATCAATCCTATTGCAAATAAGTGTTAGTATAAAAAGCATCTTCTCCCATCAACCAATGTTGTGTATCAAAACATGTATATCATCAACATAGACAATTTTATGTGTATTCCTGCAACAATGGACATGAGTGTAGGTGAAGAAATTTCCATCTTGTCATTTGTCTTCCCTTCCATATTTTCGAAGCGACTTATAGAACATGGTAAATAATATATGTCAATGTGAGACATAAATAATGTATCCTTTATTTAAGGTAATGAAAGGTAATGTGGGATGCAACCATGTTGTAATATCTTTAACACTAAGTTATAAAAATAACCTTGTTTCTATGAGTGCAACTATAAAAACAATTGAGAAAACAAACCAATAAACCACCCAAATTAATGTTGTAACTTTACTTTATTATTAAAAAGGTAATGAAAATAATATAGAAAAGGTAGAAAGTAGCCTAATGGGTTAGCTCGAGTAATTTAGTCTTGTGTATTGGAAGAAGTGTTGGTTATGGAGCCTGATCTTCTTAATTTAGAGATGTTTTTGTTCCATTCGTGTTTGTACCCTAGTTTTATATGATATGCAGGCGGACTGAACACTCATCTCACCGGGGGGGGTGTGGGGGGGAACATCCCCCCTGGCTAGGGGGTTGGGGCGGGGATGGCGGGGGGGGAGCGATGGAATTTTTACCCTTCCGCCCGTATATCGCTTAGCGTACACAGCCCCGAGGAAATTTTATGGGTTGTTTTGTTGGCCAACAGTTTACAGGCCCATGGTATTGGGTAGCCCGTAGTATTTTCCCATGGTAATTCCCTTTAAAAGGAAGACATTGTAATACATTTGTGTAATGTATTGTATCATTGAAAAGATCTCTATGATTGTGTAAGAGAGACTGAGAGATATTGAAGAGGAATTTGCAGCGGATGTGTTGCAGGTTGTATCCCTTCATTTGTTGGATCGGTATAATAATAAAAATACTGGCAATTTCTCCGTGGACGTATCCCAGATTGGGTGAACCATGTTATATTGGTGTCTCTTGTATTGTATTTATGTGATTTATATTTGCATCTTGTTTAATGTTATTGCTCTGCGATCCTATTTTTCTAACAAGAAGGAGGTGCATGTTAGAAATATTGTAGGTCTCACTTGATGTTCCCACCAGGTTAGGTTGCCAAAACTACATTGAACATTAATATAAAGAATATCAACATTTTTTTATTAAATTTAGAAAAACTAATTCAGCATTTTAAAAACATCAATATTTATATATTGAAAATAAAAATTTCACGTCCACTATCATGAAAGACTTCTTTTAATGGTTTAGCTTGGTTTTTATTGTTTTATGATTTTGAAAAAAATGAGTGAGGTTTTATATTATAAAAAAATAAGTTGTGGAAGAGCAAACAATGATAGAAGTTTTAAAATTATAATTATTTCATGAGTTTCTAAAACCTAAGAAAATGACCAAAATTATCCCGCAGTAGTTTGGAAGAGTAGTTGAAAGTCTAATATATTCCTATGACTAAAGCTATATAACTAGATGTATTGTCCGAGAAGCAAATACATGTAAAATACATAAAAAACTAAAAGGGATTAAGTGAACAGGTTGCCACTATGTGCTTCCTCCATGTACTGATTATCTTGGTTGGAGATCCTCCCAAAGCAAGAATGTGACTACTCCATTACACCAAATGTTTTCTGTTAAATTGTTTCCTTCTCAAGTTGTTTTAGTGTAGAAGAAACCAAAGGATGACCTAGAATAGAGTGAGATCCATGAGTAAATCTAAAAATGATGTGATAATTCATATATGTTTCACTAGTGAGATTCTTGATTCCCTCATTTCGTTCGTTCATATTTCTTTCTAACTTCTCATGTTTGGATTCTTGTATCTCCAAGTGCGAACTTTGATTCTCAATGGACTACCTCATATCCTCCAAGATTTCATCTTGTAGAGAATTTTCTTCACGTCATTTTTACCTTTATCTTCGACCAGATTGTGGTTCAAAGGATTAGCCATAACCATACAAAAAGTGGAGGATGAACCCCCCCAAAACAAGCATAAAAAAGGAGAAGCCTTCAAAAAATACAAGAAAGCTTCAGATAGGATGTGTAGCCTAAGAAGATCTAAAAATCTAGGAGAGAGCACAACACTACTATAACTTGTGTGAAGTTCCAAAGAAAAACCCAATCCAATTCCCATAAACAAAAAGTGCCAAGAAGAAAAAAAAGGCAAAAGCAACAAAATGGTTGAATTTACCCCCTACCAACACTAATTGCCATGACTAGATGAAAACCAAGAGCAATACTCACCCAAAGCCAGGAGGTTATCCCACTAATGCAACAAAAAATGTACACACACACCATATACGAAATGAATTCAGGGGAATAGAGAGGAAGTGAGAGGGATCCTTTAACATGGGGGAGTGTTAATTTTCCCTCATCGAACATTAAATTGATGAGACTTGCATTGCTTTGGGTCATACTGAAATAACAACTAGTACCACTATCCCTAACGATGAGAAGAAGGGGTGAAACCAAACCTTTTCTAAAGTAATTAAAAGCCATAGTTTGATTAGGGGAACCACATTTTATGAGGGGGATCCCCATTTAAGACCAAAACCCCATTTTCTAGAAACACATCAAGGTTGGTTTGTCGATTGACCAAAAAATTATTCACTCGCCTCATATTGGTGATTCTAGTTTCGCGATGGTTTGGCATAAGATTATGCAAAAGAAACATATTGATAGCCGTAGGTAGACCCATATGCCTTAGGCTGCAAAAGACATGGATAATGTGAAATTATTTTTCGAGAAGCAGGTGAATCCGAGAGCGAGAGAGAGTATCTCTCGGTTGGAGCATTGTTTGTGAAGAAAAGGAATTCGACTTGATCCAGATTTGTTGGTTAATGAATTAGGGGGAATGGTGGAAAATGTTGGTTCCACTAGGATACAGGAAACCCTCTACATCTGCATCCTGTGCATGTTGTGGAACATGAAATATCTGCTCACTATGGAAATGGATGACTGTGTTAAGGGAAAGCTTCAAGATAATGACAACAATGTTTCCTTGGTGAATCAGTTGGTTTTTCTGGAAGAGGGTATGAGGCAGTTGGCTCACAATCAAATGGTGGTAGACGAGATAATCAATGCCAAATTGAATGCCCTGGACAAAGGATGTATGGGAAATACCTTCAGCAGATCCTTCCTAGATAGCTCTTTGGCCCCACAGACGGTATTCAAATGCTTCCTTAGTGCTTGACAAATCGATGCTCGACCTCCTATCAAATTAAAAATTCCAGGTGCTAGCCACGTAGTTCCTCCCCTTATCATTATATCTAATGATGAATAGATTTAAAATGGTTTTTTTTGTGATAGGATTAGCTCTATTTTTTGCTCAACCATTATAAATTTTGCATGTTTGGTCATAACCTACAGCTTGTGTGGGCCCTTTTTTCTAAATTTAGTCAAACTAACAACTCTAAGGATCGTATATTTATTTCATAGGCATTTCAGTGTGGGGACAAGAATCCAAACAATGACATATGGACACATAGTGCTTCTATGTTGTTTCTTATTAGCTCTATACAATTTTTTTAGTTTAATATAATTTTGAACTTTACAAAAAGAATTAAATTTAAGTGAAAAAAATCATCTCTTCATTTTATATATATATTTATACAAGTAATGGTTTAGAGTTTGTAGTAAAGAGGGATGTAGTGAATCTTAACAACTAGATAATACAAAAATAGAAGGAGTTTAAAGTAGTTAAAAAAGGGATTTGCTCCTGTCATGATAAAGTTTCTTAACCTATGCAACTTAGTTACACTCCATACATTCCATAGGATGGTTCTTCTAGTAGCATAAACTAAAGAAAATACCTAACAACAAAATACATTTACAAAACATAAACTAAATAAGGATTAAGGGATAACATGATGGGTTATTGTCTCATCTTGGATTTGATCCAAGGGGTCTACTTCCTACCTATCCATGTCCATCGCATCGTGAGGTTGGTTGAAAATTTCCTCTTCTCTTTGTATTAGGAAGGATTCCATTGATGGTTTCCTTCAATATGTAGAGGAAAATCCTTTATTGAGCTCAGAAACCATAGATACCAAACAAGTGAATTCATCATCTAGTTCTTGTTTTTCAAAGCAAAATATTCATAACAATATCATTTTGGGAAGCTTAATGGTCTTCCATCTCATGTTCTTTGGAGGTAATGGAGTAAATTGAATTACTGTTTCCTTTTATAAGATATTATTGTCTTCTCATGAGCCTTTTGATTTCTTGAAAGTCCCTCTGACAGGCTTGGGATTGACAACTATCCATGGCATTATATTTGAATATGATTTCCATCCTGGTGAGCCAATATTCCAACACATTGTAAGCCAGAGGGCCTGAAACCTACCTCCCAAAAAATCCCCAACACAATTGGAAGGGAGAGAATTGACCTAACTTCCCCTATGAAGATCAACACCTGATCATGTTTCATTAGAATGACTCAAACCCTATAAAGGGTGTTTGTAAGGACTCTTGACCTAAAATGAAGAATAGAGAATCCATGAAACACAATAATATAGGCTTTTTTGAAAAGAAACCAAACAATGAATTTCCCTAGGCTTGAATATTGAATTTATATTTCTATTTCCCCAAGATAAAATGAAAACCCAATATTTATGAATAGTATTGAGAGGAGAGATAGTACCATTTAACTTCTTGTTCAACTTTTTTCCAAGTGGAGATGGTGAGTGCTTGGTATGTAAGGTAGTTCCATCCTCCACTAGGAAGACACAAGAGCCCATGACTATATCTTTAACACTATTGGCCCTAAATTCTTAAGAATGAAACATTTATGAGGTTTACTAAATGCTATATACTAATATGATTAAAAGATGTTTCTTGAATTCCAATGCATAGAACAAGCACATAATTCTTGAGGAGAAGACAATAATTCCCATATTCTCTTAAAGAGGAGGAACCTATAGCTTGATAATTTGTAGATTGCATGAAATTGGGCATTCATGACAAGGAAACGTGCCTTAATGCATTGGACCTCCTTCCATTGTGGGAATTAATGCCAATGAGATGTGGCCTATTAACTTATTGTTGAGATTGCATGTTTAATAGATTAAATCGCTTAAGGGATGGGGAGGGTTGAATCAACCCCATTTTTCCTATAGTTCTCTTTGCCTGACCTTGTGGAAAGGTTGGCCAGTTGAGCCACTTTGTTGTTTAAGTAGTGTAAAATGTGGAAAAATCGAACTTATTCAAAATAATGGATTTCAATCCTTATTCTTTTGATGATTTGCACCAAAGAGTTTTCCTTGGAGATAGAAGTATTGTGTAAGTGATGAAAGATAAATCCAGAGTCTCCAAGGACCAAATGGTTGTTTATCCTTGATGAAGAGGTGATCATGATCGCTTGAAACAAAGCATAAGACTTGCTTAATTGTTTAAAGCATTCCCTACAACTCACGAGAATCTAATTTGTTGAGTTCCTTTGGGATCAATAAGGATCCTCTATACGTGCCACCCCTTCTTTATTTCAATATTAAAAAATATATATATTTTAAATAAATAAAGTAAATTTTAATAATATCTTCTTTTTTTATAAATTATTAACTAAAAATAATAGTAATTTTCATTAGTGTTTTTTATGTGTTTCCTCCTATGAGGCCATAGGTTAAAATCCAAAGGAGCGTAGGGTATGTAAACCTCTATAGAATTTTGCAATTAAATTGTTGTGCAGAGGGGGCTCCCTTGTCCCACAAACAAAGGGTCTCATACACTAAATTGGTGTCTGGCTTGGCTGTGACCTTAAAAGTAGAAAAAAGGTACATAGTGAGTGAGCCTGAGAGTACAACTTGAGTGGGCCTAATGGTACAAAACATGTGTTTACTCCTAGGAGGTCATAGGTTCAAATTTGGAGGGGGGTAGTGTGTGTACACCTCCATAGACTTTAGCTATCAAATAGTTGCCCGACAAACAAAGAGGTCTCATACATCAATTTGGTGTCTTCAAGTCTTGAGAGTCTCCAAATTTGCTAGGGGATTTGCAAGCCATAGTATGGACTAGAACTACGTGGAATGTTTGTTCGAAGATAAAATGAGTATTCCACAAATTACATGTGCAAAATAAGCCCAAGCAAAAAAAGCTTGTAAGTGTGGGACTCTTCCATAGCTTGAATAAGAAGAATGTACCCTTTTTTAGGTTGAAAACCACAAAATAAAATCCTAAATCAATAGAATGAATAGAAAAACCAATGAAACAGGCTGAAAGGAAATGTAATCTTGTCAACCACCAACTACTTGCTAGATATGTAAGAAGGAAAAGGAGACCACATTGAAGCTCTTTAAAAAATTTAATCTTAGGCTCTAATCCACATGCATGCATCAGTATCTTATATCTTTATATGTTAAAAAAAAAACAATTGGCTGATAATGGATTCCAAATATTGCCAATTGATTTACTTTTATTTTTTAAATAAAACAAAAAAAAATACTCTCTCTGCCCTTCTTAATAATTGCAGCTAATGAATACAATTTGTCCCGCATGTTACATTTTATGTTAGTAATTAATATCAAAATACAAAGTGGGAGAGAGCTCAACAAATCGGAGATAATGCAAGCGGTGTAAAAATGCTACGAATTCTCAACTACTATTGATGGTCAGAGGCATCGCATGGACTCTTTGCAGGGGTCACGGTGTCTATTTCTTTCCTCTCGTCATTTTATCTGCTGCCGATTTTCATGAAACCTTGTGGAAACCCTCGAGCAGGTCATTAATCAGTATAGATCGATAACCATGTTGAATATGAGAGGAATGCAAATTCGAGCTTTGGAAGATTCCATACATCCATCGTTGTGGGAACTAAGCAACTTGAAGCATCTCAAAATCTGCTTCGATAATTTCTCAGGACTTATCGTCTCTGCAGAACTCAGTTTCCCATTCACTTATTCAATAGTGGGCGGTCTCTCTTCATTAGTATTTTCCTGATCCAGTAGAGTCTGTCATTGTTAGCCGCTAAATCAAGTGTTGCCACCTATAACTAATATACGGCTTCCAGCTCTAAATGGTTTGTCGGTACTCTATCTCGTTATGGATTCAGAACTTGTTTGCATTGAGGTATTTGTTTATCAATGGGGTGGAGTCGTCCTCTTCAAGAGATGACGACGGCTATAGAAATTTACACTGAGTTTGTGCTCTCAAGCTTCAACAACTTGATTTTCATGAGCTTGAGCTTCAGGACGGTATGGACTCAAAAACTTATCTCGATTCTTCTTTTTTTTCTTTTTATATTTCATACATTAAATGACTCTGCTTTTCATGTTAAATACAAAAACCAGAAATTGGCTTCTCAGGGAGGTTACTAGAAACATATTAACGATAGTAATAAATTTCTAAATGACTTTATTTTTCATGTTAAATATAAAAACCAGAAATTAACTTTTCAGGGAAGCTACTAGAAACATATTAAAGACAGTAATAAATTTCTAAATGACATCTATTTAAAAACTTGATTTCTGAACTATTATGCAGTCACTTAGATATGTTAAGATGTGAACTCCATATCCTGATATCTAACATTACAAACTGACAATGACTGATGAGATGACTAACTAAGTCAGTCCAAACTAGATACAAAACAACTCATAATTAATATTTCCAACCGATCTTAGAACCTTAGCTAGAGACTAAACATGATAGAACTATAATGTTATGGCTTATTAATTGTTAGAGCGTTTTTAGACTCTTTATGATTCGTCATAATAAAACGACATAGAACAAGGTTCTTACATTTTTGCATTCAATCATTTTTGTCAATCGGTAGAGGACTTACAGTCTGGTAGGCAATCAAATTCAATTTTCTTGTTTCAGTGCAGGCTCACAATATTTTTGATAGCTAAGCCTGGCGGAGCGAGCCTAGAAGTGCCACAGAAATTTCTCTTGTTAGACGAAATATATCTACACATAACAATATTTCAGTTGACTTTGATATTACTTTAATTTTCAATATAATTGTTGATTCTTGTTTACTCTTGATGTCAGTGTCAATAGCATCTTTTTGGTATCAGCTCAGGTTAACGAGCTTTCTCCATCACATTTTGTTGTTTGTGTGGATGGATTCTTGTTCTTCTGTTAATCAAATTAGCGAATGTCAATTCATGTAAACAATAAGAAATTGAAGTTTACAGTGGAGTGTATTTGTAAATAAGAAAAAATGTAAGTGATTATTTAGTAAAAAGGAAAAATTAAAAATGAAATGTATGAAATTGAGGATATAGTAATATGCCTCTGCACAAACCATGAACACTGAAAGCTTGCTCTCGTTTTATTAGTTGTTTTCTTTTGAACCCTTTCCACAAGATTTTGATACCTAGTACATATCAGATTCCTTATCAATTTGTGTTAATAGAAAACTCATTCAAATCATTCTCTCGAACCGCTCGGATGAATATGAAGTTGCGAAATCAGTGGGAGCCTGGTGAATATGCACTTGTAGAATCAGTGAGATTCATCTTGCACTGCAGTCGAATGCCGAGAGGTCATATGAACGAGCATGAACACTGGTTCATTCATGTTTTGTTTTCATTCATGTTTTGTTGGGTCCTCAAGAGCCCAACAAAGTGTGTATAATTAATACCAAAATATAGCAATACTCCTTAAAATTTTTAATATAAACCTATACGATTAACACATATGATTGATACAAATACTGTTGAACAAATTGATTGGGACAGAAATAAGGGGCATAACATTTCATTTCATTTCATGGCTTATGGTTTTTCCATAAGAATAAAGCTCTTGTTGATACTTATTATTTCGATGTAATTGCAGGCACTAGCATTAGTGGTCTCACAACAACATTATAGATCAGAAGATCAAGCTCTCCAGAATTTAGATCCAAAAATGTCATTCAAATCCAAAAGCCACAAATGCTTGTTAAAACCCCTGTAAATATGCTAACTAGGTTTGGACATAAGAGGTCATATGAACGAGCATGAACACTGGTTCATTCATGTTTTGTTTGGTAAAGAAGGCCACCCGCAAAGAAGGCCACACATAATATGGACACATGTTTAAAGAAGCACACATGCACTTCATGGATTTTTGGGAATTTAATATTAAAAATTGCATAAAAAACATATATTGTTTGAAGTTAATGTTAAAAACAATTGTAAAGTTAGTCCCAAGGGTTAGCTCAATTGGTAAGAGGTGCGATGCTATTTCTAGCCGACCGTTTACCATCCTTACCATCCACCAAATGTGGGGAAATATTGGTAGGTGCGGCTATCAGAAAAAAAAACAATCATAAAGTTAGTTAGAAAAACAAAAGCTATAAACATTTTTAATATGTGAAATAACCTAAGTTTTAAACAATAAAATCATCCCTTTTCTCCATATAAGGCCAAATAAAACCTCAAATTCTTTGATTTGATGAAACAACAATTATGTGTTTTTTTATTGCTCAAGATAAAATCTACTATTAGAAATAGAATAGAACTTAGGTTATAATATTTTGAAGTACACATCTTTTTATTGAAAAAACTGCAACTCCATTCAGATTAAGAGAGTCTCTATCATCTATATATATTTTAAAAAATTATCCTCCAAGGTTATGTTAGGGGCAAAATGCTTGTCATGAGTCATTTTACCCGTTAAATAAGGCTTAACTTTTAAATTAAACATCAAATAATATTATTAAAAAAACTGTAAAAATTGAAAAAAAAAAAGAAAAAGAAAAAAAAAAAAAAAATACGTTCAAGCCATCCAACAGACCAACATTGGATGGCTTGAACGTACATGCTTTTAAGCTCAGCACCCTCGAACTTGTGTTATGTGTATTGATAAAAAAAAATCCGGAAACCTTTTTCTTTGCGATAAGCTCTCTTTTAAAATATGCTGGGCACTGGGCAGTTGCGTGAGTTACGTGAGAAGGGGCGGTTTTGGAACGAAATGGCCGGAACCCTAACTAGACTCTAAGTAAACTATCAGTTAGACTCTGGGTTTTCCACCAGGAGATTTTTAACTCTTTAATGTAATAGAACTTGAGTTTGGTTTGCAGAGTCATCCTTTGGGTTATGGAACAGAGACACTAGTTCTTTGAAATCATCAGCGGAGCAGTTGCCAAAATTTCATAGTATCACGATCTGTCCTCAATCCTTTATAACAATAAACTCATTCCTGCCATGTATTTTTAGATCTCATGTATTTATCATTTATGGTTTGAATCAAAGAGTTAATTGAGAGTTGTATATGAGTACGTCTGCTCAGCATCCATACAAACGCCACCTGTGGTTACCATCATCAAACGGACTATCCATGACATAATTCTCAACGAAGCAATGGATTTGCAAACAAAATGAATGAACGAATTTCCGATTAAACTAGCAAGGGCTTGTTTCATTTTTTTCAATATTTGCTGCTGCTTCATGAAAAAGCACAGAGTTGTTTCATTCTTATTGTTGCTTGGTTTGCACTGTTTCATGGAAATAGAAGAAAGAGAAAGACTCCTAAGCTGAGCCCGTAGCCGTAAATGGAGGTAGCTGTAAATTTGCCGAGGATTTATATGCTGTAATACTCATAATAAACTCGATGCAAATATTCTTATACATTTTTTTAAAACTTTTGATGGATACAAACCCCAAAAAACAGAATCAAACTCGGATACAGATACAGATAAAACACGGATACGGATACAGATCAAACTCGGATACAGATACAGTTTTTTAAAACTTTTGATGGATACAAACCCCCAAAAAAACAGAATCAAACTCGGATACAGATAGCATGAAAAATGGACGAGTCGAATGCATATTTATAAAAATCAATCACATGTATTAATACCAAAAGCCTGAAACTCTAAATTTCATTAACATTACAGTTATGAGGAAATAACTACATCTATGGTTTCTGGCGTCTCTGCAATCACAATCCCTGGAACATTATTTTGAATGGGCATTACGAGGACCTGCGTATTGCATAAAGGACAGGTGTTCTTGAAAGAAAGCCATGGATCTATACATCTCTTGTGAAAGGAATGATTGCACCTTGGGAGTATACGAACTTCTTCTTCATCTTTCAACTTCGACAAGCAAATACTGCACATCGCATCACATTCGCTGGAACTTGCTTTGTATTTGACACACTTTAGCGTTTCCAGTTCACGCACAGACAGACCGGTTCGGGTTGGAGGTACTGACGCTGGGGCTGAAGAAGCATTCACTTGTTGTTGACCCGTGGTTGAAGTATAATTTCTTCTTATTCCTGAAGCATTCAGTTGTTGTTGACCCATGGTTGAAGTATAATTTCTTATTCCCGTTATGCAACATTCAATGACAAGATTCAAAAGTATTGAGAGCAATATCCCAATCATTATGTCAAAGTACAAGGCATAGAAAAACTCCATTCTTTAACATTCGTGAGCAGCTCACTATTCAGTCCTTTCAATCGAACTAATAATCAAAGGCACAACCGCTTCAAAACGAAAACATTTTTCAAAAGATAAATAGGAACGCAAATGCTATTTATAGCTATTTATAACTTTGTTATGAAGAAAAAGATATAGTACAGTCATTTAATTGATTAACTTGTGGTTGTGGTTGGTTAATTAGTTAATTGTTATTAATTATTACTAACAAGTTAAGTGGCAGTTAAGTGTTATGAACTACTATTAACAAGTTAAGTGCTATTAGTTACATTGATGGGGTTTATGTCTTAGAATTTGGGGTGGACTACTATTGTGTAGGTAAAAGACAACCAAAATGCCCCACTTTTCTAGGTTTTTGGGAGGAAAAACTGTTAAAACTTTTGTTGGAAATTACTATTTTCCAATTTTGGTAATTTTAGCTATTGGGATTGCTTGTTCTAGACTAATTACCCAATTTTAAAACTACCCATATCCCCGAAATTGAAATGAGAACGGGACAAGTATACTCTCTATATTAAGTTTATGTCAAAATTATAAATAAAAAATTATAAAAAAAAGAAATATACTAAATAAAAGGCAACTAATGCATGGATAACTCGGAGCTAGCACTAGACAACCCGTTTAACTAAAGAAGGTAACATGTAGTTGAGGCATAGACAACAAGTGATGACAACTAAGTATGGAGATGGACAACTTATTCATGGCACTTAACTTGTGACCTATAGGTGTTCACCAACTAGAAGTCGAGTGGTTGTGCTAGTAAGTTATATGTTGTTTGTTATCCATGCATAGTTGTAATCACTAGTTGTTATCACTTGCCTTCTTCTGCATGAGCTACCAGTTATTTTGATATTTTCTATTTCCTATTTTTTTTTTAATTGTTTTGTTCAAATTTAGAAAGAAGATCATAAAATCAATCAAATCAATGGGCACAATACACTTGTCTCATCCTCCTTCAATCTAGCAAAATCATACTTGCTAGTCCACCCTAAAATATACACTTGTCTCATCATCCTTCAATTTAGGAAAATCATATTTGCTAGTTCAACTCAATATATAAAATACAAAACCTATCAATATAAATATTAAAAAAAATAAAAAAATAAAGTGTTATTTATACCTAATTTAAAAATAATATTAATTTTTTAAATGATATTAAAGAAAAAATATAAATATAAAAAATTAAATAATGTAAAAAATATATATTGTAATATGGCAAACGTTTAAATTTTGGAATATTTTTTTTTTGTAAGTAAGTAGTGCCAGAACTTTCTATTAATAAAGTACAAAAATTGTACAGAAATACATTCAAAATGAGGCAAAAAAGTCTCATTGAAGCCCTTCCCGAGTTGGGAAAATAGGGCACCCAATGTTCACCAAAACAACTTCACAGGGAATTGCCAAAAGACCAATATAGTTCTTGCTAAATTCACCCTTCAAGAAAAAACAAGCTCATCCCAGAGCTGCTATAGGTAAATAACCTCGACATAAGGCACCCCAAAATAAGCAAAACAGAGAGCAAAAAGACCAACCATTACGGCACTAGGCTTAGCAAGACAATGAGCCAAATTTTAATTGGCATTCCTATTTACACGGCTCCTAGCGTCCTGCGGATCCAGGATGTTGAGTTCCTCCACCAAGGCCTCCAAAGTGCGTGTGCCCGCTAGTCCACTCTGCTGGTTGGCTTTCAACTCCACGATGATTCCTCTGATTCCTTTAACAATTTGCTCATGGCCTGAATTTCGCGGGCAAGGAGAATTCAACCAGCCCAGAATGGGTTGGCTACTATCGGTCGCCCCTGTTGCTCTTCGAACTCCTGTTGAAGAGAAATCTCCATATTAGCAATTTGAACCTCAACTGCCCCAGGCGTCTCCTCCAGATATTGGTGCGCCCAGTCAAACGCCAAAGGGTGGGCGTCCTCCAGAGCGTTCGCCTGGTTGGATGTTCCTTCATCCCTTTGTCTGCTCCTCTCACTGGTACTCTACCTAGAGCCGTGACGGCTTCTTAAATGCATGCGAGGGGCCATGATACACAAGAAGAGAGTTCTAGATGAGAAAGATATGCCTCTTACTAACTGTAACCACTGGTTCTCGAAATGAAACATGTACAACATATCACCTCTCCGGATAAGGCAAACAATTTTAATAGTGCAAGATGACCTACATGGATCAGCCTTTACGGCTTTAAAATCCTAAGTCCAGCTTTTAGATTCAGCCATCATACAGGTCCTTGGATAACCATTAGTAGAAATCATTATCGTTTCATCCTTTCCCATAACCGCGCATGCTTGAGGTGCTGTAAGCCCTCAAAGCAAAATGAAAATGGTACGATCCCACATGCTGAAACCATTCCCAACATCAATACTGTACTTGAACTGGCCATCCATATCCGTCCGTTCATTAATCCCTTCCTTACGCATTATCATGAACCTGCTGGCAAATGAGCATTTTAAGAGGGAATACTCGTGTTATTGGTCTCGGTTGGCCTACCACCCCAGTCTCCAATTGGAAAAATTATGTTGTCTGGGTACATGGATGCACTTGACAGTTGATCATTAATATGAAGCGACCTGAGGCTTGCGTGTGTCTACATGCCCTCGATGCCATGTGCTTTATTGCCACTACGATGTGTGGTTTTGTCCAGGTGGCTAATATCAGTGGTTGCAATATCAATACACCGTCTCCTCAACACATGATTGCATGCATCCTCTAACATGCCAGATTTGAAAGTGACACATGCTCCAACTCCTTTGTTCACCATCTTGTCCGCCATCTTATTTCCTTTACGACGGACATGCAAAAATTTGACAGCCGGGGTGATGAGCAAAAGATGGTGAATCTGAGAAAGTCTGCACTCCCATCTCCAATTTTGTGAAATCTTGGCTATGGCTGACGCCCTCTGGATTCGACCAGCAATTCTGATCATGATCATGGAGTCTTCATAACATAGCCTTTTTGCTGAAAAACATTTTATGCTGAAAACATTATGTTAACTTTTATTGTAAAGTTTTATATTGGACAAGTGTCCAAAGATGACTGTAATTGCACAATATTTTATTATTTAATAAATGAAATAGGAGACAAATACCTAAAGGAACTGTTGAAAGAGAGTTTACTGACCCACTAGGTGGAATGGAATCTGGGGTAGAAGGCAATGGACAAGTGGCAGCATCATGATGCTACTAACTAGCTGTTGGTACGGAACAACTCCCTTGAAATGTGGTCATAGTGCCCTGGAAGGTGGGACTGGAGCTTGAGGCTCATTTATTCAAAACTGACCACTAAAGACCTAGGCAGTCTATATAAGATCCATCGAATTATGAATTGACGTTCATCACTTTTCCTGACGAGAAAATTTACCTTGGGGTTTTGTTGTGCTTGCACTCAAGAGATTCAATGTGGGGATATGCTGAGTTTTGTTTGATCATGGTGTAAGTCTGCCTATTATATTGCTGAGTGCAGAAGGCATATTTGAGTGCAGAAGTTACACTACTGAGTGTAGAAGTTTCATTACCTAGTGCCTTGCTTCTACACAGATTCCATCTACTTAGTGGTTAAATAAGCAAGCTCGGGGGTCCAAAGGAAGCAAGTAGTTTTGGTTGCTTCTTCTGGAAAAGGTTGGGAGGAACATGCCTCCTTGGGTGTTTGTCGGCCCTATCTTCAGTTACAGGTTCTACTGTCTTTTTCTAATTCTAAGTAGTTAAAATTCTATCTGCAATTATTAATTTACTGTTTTCAAAGATATTATTGAACAAATGCATTTATTTTAATTTCTGACTTAATTAGGATTCTGTATAGTACTGATTATGTATGATGAATTGAATAAAATATTTCTCTGCATTTTCCCCCGTGCTAATGGATCTGCATCGTACTCTAGTACAGAGAAGATAGATGAATTGATAGGCATATTTCCAGATGAATGAGAAGATCAATATTGTTGTATTTCATTAAGTTTTTCCTTCCATTAATATTCTGTATTAAATTATATAATTCTATATCCTTCTTTTATCATTCTTTCACCAGTCTAATGTTTTTAAAAATCCCCTGTATTTCTTTCACCAGACTGTATTGAAAATAACAACTGCAAAAACATTTATCTTCCTATTACATAGTATTTAGGAAATCATAATAGTTGCGAATTTAATAGCATTAACAAACATTATATTATTTTCCTATTATGACAGTCATAGATTTAAATGAGGGTTTATTTCTTTCCATGGTACTCTTTTCAAATCTTGCAATAGTTTCTATTTTCTTTTCCTATAGAATAATTTATGCAATAATATTCTTAACATTTAACATTTAAAAGAGGAAAACAAGAGTCGGTCAAACTCTTAAAACATATCAGCAGAAAACTCATGAAATTTCTTTATGTCAATTTCGCCTAACTTTTCTAAACATTCGACTGAAACCCTAACACTCTAGCATTTCTTTCCACAAACATTTTATACAACAGAGCTAGTATTTACTTTTAAAAAATGGTATCAAGATTTGGAATCACTTTTATTTTACGGTCAATCGACCAAGGGTTAATACCCTCTCGGCGAAAGCCTTCGAACTTATCCACTTAAAAATTGATGTAAAACTTAATCCCTCCATTAGAATGGAGCCATCGATTTGAAAACAAATCATTTAATATACAACTGAAGAACCAGAAACAACCATCACAGACATTCATAACAACTACCAAGTCTGAACAATTACTCTAACGAGTGGCCAAGCCATCTAGTTAATCTTTTGAACTATCTTTTGAAAATATTAAACTTTAAATAACAGTTAACAGAAAGTTTTAAAACCATAGACCAGTTCAACGCGACAGCCTATGGCTTTCGTCATCTTTCTCTTTTAAATGCTGTAGTCTTAAGTCAATTCACATTGTTATTTTTTTTACAAAACTGCACCTTTATTGTTCCCAAAACGTAACATTGTATTATCATTTTCACATAAGAAGGGTTTTCATCCCCTAGTTAGATACATTTAAGCAAATGTTAAAATAACACATGGCTGGTTAACAGAACATGATGAGAGTTCATCCTCCGTCCTTAAAAACATTACATTCAAAATCACTACGTTTATGGAAAAAACGATGCCAGAAACCAGCACCAGGTTGTGACGAGTAGCAATACTGACAAGCTATGCCAGGAGAACCTACAGGGAGTTGCACCATTGAGGCTTACCAGGTGGAGCGAGCTATTATCTTCCCACCAAGCATTCGGCTCTGCAAGTCCTTAACCCTGTCAATACCTGCCATAGCAACGTCAAGAGGTTAAAACTCATTCAAATGAAAACAAGAAAATGTAAAAGTTTAACTTAAAACTTTATAAGTAATTCTTCACTGAAGTCGAACTCATTACCTTGCTTTCAGAAATACAAAATTTGAACACCAATAGCAAAGAGATCAGAATCCACCTAACAAGTCATAAAAGAGAAAGTTTCAGACGCCATGATTTCGCCATTTGTTTTCATTCAAAGACCACCAGTTCAAAACTAAAACCCTGAACATAGCAAAGAACTCTGAGAACCCTCTATCACAGTGAACAACGAAAGCTACTAGTTGATTGACACTCGAACTCCTTATGAAAAACCTGAAACCATCAGTATTTTAACCAAAGATCTCACCATCGAACCCGAGGAAGGAGTCCTCAAACGTCCTGGTTTCCAACCCTACAACTACGCGGCCGATCAGCCTCTCTCCAAGCTCAATCTCTCCAAATGAATGCAAAGGATTAATATAAGCGAAAGTATAGTATGAGTAGTTAGGTCAAAACCCAAACCCGAGGACATAACCAAATCAACGAAGACAATCGAGCCAGCTGTGAATCACGAAGTTCAAAGCACCAGTACCTTCAAAGCTTCATTAATAACTCCATTAATGCAGAGCCCAGCTCGGAGTAGATTCATCCAGTTACTACCACACAACTCGGAAAAATCATCGGTGTCTCGCACAAGACTTGACATGGAATCTACCACCTGGATAGCCAACAGGAAAATCCACCAAAGGAGTGGATGGGAGCATTAAAAGCTCAATTCATACATGTTATCAATAACCCTCAAAGGACTGCAGAGCAGTAAAGACCCGTCATTTCCATTAACGTTGCATTAGCGCGATTTTTTTTACAAAGTTAGTAATCCACATTACCAAAGGTTATTGCACCTATTTCATAGTATTACATCTAAGGTTGTATTACATTATTTCATACCATTCCAATGCATAAATCACAATCATATAATTGTATCATATGATGCATAGGTCGTAATCTACATATAACACATGCTAGGTGCACTATAGGTAACATATGGTAGTGGCATTAGAAATAGAACCCAATAAATAAGCATCATATCATTTTTTATATTTCTGAACCCGCACTATATCGTTACACTATTATAATGACTAGTAGAGATATTAAATCAAGAAACATTTAGTTCATAACTACATAGTCAATATATATATGATGCATTTGATTGTATTTGACAATAGGTCGCATTTATATAGTATTGTCTCAATATATAAGTTAGGGATCACTACTTTTGCACATAAGTAGTGTTACATTATTACTTTGTTACACAAAAATCTTAAATAGTATGAATTTAAATCAAAGGATCATCTTAGTTTCTATGATTTCTACATTAGTAACTCCATTTTTATAATGGATACAATATGTCAAACTTTATTTGCCATCGTAAGAAAATCACTATATACTGGTACTTGAATGAAAAGTTATCTATCTCATGCAGGTATTACAATAGAAGGAAACTCATGTTTTATTTTTATATAGATCTTGTATGGTTGGATCATTACATACCCTCAGTAACCTCCATGCACAGAAGTACTTATAATTATCTTAATGCATTGACAGCTAGCTTAAACATATTTATTTGCTTGAATTACTTAAATTGTCGTAATACCTTACCTATGAACCCGTGAAAAAGAAATCAAGTTCAATGCTTTAGCTATCAAAGCTAAGTAAACCTCGGGGCACCCTGTAGGAACCCTTCATCAACATTCAAACATAACAGTCAGTATTTATTGAAAAAAAACTGTATCACATGAGAAGTTAAATACTGTCTGTAGATTTATATTTTATTACAAATGAACTATTGTCTTATTTTGTTTAAGAATTACGAAGTGTCACTTTATTAAACTACTATCAGTTAAATGGTTAACAAACACCTTAATTCCGCAGTTAGCATTTTTAGTAATTAATGCTACTTCAAAAATTTTAAATTTTTAGTGAATTTTTCAGGATGTTACATGTGGTTCAAACTCTAGGCCTAAAATAGGCTCACGCACGCAAACAGAAAATAAAAATCAGGAAGTTTATATTACTAACTTTTATTTTAATTCTATTTTTGTACATAACAAATTGATATTAATTTGTAGGTATGGACATGCTGGAGGAATCAGCAAAGGACAGATCCCCTCATAACGAGCATAATAACAATAATAATGAAGGAATATATGTTGAATTAAATAACCAATCTTTAGAACTTCTTCGTACTGTAAAAGATTTAAAATTTGAGATAAGAACTGTTAAGGAAGAAAATGAACGCATTATGAAAGCACAGGAAGAGTTAAATCAAATTCTATTGGAGAAATACCATCACGAGGAAAGAGGACAGAAATCAGAAGTATATTCTGATTCTAGTACAATGTCTCACAAACATAAGAGTAAGACAGTTTAAAATGTTAAAAATATTAGTTACTCATCATCTGAATCTGATCAAAGCAATCGTAATTATGATCATGACAACAGTGACAGTGATTGTTGTTCTAAAAAGAGAAAATATAAGCATCATGAAGAGATTACTGGGGATTTTAAAAAGATTAAGCCACCAACTTTTAATGGTGAAGGTGAAAAGGATGAAATAGCTAAAGCATGGTTGTCTGGGATGAAGATGTATTTTAATATTTATGACTACTCTTCTCAGTTAAAAGCCAAGATGGCTATTTACAATCTGATAGGAAAGGCATATATCTGGTGGCAGGACCTTAAAAGAATTAAGAGCATAAAGGAAAGAGACGTAACCTGGAACATGTTTAAAAAGTTATTTAAGAAAAAGTTCTTGTCAGAACAGTACTATGAAGATAAATCAAAAGAGTTTTATGATCTAAAATTGCGTACTATGAATATGAAGGAGTTGTGTAGCAAGTTTCTTAGCTTGTTGAGGTATGTACCTTACATGGTCGAAGAGAAGCCTAAGGTGCAAAGGTTTCTAAGTTTTCTACCTTTCAACATAAAAGATAGGATTGAGTATGATAACCCTTCCACTCTGGAAGAGGTTATGAGGAGGGCAAATTTCTGTTTTGACCAAAATAGAAAAAGAGAAGGAACAACTGGCTGGAAAAGTACTAGGTCTAATCAATTCAAGCATAAAAAGAAGAGCTTTAATCATAATTCTGGAAGTTTTAAGAAAAATTTTAGTAACAAAAAATTTCCAAGTAATAATAATTACAGGAGCAATGCACCACAGAATTTTACTCCTGCAAGAAATGTACCTAATAACAATAACAACACCAGGTATGCTGAACAGAAAGGACCTATGAAGTGTTTTGATTGTGGTGGACCACATAAGAAAGAAGATTGTCCACGCAACAAAAGGATAGTCAACAACTTTCATAGCATACAAGCGGAACCAACAGTTGGTGATGTGGCAAGAGAAATGCCAAGGATAAATGCAGCGTTGGAAAATCGGCAAGTAGACCATCAAACGTCCATGGTCGAAATCAAAGGTATGCTACAAAACCGATATATTTCTATTTTGATAGATCCAAGTGCAAGTTTGAGCTACATTTCACTTGAATTAGTGAAAAATTGCAAGTTAAAAATAGAAAAGTTTGATAATTCTTGGTTAGTTCAGCTAGCAACAGGCACTAAAAGAAAGGTTACAGACTTTGTTAAAAATTGTGATGTATTTTTGAATTAGCTGAAAATCCAAGTTAATCTGAATATTTTACCCTTAGGGTCATATGAATTTTTGATTGGCATGGATTGGCTTGAATAGCATAGAGTAGTGCTTAATTGTTATGAAAAATCTTTTACTTGTATGAATAATGAAGGTAAAACTGAAACAGTAAAAGGAATTCATAGGAATATTTCAGTAAGACAAATTTCTGCGTTACAAGTTAAGAGAGCTGCCAGAAAGGGCTGTAAAATGTTTGTTGTTAATGTTATTAATGATGAGTGTTCATCTAAAGAAGACAAGTTAAAACTAGAGGATATTTCCATCCTTATGGACTTTTCTGACATATTCCCGAAAGATATTCCAGGATTACCTCCGAAAAGGGAACTTGATTTCACCATTGAGTTAGTACCAGGTGCGATACCAAACTCAAAGGCTCCCTACAGGATGAATATTCTGGAGTTAAATAAGTTAAAATCTTAGCTGAAGGAATTAATAGATAAAAACTATATAAGGCCAAGTGTGTCTCCTTGGGGAGCACCAGTAATTTTTGTTAAAAAGAAGGACGGTACCATGCTATTGTGTATCGATTATCGTCAGCTTAATAAAATAAAAATTAAGAACAGATATCCCTTACCCCACATAGATGATCTATTTGATCAAGTAAACGGAGCAGAGATATTCACTAAAATGGACTTAAGGTCCGGGTATCATCAGGTTAGAATAAAAGACGAAGACATATTCAAAACTGCACTCAGAACGCAATATGGACACTATGGGTTCGTAGTTATGCCTTTTGGGATAACTAATGCACCGGCAGTGTTCATGTGTTTGATGAACAACGTTCTGCATAAATATTTGGATAAGTTTGTTGCTGTGTTCATTGATGATATTCTGATTTACTCAAAAACTAGAGAAGAGCATGACGAACATTTAAGAATAATTCTTCAAGTTTTAAGATAACATCAGCTTTACGCTAAGTTCAGTAAATGTGATTTTTATAAGGATAAAATACAGTACTTGGTCACATAATTTCTAAAGACAGAATTTTTGTCGACCCTGATAAGATAAAAGAAATTAACAAGTGGCCTGTCCCTAAAGATGTAACTGACGTTCGGTCATTTATGGGGATAACAGGTTACTACAAAAAGTTTATTGAAGGGTTTTCAAGAATTGCGAACCCCATTACTTCTTTGCAGAAGAAAGGGAAGAAATTCGCATGGGATCAAAAGTGTCAAGAAAACTTTAATAAGTTAAAAGAATTATTAACTACTGCACCAATTCTAAAAATTGCTGATCCTAACAAGGACTTCGTTGTATGCACTGATGCATGTAACGATGGACTTGGTGGGGTCCTAACTCAAGAAGGTCATGCTATCGCTTTTGAGTCTAGAAAGTTAAAAATCCATGAAAAGAATTATGTAACTTACGATTTTGAGTTGGCAGCTGTGATACATGCATTAAAAATGTGGCGCCATCACTTGATTGGAAGAAAATTCATACTAATGACATATAATAAGGGTTTAAAGTATTTGTTGGTTCAGACAAATCTTAATGCAAGGCAAGCTAGATGGCTAGCTTTCCTTAGCGAGTATGATTTCAAGATTCAACACATCCAGGGAAAGGAAAACAAAGTTGCTGATGCATTAAGTAGAAATCCCAGATTAAGCTTTATGGCAACAATCAGCACCTTTAAGATAGATTTGGAAAATCAAATTGAAGAAGGAATTAAACAAGATGAAAATTATCAAAAATTGCTTGGTAAAGTTGTTGAAAACGTATCATAAAATTTAATAATAGATTTCAGCATTGATAAAAAGGGGTTAATAACTTATAAAAACAGAATTTATGTACCAAATGTGTCAAAGGTTAAGCTGTTAATTTTGGATGAAGTTCATAAGAGTCCTTATTCAGGACATCTAGGTTATCAGAAAATGATAACTATGTTAAGGAAGGATTATTTTTGGCCCAACATGAAGAATGAAGTGGCTGAATACATAGCTAGATGTTTTGAATGTCAGACCATTAAGGCTGAACATCAACATCTAGCTGGACTATTGTTGCCATTGCCAATTCCAGAATGGAACTGGGAGATTATAAGTATTGATTTTATTACAGGTTTTCCTAAAAACCAGAAACAAAATGACTCCATAATGGTGGTTGTGGACAAGTTAAGTAAGGCTGCTCATTTTATTACTGTTAAAACCATTTTTAAAGCTTCTAACATTGCAAATGTATTTATGAAGCAAATCTTTCGCCTGCACGGAATTCCAAAGGTAATTATTTCTAACCGAGACTCTAAGTTCACTGAAAATTTTTGGACAACACTGTTTAAAGGTTTAAATACTAAACTAAATTTCAGAACTTCTTTCACCCACAAACTGATGGTCAAACAGAAAGGGTCAACCAGATTTTAGAAGACATGCTAAGATTGTATGTCAAAGATCAACTATCTAAGTGGGAAGATTATCTACGTTTAGCAGAATTTGCGTACAATAATTATTATCAAGCATCTACTAAGTTAAGTCCACTTGAGATTTTGTATGGAAGAAAATGTTGTACTCCTATTTCTTGGGATAACCCTGTAGACAGATTAATGCTAGGACTAGATTTATTGAAAGAAATTGAGCTAAACATGAAACAGGTTCAAGGTAACTTAAAAGTTGCCCAAGATCGGCAGAAACGTTATACAGATTTGAAACGCACTGAAAGAGAATTTCATATTGGAGACCATGTTTTTATAAAGGTAAAACCCAAGAAAATTTCTTTGAAGCTTGGGAGTTGTGCTAAACTAGCACCAAGGTACTATGGACCATTCAAAATTCTATCAAGGATTGGAGTTGTTGCATATCAATTGGCCTTGCCATCAAATTTAAAAATCCACAATTTTTTTCACATTTATGTTTTAAAGAAGTATGTGCACAATGCTACTCATGTGCTGAATTGGAATGACATATAGGTGGAGCCTGAAGGAGATTTTCAGGTGGAACTAGAATGTATTCTTGACCGGAGGGAAATTATGCTTCGGAATCGAACCATAGGACAGGTAAAGGTGCAATGGAAGCACCTTATCCCTGATGAAGCTACCTAGGAACTAGAAAGTAAAATACGGGCAGCATATCCAGTTCTGTTTCAGGAAAGTTCAAATGATGAATAAGCAACATCGAGGACGATGTTGAGCTTAAGTGGGGGTGTTTGTAACATACCCTTTTTGCTGAAAAACATTTTATGCTGAAAACATTATGTTAAATTTTATTGTAAAGTTTTATATTGGACAAGTGTCTAAAGATGACTGTAATTGTACAATATTTTATTATTTAATAAACTAAATAGGAGACAAACACCTAAGGGGACTGTTGAAACAGAGTTTACTGACCGACTAGGTGAAATGGAATCTGGGGTAGAAGGAAATGGACAAGTGGCAGCATCATGATGCAACTAACTAGCTGTTGGTACGGAACAACTCCCTTGAAATGTGGTCATAGCGCCCTGGAAGGTGGGACTGGAGCTTGAGGCTCATTTATACAAAACTGACCACTAAAGACCTAGTCAGTCTATATAAGAGCCATCGAAATATGAAATGAGGTTCATCACTTTTCCTAACAAGGAAATTTACCTTGGGGTTTTGCTGCACGCTTACACCTAAGATATTCGATGTGGGGATATGCTGAGTTTTGTTTGATCATGGTGTAAGTCTACCTATTATATTGCTGAGTGCAAAATGCATATTTGAGTGCAGAAGTTACACTACTGAGTGCAAAAGTTTCATTACTGAGTGCCTTGCTTCTAAAAAGATTCCATCTACTTAGTGGTTCAGTAAGCAAGCTCAGGGGTCCAAAGGAAGCAAGTAGTTTTGGCTGCTTCTTCTGGAAAAGGTTGGGAGGAATAGGCCTCCTTGGGTGTTGGTCAGCCCTATCTTCAGTTACAGGGTCTACTGTCTTTTTCTAATTCTAAGTACTTAAAATTCTATCTGCAATTATTGATTTACTATTTTCAAAGATATTATTGAACAGATGCATTTCTTTTAGTTTCTGATTTAATTAGGATTCTGTATAGTACTGATTATGTATGATGAATTGAATAAAATATTTCTCTGCATTTTTCCCCATGCTAATGGATCTGCATCGTACTCTAGTACAGATAAGAGATTAAGATAGATTAATTGATAGGCATATTGCCAGATGAATGAGAAGATCAATACTATTGTATTTCATTAAGTTTTTCCTTAAATTAATATTCTGTATTAAATTATATAATTCTATATCCTTCTTTTATTATTATTTCACCAGTCTAATGTTTTTAAAAATCCACTGCATTTCTTTCACCAGACTGTATTGAAAACAATAGTTGCAGAAACATTTATCTTCTTGTTACACAGTATTCAGGAAATCATAACAGTTGCAAATTTAATAGCATCAACAAGCATTATATTATTTTCCTATTCTGATAGTCATAGATTTAAATGCAAGTTTATTTCTTTCCAGGTTACTCTTTTCAAATCTTGCAACAATTTCTAGTTTCTTTTCCTATAGAATAACTTATGCAATAATATTCTTAGCATTTAACATTTAAAAGAGGGAAACAAGAGTCGGTAAAACTCTTAAAACATATCAGCAGAAAAGTCATGAAATTAATTTATATCAGTTTCGCCCAACTTTTCTAAACATTCGACTGAAACCATAACACTCTAACATTTCTTTCCACAAACATTTTATACGACAAAGCTAGTATTTACTTTTAAAAAATAGTATCAAGATTTGGAATCACTTTTATTTTACGGTCAATCGACAAAGGGTTAATACCCTCTCAGCGAAAACCTTCACACTTATCCACTTAAAAATTGATGTAAAACCTAATACCTCCATTAGGATGGAACCATCGATTTGAAAACTAATCATTTAATATATAGCTGAAGAACCAAAAACAACCATCACAGACATTCATAACAACTACCAAGTCTGAACAATTACCCTAATGAGTGGCCAAGCCATCTAGTTAATCTTTTGAACCATCTTTTGAAAATATTAAACTTTAAATAGCAGTTAACACAGAGTTTTAAAACCACAAACCAGTTCAACACGACAGCCTATGGTTTTCAACATATTTCTCTTTTAAATGCCGTAGTATTAAGTCAATTCACATTGTTATTTTTTTTACAAAACTGCACCTTTATTGTTCCCAAAACGTAACATTGTATTATCATTTTCACATAGGAAGGGTTTTCATCCCCTAGTTAGATACATTTAAGCAAATGTTAAAATAACACACGGCTGGGCCGGTTAACAGAACATGATGAGAGTTCATCCTCCGTCATTAAAAACATTACATTCAAAATCACTACGTTTATGGCAAAAAAGATTCCAGAAACCAGCACCAGGTTTTGACGAGCAGCGATACTGACAAGCTATGGCAGGAGAACCTACAGGGAGTTGCACCATCAAGGTTTACCAGGTGGAGCGATCTATTATCTTCCCACCAAGCATTCGAATCTACAAGTCCTTAACCCTTTCAATACCTGCCATAGCAACGTCAAGAGGTTAAAACTCATTCCAATGAAAACAAGAAAATGTAAAGGTTTAACTTAAAACTTTATAAGTAATTCTTCACCGAAGTCGAACTCATTACCTTGCTTTCAGAAATACGAAGTTTGAACGCCAATAGCAAAGAGATCAGAATCAACCTAACAAGACGTAACAGAGAAAGTTTCAAACGCCACAATTTCACCATTTGTTTTCATTCAAAGACCACTGGTTCAAAACTAAAACCCTAAACATGGTAGAGAACCCAGAGAACCCTCTATCACGGTGCACAACAAAAGCTACTAGTTGATTGACACTAGAACTCCTTAAAAAAACCCTGAAACCATCATTATTTTAACCAAAGATCTCACCATTGAGCCCGAGGAAGGAGTCCTCAGACGTCCTGGTTTCCAACCCTACAACTATGCGGCCGGTCGACCTCTCTCCAAGCTCAGTCTCTCCAAATGAATGCAAAGGAGTAATACAAGCGAAAGTATAGTATGAGTAGTTAGGTCAAAACCCAAACCGAAGGACAGATCCAAATCAACGAAGACGATCGAGCTAGCTGGGAATCACGATGTTCAAAGCATCAGTACCTTCAAAGCTTCATTAATAACTCCATTAATGCAGAGTCCAAGTCGGAGTAGACTCATCCAGTTACTACCCCACAACTCGAAAAAATCATGGGTGTCTCGCACAAGACTTCATGTGGAATCTACCACCTGGATATCCAATAGGACATTCCACCAAAGGAGTGGATGGGATCATTAAAAGCTCAGTTTAGACACATTATCAATAACCCTCGAACGACTGCAGAGCAGTAAAGACCCGTCATTTCCATTAACGCTATATTGGCATGATTTTTTTTACAGAGTTAGTAATCCACATTACAAAAGGTTATTGCAACTATTCCATAGTATTACATCTAATGTTGTATTACATTATTTCATATCGTTCCAATGCATAAATCACAATCATATAATTGTATCATACGATGCATAGGTCGTAATTTACATATAACACAAGGTAGGCCCACTATAGGTAACATATGGTAGTGGCATTAGAAATAGAACCCAATAAATAAGCATCGTATCATTTTTTATATTTCTGAACCCGCACTATATCATTACACTATTATAATGACTAGTAGAGAAATTAAATCAAGAAACATTTAGTTCATAACTGCATAGTCAATATATATATGATGCATTTGATTCTATTTGACGATAGGTCGCATTTATATGGTATTGTCTCAATATATAAGTTAGGGATCAGTACTTTTGCACATAAGTAGTGTTACATTATTACATTGTTACACAAAATTCTTAAATAGTATGAATTTAAATCAAAGGATCATCCTAGATTCTATGATTTTTGCATTAGTAACCCCATTTTTATAATGGATACTGTTAGCACTCCATAAATTTTGTGCTTAAATTTCTTCTGGCAGCATTGACAGTGCCAAAATATAGCATTTTTATGATGAAGGTTTCAAACTTGGCCTAGAAGAGACATTTTTCCTCAGTTGTAGATACCAAGGTAGCAAAAGGGTATATAAAGAAAGAGGGGAGTTTGTTTCTATTGCATATGGGATAAAGGATGAGATTAGAAACATGTATAAAAACACATTGAAGCCAAACATGGCATGCCCAGGTGCTTCTTCGACTTTAAAAGTTATGCAGAGGAGAGGTCGTTGTGACTGTATCTATGTAGAAGCGCCATGTATTATCACGACTAAAAGGAGAGGAATTTGTAAACCTACCCCTGGGATTTTGTCAAGCCAACATAACGCC
Source organism: Larix kaempferi (assembly GCA_027924585.1). NCBI lineage: Eukaryota > Viridiplantae > Streptophyta > Pinopsida > Pinales > Pinaceae > Larix > Larix kaempferi. Next base: position 1,213,042 of record BSBM01000334.1, read on the forward strand.
ATAGTATTGAAGTCATTGGAGCTAAGCTCTTTGTCCTTCAGAGCCAAATGCCATATCTACGCCCAACATTAAGCACCAAGCTGCCAAGAGAGGAGTTCATGAACACATAATATCTTATATACACTAATATATGCTTTTAAATTATATTGACATGGTATACTATTTGCAAGTATAAAAATACATGAGATAGCAACTTTTGCAATTATCGAAAACCTCAATTCCAGTTGTCAAGAAAGGGTTACGTGTCGGCTACCAATTGCTACAAATGTAGATATAGCCATTAACCACCAGATATGGGGATATAGAGCGATCATGGAGTTATCCATCGTACATAGCTTCTCATGCAAATTGTCCATAAATATTTATTTAGTGCATCACCTATTCCTCTCAAGCTATTGTTGTTTCATGATTGGCGCACCTGGTGTTGAAGAATATACATGGAGGGTTTTGAAATTCTCATTACAAGAGCTTAGAAATCAATTGTAAAATTCCACAATGATGCTTTTGGTAGATTATGGTCGAACAAATGTCGAAGTCGGTGATATTCTAGCTATGGAGCTGCTACAGAAGGATACACGTCTAACCGTTCAGTAATTCAGAAATTATTATCAATAGATTGGTACCGCAACCATATTATTACAAATGATAATGGACATCAGGAGGTTAAGCATGAAATTGAAGATCGGCGGTCCACGTTGACATCGCATTGCGAAAGTGCTCAATGGATAGGAGATAAGGCCAGTGCGATGGGAAAACCACCATCCAACGTGTCCATTCTTGATATGTTCGTATATGAGAAAAATGGTGTTGAAAACCACTCAAAGGCAATGCGGAACTGCCTTACGTGGCACCCAAAAGCATCCTCTATTTATTGGTGAAACTCATCATTCTATTTGTTTAGAGGAAGCGACCGGAGGAATAAAAAACATAAGAAGCTGAAGCACTAGACTATTGGAGCCGTTGCAACGTTGGACCATTGGAATTATAAAACAGACGAGAACTGACTCGACATTTTGCTAGTTTGCAAATTTTGGGGTGAATTCTACAGAGATTATTTTGGTAAATCAAATGACCAGTCTACCTCTAGCATGGAACTTCTTCCTCCATTTGGTTTGTGGCTCCTGCCTCATCATTCTTGTGAAGAGAAACCCTATTATGACGAGTGGTAGGTTGTAGCGGAGCACTCTATCCACTGGTGCATAAGTGGATTCTCCTGAGATTATCATGGAGCAGAGGATATGATATCATTGCTGCAATGTTTGAGAGCAAAGAAATACATCAAGTCATGGATTCCATCATCTATTGGTGAATGGCATCTAAAATTGTGGAACCTATGATAGCTATACTCGAGACCTGTGAAGATGGAGGAGCCAAGAAGCTAAGGCATAAACCCTAGCTCGTGGTGGAAACTATCATTGGTGAAATGAGGTGGAATCTCCATGGTGTAAACTCTAGTTACTAGTGCATGAGACCGTTCATGTGGATCACTCTTTGCAACTGGAGGATGTGTCTATTGTAGTGGTATGCTCTCATATAGGTGGAGATTTAAGTGTGAAGAGATTGTATTGAAGCTTGGAGCTCTCTTTTCATAAAGAATTCTCACTTTGGTTTCCATATATTGATATATTGCTGCGACCATTATAAAGAGAAACAATCACTCATTTGTTGGAGCTTCTCTCTTTCATTCTGAATGAAGCTGAAGCGCATAGTTTGTTGGATTTCCATTCAAAGATGTGATAGATAATTGGCTTCGTATTGGATTTTTGGCTTGTAAATCATATAATACAGTTTGTGTTGCCCATCCTGACTATTCTGATAGGACTTTGTTCAATAACAAGGAAGCAGGAAAAAGGGTTTTGTACAGGTGGCAGAAAAGTGGAGCACCCCCGAAAATCCAAAATTCTAGGCGGAACATCAACAGGTGGAAAAATAATGAATATCAGTCGAAGAAGTGAAAAATTAAAGGCAGCTGGCAGCCATCTTTTAGTTTCCGAGGATATGACAGAACAACATTCCAGATTTTCCGTCGTTTATTGTTTAAAAACTAATTCTTGTAAAGTAGTGATTAATTCAATATCAATGGATTATTATTAGGAAAGGCAGTTAGGGTTTGCTCATAGAGAAAATTTTTGTATCAATTATGCATTTTGCAATGTAAACAGGGGGATTTTCAGGGAGAGAGGATTCCTGTTCTGGGTTTTTGAAGCGTTTTCCAGAAATTAAAATAAAGATTTCAGAGTTGAGCAGATTTTATCAAAGATTCATGAGTTGTTTTCAAAATTACCGTCCGTATTTCTCTTTTCTTTACATGTGCATGTCGATCTTCTTTGTCATTGTAGCCATTATGTTTTTCTTCTATGCTTAAATGAACGTCTAAAATAAATTGGGATTCATACTTGTTATGCCTCAGTTTATCGCATTTGAGTATCCACTTGCTTCTCCAAAGTTAACGAAGGATTCATCCTAGTTTGATGCCCATTGTTGATGGATTGTTATTAATTCTTTCCTTTCACCTGCAAAAAGCTTTGACTATTATAAAATGACTATCTTGCCTTTGTACAAAAGTTTGTTTGGCTGTTGATCTATATTTTTCTATTTCTCGACTCCATTGCCCAATGGTATCCTATTCTTGTTAATCTAACCACATCATTAAAAGTCCATAAGTTTTTATTATTATTTTACAATTTGGCCATTGAGTTTATTGTCAAATTGCTATCGTGGTGACATTGGATAGCAGATTTGCTGAGGGATCCCTCTCTGGCTGAAGGAGGCCAACTTTCAGTCTAAAGATTGGTTTGAGGTTTCCTCAGGGTTTTCTTGATACAACCCAAGGAAAAATCTGAGTGATAACATTTTGGCGCCATTGCTGGGGAATGATTGTCTTATCATCCCATGGAGAACGACAAAGTCTAGATCTGAATGCTGATTGTTAACATCAGTTAGACATTGAGAAGGTTGTACCATTCACCTGGCGACTCCACTCATCAAAATTCCAGTATAATGGTGAGTCCACTAGGAATATCAATAACTCCATATCAGAATTGAGATGTTGAAAGTCTCATGGCAACTCCACATTGAAGAAATCCAGAGTTTCTCTAATTCACAAGCTGCTGCACTCACTCTTTAGCAAAAATTTGCAGCTCCATTATTTCAAAATGGCCTAATTGTTAAGAATTTATGCTCCTATGAACAGGTCTCATATTCTTGGTTTTCCGAATCATATTCCTAAAGTAAATTTGCAATCCTACTTACCTAAGTTCAGAGATGAGGAAAATGATAATGCTACACTTCATTTGATGAGATTTCATATACATGTGCACAAGCTGAAGATGAGATTTCATGAGGATTTCCTTATGAAGATGTTCATGGCTTCTTTAGAAGGCAAATCAAGGGAATGGTATGAAGATTTGAAACCTGGAAGCTTGTTTTCTTTAAAAGATTTTCACATAGCTTTTTATGAGCGTTATAAAGTAGACTTTCCATCTTTGTTTTTATTGGAAAATCGTTGTGATCAGTTTGAGGGTTTCATACACTACGTTGAAGGTATTGAGGAAGATCTGGAAATTATGAATAATGAAGACCTGTTTGAAACACTCTATCATTTTTTTTTTTGCAAGTCCATAGCCATAATGATTGAGAGAAGCAAGATGTAGATGAAATCAATGAAGAAATGATAGTAGATTTCAATGATCCCTCTCTGGAGACAAAGGTTGATTTGTTTGCTCCTTTGTATACAAATGAAGGATACATTCAACATCGTAATCAATCCGCAAAAGAGAAAGAAATCAATAGTTGTTTGATTCAGAAAACGCGCAGACCATCTCCTCTATCTAACGATGAAATAGATCAGCTCCTGAAAGGTCATGTTACAACCCCAGTTAAATCAGGTCTGCAGTGTCCACACAGTCCGGGATATATAAGTGAAACTTCTTCCAATTTTGGGCAGGTAAATCTGGATTTAAATGATGACAGTCATGATGATCTTTTGAAGGAACACATTTGTGATGATGATTCTCCACAAGAAAATCAGCTATTAGACATTATTTTCTTTCATCAAGAAGATAGGGCTATCATGTCTAATGATCTTGAAGTCTTAGAAGGTCAAATTCAATCCCAGGATGTTCATTATCAAAATTTATCTTTTGAGGATCATTCTCAGTGGCCTTTAGTTATCAAAAAAGAAGAATTTTTTAATGTTGAATATGAGGTTAATCGTTCATTGCTGGAAGAGTATGCTGAAGAAGGAAGAACATTTCAATTTTCTCATCAAATTGCAGAAAATATAAAGAACATGAAACAAAATGAATTTCTTTGATCCTGTAGCTGAGTACATGGAGGGATTTCTCGGTTTCAATTTACAACTAGGTTTTTACTGTGAGAATAAGGAGTATTGTCGGTTGCTTATGCGGTCATATTTTCTGTTATTAACTTATTTCAAACACAGTCAAGAGGTCAGATTGTTTGAACATCTAATAGATTGGCTTTATTGGAACTTTTGTGTCATCTGATTCAACAGTTGCATTTCAATAAAGTAAGATAGGTAGGAGGAATAAGTTTGCTTAGCAAGCATTTTTTCAGTATGTACATTGTTGTTTTCAATACAGTTTGCAACATTTTAGTAATGGTTTTTCAAATTTTCAGTTTGGAATGGTATATAGATTGGGTTTTCAGTAGTTACAGGTTATAGGTTGCAGTTGTCAAGGTTGGGAGCCGACCAATGGTCAGGCACATGGTCTACAATGTTCTTTGCTACCTCACAGGGAGGATAGCATCCTGTCACGTCTCCATTTCTGGTAAAAGCTTTTAATTATTTAATTTTGTTTATCTGCATGATGACACTAATTAGAAGCCTAAACTATTTTCCCACAATACAACCAAAAGTGACAAAGGGCATGGTGAACCACAAGGGGGGAGAGTAATAAAATCGTAAACATCGTCGTATTTGGCCTAACTGGAATTGCATATATTAGTTTATATACATTAAGATTTATCAAGAAAATTTATGTAGGCATATAAATTAATATATGAATGAGTATTAAAGGAGACAAGTAACATATATATTAAAAGCTTGGTTAATATATATATAATATACATATTGTGTTAAGGGACATAAAGATAGGAGTATCTTTTATCCTATTATTATGCTTTTATAGAAGTACATACATTTTGTATGTTATTGTTTGTGTTTTTTATATATATATGTTTCTATTTTATGAGGAATTAGAGGGACATGGGATGTAACATGTCAGGTTATGTTTTAAAAAAACAAATAAAAATATTATATTTTGTGGTTATGCCTTGTTTATGAGAGTGTAGGAATACCTATAAGGACATACTTTTGATCACATACATATATATGTTGTCATTTTCCTTACGACGGTTAGAAGGGAAGGGGCATCAACATATTAGTAAACAAAATGTTAATAATATTTAACACTATGCCATTCACAATATTATATATAGATTATATATATATTCCATGTGAATAGTATTATTCCAATGCTTTACCTACTAACCTAATCATATAATAATATGCATCATAAAATCAAAAAGTGGAATGTGTATTGGTTTTACGTTAGTATTGATAATATTATTCATACCAAGTATGTGCTATGTATGTTTAAGTATGTGTTCCATTTTTTTATATATTTAAAACATGAGAAAAGAAATGGGGGAAATATATTATTAATATAATATATTTTGTCAATATTTGATATATAGAAGAGGGGGGTTTTTCTTCTGGAGGAGAGCCGTAAGTAGGGGGAGGTAGGAAGGAAGTTTGCTTAGAGGGCTGCGTTGATGGAGCCGGTGGCAGGAGCACTCACGTAGTAGGAATGGAAAATAAAAAGAAAAAGAAACTTTCGCATGCGGTGGGTATTATCACGCCGAGGTTTGTTGTGTTAATGGTTGAGCCTTGTTGATCAGCCAGAGGAGGAGGCGTCTTTGTTTTGTAGGCAGACTTGGGGGAAGCCATTCGTTTTGAGGTGGAGCTTTCTTCGTTTAATGGTACCTCTGGGTCTCCCATTGAAGAATGATTTTATCGTGGTATGCTAAAAATGATGTAGGTTTTATCTTTTGCTGGCTGGAAACGTTTTATATACTCTGCATTTTCAAAAGATTAAAAAAAAATATTGTTGGAGTTTTTATTGCAGACTGAATGCATTTTGATGCTGCTATTTCGGCAGATGCATGCATGTTTTTACATCCCTGATTGATGTTGTGGGTATACATAGGCGTTTTTGCTGTATTTATCCCTCTTCGTTTTTCTTTAAATATTTGCGCATGGCCTATGGGAAGGGAAGGCTGAGAGAGCCTGATCCCGGAGCATTACTCATCTGCTGCCAATGTTGTGGTTCGGTCATGCTTTGATGTATTGTGGTATTATATATATATATATATATATATCTAATAACGCGAAATGCCGGGGTAGATACTGGTCATTATATCCATCATGCTATCCACCTCTCGATTGAGTTCCATTCGGAATTGTTGCACATAGTTACCCCTGCGGGGGCAGCGTAATTATGGTTTGTTTCCTGCGTGGTAATTCTACCTGAGGTAGCATGAAAACCCTGCTGTTGATGCGTTTTATTTATTTATTTTTAATTGCTGTGTATGTGTTGTTATCGCCATATGTTGTTTGAGGTGTTTCTACATCCTGTGAAATTCCACAAATTTCTTTTATCATTACCTCGGTGCATAAATTCCAGAAAGGGAGGTTGGGAGTAACCGATCCCTATTTACCGCTGTCCTTGTTCTGGTTGATGTATTTACTACTGCGCGAAAGGGGATATGCATGCTGAGATATGTACGTTTCCCTTGTAGCATACGCAGAGACTGGATGATGCGTTATTATTTTTGTGTATACTAGGATATATGAACCGGTGGTATTTATGTCCATGCCTTATTTAGATGTTTCTTTTATCTCCATACGCAGAGCTTGGGAGTGTACGAACAGGTGGCTTATTCTATTAGTTGTATTTCTAGGTATCAGGGATCAAATTTGAAGGGTGGGGTCCCATTTCACTTTGAAGGGCTATGAGATATTCAACCCTTCAATGCTGCCATGTAAAAATAAGTCATTCTTTTCATTTGAAAATGCCACTTAAAAATAAGTCATTCTTTTCATTTGAAAATGTACTAGTACATCAAAATTTCAATGTTTACTTACGTAGTAAAGTCGAGGGTTTTATTTTGCAATGGATATAGAAACATTGAACATTATATATGTCATATAACACAAGCATATTTCGCTCCAATCTAGCTCCAATCTAGCGGCTTGGTCTCTAGGCCACTATGCCACCTTTTCCATCTTAGCAGCTTCCCAAATTGATCTTGCCTCTTAAACATTTAACCAGTATAATAATACAGTTAACTTGCTAACCCCATTCCAATCCAACTTTCATCTTTACAGCGAAAATTAATACTATTTTACTCTTTCATGATCTGCATGAACATGAGGAATTTATTAGTGAAACATAACTTAGGAGACACATAAAAAATCCACTTTTCATATGTTCAGTGTGAATTGCCATAACTAAATTTATAGATCTTTTTTCTGCATCAGCTACAGTTAGCTTGCTAGCCCAATTCCAATCCAACTTTTAACCAATATAATAATATTTAATACCTCTTAAAATGGATTCCTAGGCTACTTCGAACACTACAAGCTCTATGAAAAATTGGGTTCTTCAACTCTTCTAAAAGAAACGTGATGCTTATTCTTGGAAAAGTTCAATGTTTGTAAATCACTAGCGTTTTTCAAACTAATACAAATTCTAGCCTACTTAACAATGGAAAAAATGATAATGTAAGAAAAAAAAGGAAGAAATGGTTTCATAAGCCAAAAACATTGGAAGTTGAGTTTGGTCTATATCCCGTCACTAAATTAGTAAACAATGGATATGTATGCAGAAAGGCAGTAAAAAAGGTGAAGGGAAAGGATCTGAATGGTAACTTTTTTTACTTTGTTGAACTGAGGACCATAATTCACTTTCACGCACCTCTATCAAACAAGTGTGTTTCCATTTATAATCCTCCTTCACGCAACTATATTAGAGAGGACAGTTCAACAAAGAAGTTGGATTGGATTGAAAACTAATCGCAAGTTTCTTTGTCACTCTAATTGTGTGCCCTACGACAGAATTGAATGCCAATTACAATGATATATGTTTTAATTTTTCATTCAACACTATGAATGCCACACGTACTTGGGATAGAATAATTTTAAGCACTCCTTACATGTTACATGCTATGTTATGGTTTGAGAAAAGAGAACTATTCGACTCTAGGAAAATTTTGTTCTCAATAGCTGATTAAGGACCCTGGATGCTTCTTCTCTATAGCCCTCCCCCTAGATCTTGTTATACATACTAAATCTATGGTATGATGGAGTAGAGGATGGGTTGTAACTTGTGAAGCATAAGTAAAACGTAGGTAGACCAAGTAGAGAGGATGTGCATAGATGGTTGAAGTTCTTGTTATATGGTTGAAGTTCTTGTTTTATTCCAGACCAGCCGATAAGGGAAACAAAATCAAAAGGTAAAGTAGCATTGTCGTTCTAAAAATCAAGATTACAAAAACATTTTTGTCCCATTTCGTACAGTTGAACACGGATTGTAAGTGTAGTAGCATCGGTGGTCTTCATATTAATAAATACCAAGAATCTTAAACCGTGTACTAGAGGAAGCTGTCGATTCGACGACTCAACAATTGGGGAAAATAGCTCATGTAATACAGTTTTAGATACAGAGTATGGATTCTTGATATAACTCATTAACTAGATGCATGGAGGTTGGCAGAGTGGGAACTTCCCCAAATCCCCAGGCTTTTTGGTAAAGCTATGGGGTGCATTGCGCACACCTGTTTCTTGTAGGGATGCAACTGTGGCCAGTGGAAGCTGAACGGGGAAGAACTCATTTTAGAGTGAAAACAATGGTCTTCCTTGTCCCCTCCATTTCAGGAAAGTTAAAGGGCAGTTAAATTCTCAAGAGCTTCGATCGGGCAACAATGAAAAATAGGTCAAGGCAAGGAGGACATGGAATCATCCGCGTATACACAAGGCATATGAAGAATGAATCAATTGTTGTTGTTGCTACAGTTGGGAATTGATAAATGTCGTTCTAAATAGCCTTTAACGGAGATTTGTGACAAACCCACTCTTGGGTCCAGGATTCAAATTTGAAGCCTTCAAGGCTGATTTGAAGTAACAAAATTTCAGTCAAATAATAATATTGTGTTTGAACTTTGAAGTTACAGAATTTTAATCAAATAACAAAAATTTTAAATAATTGATGGGATCATGAATGGATAAAATGATGTACATACCTATAAATTCATAGGATGTCGACAATCTATTCAGCCTTGAAGTTGAGCTCCTCAAAGAAAACAAATTTATTTGTATATGTTTATGGCAGGCTAGCATTGGTAGCTTTGCTCCACAAACTCTCCTAGAGGACTGGAGGAGATAGGGTAGGTGGAACTTGGAAGTATCTCGACCACAATGGACTAGGGGTATAACAAAAAGCTTGTTTGTATTCCTGTAATATTATATATTGATGGTCGGAGCCATGGAAGCATGGAATTCGAGCATTGACTTGATACAACAAAGAAAACACAAGGTGGGACTCGGGAGCTGCAGGATTGACTTGATACAACAAAGAAAATGCAAGGCTATGGGTAGGGGCCACGAGCAGGAGCAACATCCTGCAAAATTACAATAATTTTTTGGATTGTGAATTTTGTCTGAAATGCCAAATTCAGGGCACATTAACATAATATATTATACATTGAATTCTCATTTAACTCACGGAGTCAGAATTCACGAATTGGTATGTGATAACTGGTAACTTGGTAAGCCCATTGCCAACAACACGTATGAGCCACCAACCAGGTTTAACAATTTTTTGCATCCATTAAATGTGTTAAACACGTAAGCGCTAGCTGCAAACATGAGAACTTAGAAGCGTTCAAGCCATGGGATGCTCAGTGTAATCCCGTCCACGTAATTTGGTCAATGACATTATTAGAGGCCCAATGGTCCATGATCTATGGATGATCGAACATGTGGATATTGGATATTGGAGAGTAATCGAGTCCCACTCCCAAGTCACCTAGCTAGTAGCCACATTCCCAATTTCCCACTAAAAACTGTAGATGGGTAAAATTTGAAGCTACCCTTCTGTTGCAATTTAAACAATAGTGGTTAATTTAATTATTGAAGGGCTTACCATGAAATTAATTTTTTTTTGCATGGTAAAATTTGAAGTAGTCTTCTATAACGTGTAAAATGGCCTCTGAAGGGCCCTGAAGGCTTCAAATTTGAAGCCTGCTAGGTATGGATTGTTTAAAATAACAACGTTCTATAATATATCATATGAAATGATTTTTGTTTAATAGCTTTTACAAAAGAGCTAAGTTTTATACATGAAAAAGAAAAAACAGTGATGTTTTATATATTACATAAAGTGGTTATATGAAATGGTTTTGTCTTTATCTTGTACCAAAAAGTTAAGTTTCATATATTATATAACATGGTTATGTTTTACATATTACATAAAGTGGTTATGTCTTGTATATTGCATAAAATTGGTTGCGTTCTATATACCTATACATATATGATGTAAAAGGGTTAAGCCTCACTAGCATATATAATGATTTTATTTAAGCAATGGTCATCTTTATATATATATTTATATATAGAGTAAAGGAGTGGGCTATATATATGTTGCATAAAGGTTTTTCCTATGTGTTATATGCCTAGTATAAGAGGTTAATGTTTTCTCTCTTAAATGAAAGGGGCATATTTTTATGCATACATGTGGTATAAAATGGTTTCACACAAGTTGTATGTATCTTTATTGTGGAATGAAGGTTGTAGGCATTTTTGAAGTGGAGTAATTATTGTATGCATTCCTAATTTAAATTGAATATGGTGTGCACTCGAATTTTTAAAGAAATGTGGTAAGCATTCATACCTCGAGGCAATTTTATACTTATCCGTGGCATTTGGATTAATTTATGCTTGTATCACATGTTGATGGCATTATATGCATTGACTAAGCATTTCATATATTTAATTATAATGTTGTGTTGCATGATTCCTGTGATTTGCATTTCGAATGCATGATTGTGCATGTTGAATGCTTGGGGCGCTTGTCAAATGCATTGTTTGGTATGAATTTAGTAGGTTTGCATGTACTTAGTGATGATTGTATCTTATGACACCTTATGGTCGCATGTCGAATGTCTTGTGTGCATGTCAATTGCGTTACTGATACTTCATGTGCATGTTGGTGATGCTTGTTTCTGGTGATTGTAGGTCGACATGCATGGGATGCATGTCGACTGCAGTGGAAGCATTACATACACTTCTTATTGATGCTTGGTATTGGGTGATCAAGAATAGTGTCATACCCTCGCTCAGAGCTTTACCATTCTATGTCATTGATGTGAGAACATAGATTAGACATTACATTTGATGGACAAACATGTGATTGTGAATGCATAAAATAATGAATGAGCCTCTTGTGCATTATAATGAATGTGTAAAGTCTTATGTGGATTATGATTGTAAAATGACCTTAGACCAGTTTGCATTGAAATGATATACATAAGGATACGTGTGAAAAGAACATGTTGGTATGCAATTTGTGGTTGATGTAAAATAGATTAGTCATTATAACATAACCTAAGGTTATTATTACACCTTGCGACATAGTCCATGGTTGACTTAGTATTCGTTTGGTGTAAGAGAAAGACTTGATGTTTTCATTTTATTATGATGTGCCGCAACCATTAAATTGTCTTTAGCTAAGAGTCTCAATGATTAATTATTTTTCTGCATAAACGACTTTGTTAATTAATGTTGTCTTTATAAGTATTTATTATTTCCGTGGTTACAATTATTAACCAGTAATGCCGATTTAAAAAAAAAATATTTACAAAATTATCGGGATGTCACAAGTGGTATCAGAGCTGTAGGTTACAGCACTCGGGCCTGATGGGCTCAACATGAAATAAATAGTTATGAAAGTTAACTAATCAAAGTTGTTTGGATTATTTTTGGATGCACGCATTGGAATGGACGAGGGGTGAATGTTATTTCAAAGTGAAACTTCAAGTTTCTTGGAAGGAGTAAAGATAAGTACTTTTATTTTTGGTTCCTCATAAAGTTGTGAGGCAGGTACATCTTTCCTTGTCATAAGTTTAAATATTCACATTACTAAGGAATGAAACTTGTTGAAATAGTTCCTGTATTTGTTGTGAACATGCTTTTAATTCCACATTTTTGTTGATATTCTATAAATACTAAGAGCATTACCTATGAACTTCATTTGGTTAAAAAAATAGTATTAATAAACTCCAAAAGAAGAGAGGTTGTTCAGTAGGCTAGGTTACTTAAGCATCTTCAACTACAGTAACTATATCTTAGTTAGTATTGCAAGGTAATTACGACAGATTCATATAATGCTATTTCAGGAAATAATGCCTTGTAGATATAATATAATATGTTAGGGTTGATAGAAGTTATAACCACATATTGTTAGGTGCATTTTGAACATTGTTTTACTTAAGTTTTGGTAGTTGCAAAATTTATATTGACTGTTTTCATTCTCTACTGCGTAGAATCACCTAAGTAATTGTCCCTTTAAATGTTGATATCCAAAATGAATTGACGTACTAGGCCACAAATTATGCATCAATTCATGTGACTAATGTGTTTGAATATTACCCTTATGAAAAATCATTAATTTGTTAAAGGTTAAGATTTTATTACTTAACAATATTTGTGTTTCATTTTATAGTTATTAGAATGATAGGATAAGGCTAAAAATGTATTTTTGCATAGCAATATTTTCCAAGAGTTTAAATAAAACTTGTTTGAGAATGCATACGAATTTAATTATTTTTTTCTTTCATAAATAGACTATCGATAGAATTTATCTTCTAGTAGGAGTTTGATTTTTTGTTTTAGGAAAGAACAGTCCTAACATTGTTGAGATTGATTGAGCACGGAATCTTTAGCATTTGAAAAGTTTTATAGAATCTTTGGATGATGAGTATCAATTTGAAATAAATCTATATGCAACTAAATGTTTAAACTATGATGCTAACATGTTTGTTTAATAGCAGATTGGCCTCAGACTCACACTAAGGATGATGAAGAGTTTATATCGGGATGAATTGAAGGGGATGCATAAGCTAAGTGAACAAGCATGCGTATAATCCTATGGAACTAATGTATTCAACTGTTGAGCATCTGAAGCAATGAAATTTTTCTTTATACTAACATTTCAGGAAGTGATCTTAACTTCAACTGATGACATGACCAAGAAGAACGTTTAGTATAAAAGCACTTATACAAATAAGTTGAGCTAAATCGCTCAAAAGTAAGTAATGATTTACTTTTTATTTTATCACGAGTAGTGATGATTGATGATGTCTAATCATCAAAATGCAAAGAATATGATGGGAGAATCTAATTTTGGTTGCTATTTTATGGCATACAGGAATTAATAAATGGTTGTCATAAATAGGTGTTTCCTGGACTCAAACGAGAAGGTTTGAGAGGAAGGAAAATTATCTCCGGGCTCAGGTAGAGCCGATAGCATCATGAACTCAATAACTAGCTCATTGGTATGGGACAACTTACCCTTATTGTGGTCATGTTCCCCATGGAAGTGGAACAGAGCAAGTAGCTCATTGAATGTTATATTGACCCAAAAGACCTAGGCAAACTTTATATCCATCGAATTGAGCAGGTAGCTCTTCTACAATATTTCTATAGAAATATTTCCTCATGTGCATCAGGTGATGACTGAGAGATTCGATGAGGGGAAGCTATGTTGTGAGTTGCAGAGTAAGACTGTCATATTTCTGCTGTATGCAGATGGTATTCTTGCCAAGTTTTGGCAAAGGACTCGTGTTTTTGTATGCAAGTCTACATGATTGCTGGAATACAAAAGAGTGCTATGTACGCAAGTCTACATGATTGCTGAAGTACATGAGTAGGATATGTATGGCAAGTCCCCATGATTGCGGAAATACATAAAGGTTTTTGTACGCAAGTCTTCATGATTGCTGAAGTACAAAAGAGTTTGATGGTCACAAAGTTTCGTTGAAAGAATTGTTTTATGGTATTAACAAATGATAATGATTTATCTTATAGCTAGACTATCAGATGTATTTATGTGTGAATGATTATGCATGGCAGCATGTGGCTCCGCAATTTTACGTTTTATATTATGAGACTAACATGTGAACTAGGTGGAACTGGTATCAACCTTGCAAAGTAATTGCAATTTCCCAAGATAGGGAGCATAGCGATGCGAGAGACAAGCATTGCAGGTATTAAAACCATGTCCTTATGTTGTTTTTATTTCCAGAATATTATGTGGTTAATATACTTGGCAGGAGATTTGGGTTGCATGTGATAGAAATGCAAGAAAGAAGGATGCACACGAGAAATAGTGCAAAAAGTGACACAACACTGAGGACGGTGTTATTCCAAGAGGGCGTCTCCATTTTTGGTAAAATCTTTTAATTATTTAATTTTGTTTATCTGCATGATGACACTAATTAGAAGCCTAAACTATTTTCCTGCAATGCAACCAAGAGTGAAAAAGGGCATGGTGAACCACAAGGGGGGAGAGTAATAAAATCGTAAACGTTGTCGTATTTAGCTTCGTTTAGTGCTTGAGTTCAAGTTAAATTATTTTACGTTTGGTATATTTTTATTTATTTGATTATCAAGCATTAAGCGTAAACCTAATGTCAAACTTTAGTAATATGTGTTACCTTGTTTCAATCAAAATGTATGATACACGTGATAATTACATTAGTAATTATGACACATATTTTCAATTATGTGTTCATACATTTTGTAAAAGATGCACATATTTATTTGCATGTTTTTACTTTTATATATGGCTAAGTGGAAATGCATATACTTGTTTATATACATTAAGATTTATCAAAAAAATTTATGTAGGCGTATAAATTAATATATGAATGAGTATTAAACGAGACAAGTAACATATATATTAAAAGCCTATAATTGGTTAATATATATATAGTATACATATTGTGTTAAGCGACATAAAGATAGGAATATCTTTTATCCTATTATTATGCTTTTATAGAAATACATACATTTTGTATGTTATTGTTTGTGCTCTCTTTTATATATATGTTTCTATTTCATGAGGAATTAGAGGGACATGGGAGTGTAATATGTCATGTTATGTTTTAAAAAAACAAATAAAAATATTATATTTTGTGGTTATGCCTTGTTTATGAAAGTGTAGGAATACCTATAAGGGCATACTTTTGATCACATACATATATATGTTGTCATTTTCCTTACGACGGTTAGAACGGAAGGGGCATCAACATATTAGTAAGCAAAATGTTAATAATATTTAACACTATGCCATTCGCAATATTATATATAGATTATATATATATTTCATGTGAATAGTATTATTCCAATGCTTTACCTACTAACCTCATCATATAATAATATGCATCATAAAATAAAAAAGTGGAATGTGTATTGGTTTTAGGTTAGTATTGATAATATTATTCATACCAAGTATGTGCTACGTATGTTTAAGTATGTGTTCCATTTTTTTTATATATTTAAAACATGAGAAAAGAAATGGGGGAAATATATTATTAATATAATATATTTTGTCAATATTTGATATATAGGAGAGGGGGGTTTTTCTTCTGGAGGAGAGCCGTAAGTAGGGGGAGGTAGGAAGGAAGTTTGCATAGAGGGCTGCGTTGATGGAGCTGGTGGCAGGAGCACTCACGCAGTAGGAATGGAAAATAAAAAGAAAAAGAAGAAACTTTCGCATGCGGTGGGTAGTATCACGCCGAGGTTTGTTGTGTTAATGGTTGAGCCTTGTTGATCAGCCAGAGGAGGAGGCGCCTTTGTTTTGTAGGCAGACTTGGGGGAAGCCATTCGTTTTGAGGTGGAGCTTTCTTCGTTTAATGGTACCTCTGGGTCTCCCATTGAAGAATGATTTTATCGTGGTATGCTAAAAATGATGTAGGTTTTATCTTTTGCTGGCTGGAAACGTTTTATATACCCTGCATTTTCCCTTTTGAAGATTAAAAAAAAATATTGTTGGAGTTTTTATTGCTGACTGAATGCATTTTGATGCTGCTATTTCGGCAGATGCATGCATGTTTTTACATCCCTGATTGATGCTGTGGGTATACATATACGTTTTTGCTGTATTTATCCCTCTTCGTTTTTCTTTAAATATTTGCGCATGGCCTATGGGAAGGGAAGGCTGAGAGAGCCTGATCCCGGAGCATTACTCATCTGCTGCCAAGGTTGTGGTTCGGTCATGCTTTGATGTATTGTGGTATTATATATATATATATATATATATATATATATAATAACGCGAAATGCCGGGGTAGATACTGGTCATTATATCCATCATGCTATCCACCTCTCGATTGAGTTCCATTCGGAATTGTTGCACATAGTTACCCCTGCGGGGGCAGCGTAATTATGGTTTGTTTCCTGCGTGGTAATTCTACCTGAGGTAGCATGAAAACCCTGCTGTTGATGCGTTTTATTTATTTATTTTTAATTGCTGTGTATGTGTTGTTATCGCCATATGCTGTTTGAGGTGTTTCTACATCCTGTGAAATTCCACAAATTTCTTTTATCATTACCTCGGTGCATAAATTCCAGAAAGGGAGGCTGGGAGTAACCGATCCCTATTTACCGCTGTCCTTGTTCTGGTTGATGTATTTACTACTGCGCGAAAGGGGATATGCATGCTGAGATATGTACGTTTCCCTTGTAGCATACGCAGAGACTGGATGATGCGTTATTATTTTTGTGTACACTATGATATATGAACCGGTGGTATTTATGTCCATGCCTTATTTAGATGTTTCTTTTTATCTCCAGACGCAGAGCTTGGGAGTGTACGAACAGGTGGCTTATTCTATTACTTGTATTTCTAGGTATGGATTGTTTAAAATAGCAACGTTCTATAATATATCATAAGAAATGATTTTTGTTTAATAGCTTGTACAAAAGAGCTAAGTTTTATACATGAAAAAGAAAAAAACAGTAATGTTTTATATATTACATAAAGTGGTTATATGAAATGGTTTTGTCTTTTATCTTGTACCAAAAAGTTAAGTTTTATATATTATATAACATGGTTATGTTTTACATATTACATAAAGTGGTTATGTCTTGTATATTGCATAAAATGGGTTACGTTCTATACACCTATACATATATGATGTAAAAGGGTTAAGCCTCACTAGCATATATAATGATTTTATTTAAGCAATGGTCATCTTTATATATATAGTAAAGGAGTGGGCTATATATATGTTGCAGAAAGGTTTTTCCTATGTGTTATATGCCTAGTATAAGAGGCTAATGTTTTCTCTCTTAAATGAAAGGGGCATGTTTTTATGCATACATGTGGTATAAAATGGTTGCACATAGGTTGTATGTATCCCTATTGTGGAATGAAGGTTGTAGGCATTTTTGAAGTGGAGTAATTATTGTATGTATTCCTAATTTAAATTGAATAGGTTGTGCACTCGAATTTTTAAAGAAATGTGGTAGGCATTCACACCTCGAGACAATTTTATACTTATCCATGGCATTTGGATTAATTTATGCTTCTATCACATGTCGATGGCATTATATGCATTGACTAAGCATTTCATATATTTAATTATAATGTTGTGTTGCATGATTCCTGTGATTTGCATGTCAAATGCATGATTGTGCATGTCGAATGCTTGGGGCACTTGTGAAATGCATTGTTTGGTATGCATTTAGTAGGTTTACATGTACTTAGTGATGATTGTATCTTATGACACCCTATGGTCGCATATCGAATGTCTTGTGTGCATGTCAATTGCGTTACTCATACTTCATGTGCATGTTGGTGATGCTTGTTTCTAGTGATTGTAGGTCAACATGCATGGGATGCATGTCGACTGCAGTGGAAGCATTACATACACTTCTTATTGATGCTTGGTATTGGGTGATCGCATGTCGAATGCACCTCTGACATTTGTTATACATCTTCATGATAGCGACATTGCATTGTGCTTTGATGGCTTGTCGAATGCATTATTGCATGTCGACGACATCTCGTATGTACATAGACTTTTTATTGATGCTTGGTATTGGGTGATCGCATGTCGAATGCATTGTTGCATGTTATCTTATACATGTATTGTGTCATGAGTCATAGACAGCCAAGTCGAGAGTACCGACTTGGGCCCGCCGAGAACAACACCACAACCTATGCATGAGGTTAGGACACAAGAAGTGTCTAGGTAGGAGTATTACCATTGACTTGAAGGAGTACTACATTAACCTCTAGAGTTGTGTGTGTTTGGTTCTAGGGAAATGAGACTTAGAGACTCTCTACCTTGATTGTGGATCACCATGCCCAGCTCGGGGGTGGCCTTCGGACGGACTGAGTATATGTCGTCGAAGAGCCTACGGTTGGGTGGAGCGTTGCATTGCCCACATTATTCTCCTTATTACATGATCATGTTTTGTAATTTAGTTTTGATGTATCTTGATTTTATGAAAAGATATCTAGAGTTTTTGGGGTATTATGTTTTATATTACTAATGAAATGTTCTAAGTATGATGAGTACAGGAATAAGACGACAGAAAGAATAAGCATCCCTCAGTTCTACCAAGGTGGTAAGAAAAGTATGCTTGTAATGCCGTTGTACTCATTGAAATATTTACATTGTGATCTACATTTGATGGTGTCTTTAATTGTAGTTGATTAATGCAAGTGAAAAATATTATCGTTTATGTAACTCTTCATGCATTTATATAAAGATGAAGATATTATGCCAGTCCTAGGGAAGATAGTGTCATACCCACGCTCAAAGATTTACCATTCTATGTCATTGATGTGAGAACATAGATTAGACATTACATTTGATGGACAAACATGTGATTGCGAATGCATAAAAGAATGAATGAGCCTCTTGTGCATTATAATGAATGTGTAAAGTCTTATGTGGATTATGATTGTAAAATGACCTTAGACCAGTTTGCATTGAAATGACATATGTAAGGGTACATGTGAAAAGAACATGTTGGTATGAAATTTGTGGTTGATGTAAAATAGATTAGCCATTATAACATAGCCTAAGGTTATTATTACACCTTGTGACATAGTCCATGGTTGACTTAGTATTCGTTTGGTGTAAGAGAAAGACTTTACATGTTTTCATTTTATTATGCATGTGCTTAATTGTGTCGCCGGCATCTTAACAGAAGTATGACATGCCGCAACCATTAAATTGTCTTTAGCTAAGAGTCTCAATGATTAATTATTTTTCTGCATAAATGACTTTGTTAATTAATACCGTCTTTATAAGTATTTATTATTTCCACAGTTACAATTATTAAACATTAATGCCGATTTTTAAAAAAAAAAATTATGAAATTATCGGGATGTCACACATCCCCAGTAGGAGCCAGTTGTTAGCACTCCATAAATTTTGTGCTTAAATTTCTTCTGGCAGCATTGACAGTGCAAAAATAGAGCATTTTTATGATGAAGGTTTCAAACTTGGCCTAGAAGAGACATTTTTCCTCGGTTGTAGATACCAAGGTAGCAAAAGGGTATATAAAGAAAGAGGGGAGTTTGTTTCTATTGCATGTGGGATAAAGGCTGAGATTCGAAACATGTATAAAAACGCATTGAAGCCAAACATGGCACGCCCAGGTGCTTCTTCGAGTTTAAAAGTTATGCAGAGGGGAGGTCATTGCGACTGTATCTATGCAGAAGCGCCATGTATTATCATGACTAAAAGGAGAGGAATTTGTAAACCTACCCCTGGGCTTGTGTCAAGCCAACATAACGCCATAATATTGAATTCGTTGGAGCTAAGCTCTCTGTCCTTCAGAGCCAAATGCCATATCTATGCTCAACATCAAGCACCAAGATTCCAAGAGAGGAGTTCATGAATGCATAATATCTTATATACACTAATATATGCTTTTAAATTATATTGATGTGGGATATTGTTTGCAAGTGTAAAAATACATGAGATAACAACTTTTGCAATTATCGAAAACCTCAAATCCAGTTGTCAAGAAAGGGTTACATGTCAGTTGCCAATTGCTACAAATGTAGATATAGCCATTAACCACCAGATATGGGGATATAGAGCGATCATAGAATTATCCATTGTACACAACTTCTCATGCAAATTGTCCAGAAATATTTATTTAGTGCATCACCTATTCCTCTCGAGCTATTGTTGTTTCATGATTGGCACATCCGGTGTTGAAGAATATACATGGATGGTTTTGAAGTTCTCATTACAAGAGGTTAGAAATCAATTGTAAAATTCCACAAAGATGCTTTCGGTAGATTATGGTCAAACAAATGTCGAAGTCGGTGATATTCTAGCTATGGAGCTGCTACAGAAGGACACACGTCTAAACGTTCAGTACTTCAAAAATCATTATCAATAGATTGGTACCACAACCATATTATTACAAATGATAATGGACATCAGGAGGTTAAGCATGAAATTGAAGATCAACATTCCACGTTGACATTACATTGCGAAAGTGCTCGATGGATAGGAGATAAGGCCAGTGTGATGGGAAAACCACCATCCAATGTGTCCATTCTTGATATGTTTGCATATGAGAAAAATGTTGTTGAAAACCACTCAAAGGTAATGCGCAACTGCATTACGTGGCACCCAAAAGCATCCTCTATTTATTGGTGAAACTCATCATTCTATTTGTTTCGAGGAAGCAACCGAAGGAATAAAAAATATAAGAGGCTGAAGCACTAGACTATTGGAGCTGTTGCAACGTTGCACTGTTGGAATTCTAAAACAGATGAGAACTGACCCGACATTTTGCTAGTTTGCAAATTTTGGGGTGAATTTTGCAGAGATTATTTTGGTAAATCAAACGACCAGTCTACCTCTAGAATGGAACTTCTTCCTCCATTCGGTCTGGGACTCCTTCCTTATCATTCTTGTGAAGAGAAACCATATTATGACGAGTGCTAGGTTGTAGTGGAGCACTCTATCCACTGGTCCATAAGTGGATTCTCCTGATATTATCGTGGAGCGGAAGATATATTGGAGTTGATATCATTACTACAATGTTTGAGAGAAAATAAATACATCAAGTCTTGCATTCTGTCATCTATTGGTGAATGAAATCTAAAATCGTGGAACCTATGATAGCTATTCCCGAGACCTGTGAAGATGGAGGAGCCAAGAAGATAAGGCATAAAACCTAGCTCATGGTGGAAACTATCATTGGTGAAATGAGGTGGAATATCCATGGTGTAAACTCTAGTTACTAGTGCATGAGACCGTTCATGTGGATCACTCTTTGCAACTTGAGGATGTTTCTATTGCAGTGGTATGCTCTCATACAGGTGGAGATTTAAGTTTGAAGAGATTGTGGTGAAGCTTGGAGCTCTCTTTTCATAAAGAATGCCCACTTTGGTTTCTACATATTGATATATTGCTGCGACCATTATAAAGAGAAACGGTCACTCATTTGTTGGAGCTTCTCTCTTTCATTCTGAATGAAGCTGAAGTGCATAGTTTGTTGGATTTCCATTCAAAGATGTGATAGATAATCGGCTTCGTATTGGATTTTTGGCTTGTAAATCGTATAATACAATTTGTGTTGCTTGTCCTTACTGTTCTGATAGGACTTTGCTCAGTAACAAGGAAGCAGGAAAAAGGGTTTTGTACAGGTGGCAGAAAAGTGGAGCACCCCCGAAAATACAGAATTCCAAGCAGAACATCAATAGGTGGAAAAATAATGAATATCAGTCGAAGAAGTGAAAAATTAAAGGCAGCTGGTAGCCATCTTTTCGTTTCCGACGATATGACAGAACAACATTCCAGATTTTCCGTCGTTTATTGTTTAAAAACTAATTCTTGTAAAGTAGTGATTAATTCAGTATCAATGGATTATTTTTAGGAAAGGCAGTTAGGGTTTGCTCATGGAGCAAATTTTTGTACAAATTATGCATTTTGCAATGTAAATAGGAGGATCTTTCAGGGAGAGAGGATTCCCGTTCTGGGTTTTTGAAGTGTTTTCCAGAAATTAAAATAAAGATTTCAGAGTTGAGCAGATTTTATCAAAGATTCATGAGTTGTTTTCAAAATTACAGTCCGTATTTCTCTTTTCTTTACATGTGCATGTCGATCTTCTTTGTCATTGTAGCCATTATGTTTTTCTTCTATGCTTAAATGAACGTCTAAAATAAATTGGGATTCATACTTGTTATGCCTCAGTTTATCGCATTTGAGTATCCACTTGCTTCTCCAAAGTTAACAAAGGATTCATCCTAGTTTGATGCCCATTGTTGATGGATTGTCATTAATTCTTTCCTTTCACCTGCAAAAAGCTTTGATTGTAATAAAATGACTATCTTGCCTTTGTACAAAAGTTTGTTTGGTTGCTGATCTATATTTTTCTGTTTCTCGACTCCATTGCCCAATGGTATCCTATTCTTGTTGATCTAACCACATCATTAAAAGTCCATAAGTTTTTATTATTATTTTACAATTTGGCCATTGAGTTTATTGTCAAACTGCTGTCGTTGTGACATTGGATAGCAGATTTGCTGAGAGAGCCTTCTCTGGCTGAAGGAAGCCAACTTTCAGTCTAAAGATTGGTTTGAGGTTACCTCGGGGTTTTCTTGATACAACCCAAGGAAAAATTGGAGTGATAACATTTTGGCACCGTTGCCGGGGAATGATTGTCTTATCATCCCTGGGAGAACGACAAAGTCCAGATTTGAATGCTCATGGTGAACAGCAATCAGACATTGAGAAGGTTGTACCATTAACCTAACGACTCAACTCATCAAAATTCCAGTATAAAGGTGACTCCACTGGTAAGATCAGTAACTCCATATCAGAATTGAGATGTTGAAAGTCTCATGGCAACTCCACGTTGAAGAAATCCAGAGTTTCTCTTATTCACAAGCTACTGCACTCACTCTTGAGCAAAAATTTGCAGCTCCATTGTTTCGAAATGGCCTCATCGTTAAGAAGGTATGCTCCTATGAATAGGTCTCATATTCCTGGTTTTCCAAATTAGATTCCTAAAGTAGATTGGAAATCCTACTTGCCTAAGTTCAGAGATGAGGAAAATGATAATGCTACACTTCATTTGATGAGATTTCATATACATGTGCACAAACTGAAGATTAGCTTTCATGAGGATTGCCTTATGAAGATGTTCATGACTTCTTTAGAAGGCAAACTAAGGGAATGGTATGAAGATTTGAAGCCTGGCAACTTGTTTTCTTTAAAAAAATTTCACATAGCTTTTTATGAGCATTATAAAGTAGACTTTCCATATTTGTTTTTATTGGAAAATTGTTGTGATCAGTTTTAGGCTTTCATACACTACCTTGAAGGTATTGAGGAAGATCTGGAAAGTATGAATGATGAAGACCTGTCTGAAACACTCTATCATTTTTTTTTTGCTAGTCCATAGCCATAATGATCGAGAGAAGCAAGATGTAGATGAAATCAATGAAGAAATGATAGTAAATTCCCATGATCCCTCTTTGGAGACAAAGGTTGATTCGTCTGCTCCTTTGTATACAAATGAAGGATACATTCAACATCATGATCAATCCGCAGAAGAAAAAGAAAGCAATAGTTGTTTGATTCAGAAAACGTGTAGACCATCTCCTCTATCTGAAGATGAAATAGATCAACTCCTGAAAGGTCATGTTACAACCCCAGTTAAATCAAGTCTGCAGTGTCCACATAGTCCGATATATGTAAGTGAAATTTCTTCCAATTTTGGGCAGGTAAATCTGAATTTAAATGATGACAGTCATGATGATCTTTTGAAGGAACCCATTTGTGATGATTATTCTCCATAAGAAAATCAGCTATTAGACACCATTTTCTTTTATCAAGAAGATAGGGTTGTCATGTCTAATGATCTTGAAGTTTTATAAGGTCAAATTCAATCCCAGGATGTTCATTATCAAAATTTATCTTTTGAGGATCATTCTCAATGGCCTTTAGTTATCAAAAAAGGAGAATGTTTTAATGTTGAATATGAGGTTAATTGTTCATTGCTGGAAGAGTATGTTGAAGAAGGAAGAACATTTCAATTTTCTCATCAAATTGCAGAAAATCACAAAGAACATCAAACAAAATGTATTTTCTTTGATCCTGTAGCTGAGTAGATGGAGGGATTTATCGATTTCAATTTACAGTTAGGTTTTTACTGTGAGAATAAGGAGTATTGTCGGTTGCTTATGCGGTCATATTTTCTATTATTAACTTATTTCAAACACAGTCAAGAGGTCAGATTGTTTGAACATCTAATAGATTGGCTTCATTGGCACTTTTCTGTCATCTGATTCAGCAGTTTCATTTCAATAAAGTAAGATAGGTAGGAGGAATAAGTTTGCTCAGCAAGCATTTTTTCATTATGTACATTGTTGTTTTCAATACAGTTTGGAGCATTTTTAGTAATGGTTTTTCATATTTTCAGTTTGGAATGGTGTATAGATTGGGTTTTCAGTAGTTACAGGTTACAGGTTGCACTTGTCAAGCTTGGGAGCCACCCAATGGTCAGGCACATGGTCTACGGTGTTCTTTGCTACCTCGCAGGGAGGATAACATCCCTAGTAGGAGCCAGTTGTTAGCACTCCATCAATTTTGTGCTTAAATTTCTTTTGGCAGCATTGACAGTGCAAAAATAGAGCATTTTTATGATGAAGGTTTCAAACTTGGCCTAGAAGAGACATTTTTCCTCGGTTGTAGATACCAAGGTAGCAAAAGGGTGTATAAAGAAAGAGGAGAGTTTGTTTCTATTGCATGTGGGATAATGGCTGAGATTCGAAACATGTATAAAAATGCACTGAAGCCAAACATGGCGCGCCCGGGTGCTTCTTTGAGTTTAAAAGTTATGCAGAGGAGAGATCGTTGCGACTGTATCTATGCAAAAGCGCCATGTATTATCACGACTAAAAGGAGAGGAATTGGTAAACCTACCCTTGGCTTGTGTCAAGCCAACATAATGCCATAATATTGAAGTCGTTGGAGCTGAGCTCTCTATCCTGAAGAGCCAAACGCCATATCTACGCTCAACATCAAGCACCAAGCTGCCAAGATAGGAGTTCAAGAACGCATAATATCTTATATACACTAAAATATGCTTTTAAATTATATTGACCATGGATACTGTTTGCAAGTGTAAAAACACATTAGATAACAGCTTTTGCAATTATCGAAAACCTCAAATCCAGTTGTCAAGAAAGGGTTACGTGTCGGCTGCCAATTGCTACAAATGTAGATATAGCCATTAACCACCAGATATGGCGATATGGAGCGTGCATGGAGTTCTCCATTGTACACAGCTTCTCATGCAAATTGTCCAGAAATATTTATTTAGTGCATCACCTATTCCTCTCGAGCTATTATTGTTTCATGATTGGCACATCGGTGTTGAATAATATACATGGACGGTTTTGAAGTTTTCATTATAGGAGGTTAGAAATCAATTGTAAAATTCCACAAAGATGATTTTGGTAGATTATGGTCAAACAAATGTCAAAGTCGGTGATATTCTAGCTATGGAGCTGCTACAGAAGGAGACATGTCTAACCGTTCAGTAATTCATAAATTATTATCAATAGATTGGCACTGCAACCATATTATTACAAATGATAATGGACATCACGAGGTTAAGCATGAAATTGAAGATCGATGGTCCACGTTGACATCGCATTGCGAAAGTGCTCGATGGATAGGAGATAAGGCTGGTGTGATGGGAAAACCACCATCCAATGTGTCCATTCTTGATACTTTTGCATATGAGAAAAATGGTGTTGAAAACCACTCAAAGGCAATGCGCAACTGTCTTATGTGGCACCCAAAAGCATCTTCTATTTATTGGTGAAACTCATCATTCTATTTGTTTCGATGAAGTGACCAGAGGAATAAAAAACATAAGAAGCCGAAGCACTAGACTATTGGATTCGTTGCAACATTGGACCATTGGAATTCTAAAACAGACGAGAACTGAGTCGACATTTTGCTAGTTTGAAAATTTTGGGGTGAATTTTGTAGAGATTATTTTGGTAAATCAAATGACTAGTCTGCCTCTAGAATGGAACTTCTTCCTCCATTCGGTTTGCGGCTCCTACCTTATCTTTATTGTGAAGAGAAACCCTATTATGACAAGTGCTAGGTTGTAGTGGAGCACTTTATCCACTGGTGCATAAGTGGATTCTCCTGAGATTATCGTGGAGTGGAAGATATATTGGAGCTGATATCATTGCTCCAATGTTTGAGAGCAAAGAAATACATCAAGTCTTGGATTCCATCATCTATTGGTGAATGGAATCTAAAATCATGGAACCTATGATAGCTATCCCCGAGACCTGTGAAGATGGAGGAGCCAAGAAGCTAAGGCATAAACCCTAGCTCTTGGTGGAAACTATCATTGGTGAAATGAGGTGGAATCTCCATGGTGTAAACTCTAGTTACTAGTGCATGATACCATTCATGTGGATCATTCTCTGCAACTGGAGGATGTGTCTATTGCAGTGGTATGCTCTCATACAGGTGGAGATTTAAGTGTGAAGAGATTGTGGTGAAGCTTGGAGCTCTCTTTTCATAAAGAATGCCCACTTTGGTTTCTACATATTGATATATTACTACGACCATTATAAAGAGAAACAGTCACTCATTTGTTAGAGCTTCTCTCTTTCATTCCGAATGAAGCTGAAGCGCATAGTTTGTTGGATTTCCATTCAAAGATGTGATAGATAATCGGCTTCATATTGGATTTTTGGCTTGTAAATCATATAATACAATTTGTTTTGCTCGTCTTGACTATTTTGATAGGACTTTGTTCCGTAACGAGGAAGCAGGAAAAAGGGTTTTGTACAGGCGGCAGAAAAGTGGAGCACCCCTGAAAATACATAATTCTGGGCAGAACATCAACAGGTGGCAAAATAATGAATATCAGTCGAAGAAGTGAAAAATTAAAGGCAGTTGGCATCCATCTTTTAGTTTCCAAGGATATGACAGAACAACATTCCATATTTTCCGTTTTTTATTGTTTAAAAACTAATTCTTGTAAAGTAGTGATTAATTCAGTATCAGTGGATTATTATTAGGAAAGGTAGTTAGGGTTTGCTCATAGAGCAAATTTTTGTATAAATTATGCATTTTGCAATGTAAACAGGGGGACTTTTCAGGGAGAGAGGATTCTCATTCTGGGTTTTTGAATTGTTTTCCAGAAATTAAAATAAAGATTTCGGAGTTGAGCAGATTTTATCAAAGATTCATGAGTTGTTTTCAAAATTACAGTCTGTATTTCTCTTTTCTTTACATGTGCATGTCAATATTCTTTATCATTCTAGCCATTATGTTTTTCTTCTATGCTTAAATGAACGTCTGAAATAAATTGGGATTCATACTTGTTATGCCTCAGTTTATTGCATTTGAGTATCCACTTGCTTCTCCAAAGTTAACAAAGGATTCATCCTAGTTTGATGTCCATTGTTGATGGATTGTCATTAATTCTTTCCTTTGACCTGCAAAAAGCTTTAACTATAATAAAATGACTATCTTGCCTTTGTACAAAAGTTTGTTTGGTTGCTAATCTATATTTTTCTGTTTCTCGACTCCATTGGCCAATGGTATCCTATTCTTGTTGATCTAACCACATCATTAAACGTCCATAAATTTTTATTATTATTTTACAATTTGGCAATTGAATTTATTGTCAAACTGCTGTCGTGGTGACATTGGATAGCAAATTTGCTGAGAGAGCCCTCTCTGGATGAAGGAGGCCAACTTTCAGTCTAAAGATTGGTTTGAGGTTACCTCGGGGTTTTCTTGATACAACCCAAGGAAAAATCCTAGTGATAATAGATACAATATGTGAAACTTTATTTGCAATCGTAAGAAAATCACTATATACTGGTACTTGAATGAAAAGTTATCTATCTCATGCAGGTATTACAATAGAAGGAAACTCATGTTTTATTTTTATATGGATCTTGTATGGTTGGATCATTACATACCCTCAGTAACCTCCATGCACAGAAGTACTTCTAATTATCTTAATGCATTGACAGCTAGCTAAAACATATTTATTTGCTCGAATTACTTGAATTGTCATAATACCTTACCTGCGAACCAGCGAAAACGAAATCAGGTTCAATGCTTTAGCTATCAAAGCTAAGTAAACCTCAGGGCACCTCGTAGGAACCCTTCATCAACATTCAAACATAATAGTCAATATTTATCGAAAAAAAACAGTATTGCATGAGAATTTAAATACTGTGTGTAGATTTATATTTTATTACGACTGAACTATTGTCTTATTTTTTTTAAGAATTACAAAGTGTCACTTTGTTAAACTGCTATCAGTTAAATGGTTAATAAACACCTTAATCCCGCAGTCAGCATTTTTAGTAATTAATGCTACTTCAAAAATTTTAAACTTTTAGTGATTTTTTTGGGATGTTACAGTCTCCCTACACTGTCAGAGGTAACCATTTATGAATAATTTCCCATCTCATTCAACTTACTAATCCTTCTAATTCAACTACATTGTTCGTGGATTCCCCTAGGTCTCCACAGAAGACACCGAGTACCTTCCCTGAATCGTTTCTACTGCGCCACCAAAACAGGCCGTACTCGAGTTCCCCTTGATAGTGCCATCAAAGTTAAGCTTGAATGTGCGAGAAGGTGGTGGTTTCCAGAAGTCGGGGCTTTGGGGCTGGACCTTCCTTCCGTGTAGTCTATCAATACAATTGGGTAAGATAAAAATACCCCATTCGTTTAAAATTTGTCTTTCTACAGGGTCTACTTTCCTAGCTTCAGGTGGCCACTGGTTGAGTTTCAATGTTTCTTTCAGGTGTAATTCAAGCATAGACCAGATTGCCTCAGCATTGCAGTCCTTACCCTCAAAAGTATGCTGATTTCTTTCTTTCCAAACCTCCCAAACCATGAATCCGGGAAACAATTCCCAAATATGGTTTAGGAGTTCATTCTTGAATGGTTGGGATAGCCATGTGGCCAGAGTGAGGTCAGGCCATCCTCATACCCTTGCTGTCTTTTTGAAACATCCCTCCCCCCTATCCCAAAGTGAAGAGGCCAACGGGTATTCATCCAACAAGTGGTTGATGGTGTCGGTGTCTTATAGGGACATGCAGCAATGAGACGGTCCTGACAGGCCCCTTTTCCCTAGATTTTCCCATGTTAGGATGCGGTGATGAATGAGCAGCCAACCAAAGGTGGCGAATTTGGGCTAGAGGTTCTTTTTCCAAACCTTTTTCCATTTTTCCTCATGCGGTAGTCTTTCATACTCTTCGAGTAGACTAACTGCTTCAGCAATGTTGAAGTTCCCAGTTTTTGTATATCCCCACCGTACTTTGTCCGGACCCTCCGCCACAGGGATCTGACATTTTCATATCGCCTCGTATAGGTTGTCCAGGTTCTCATCCGAGACCAATGATTGCTGCCAGTGTTTTGGTTTCCAGATCCTGAAATGTTGCCCCTCCAGAGTAGGCTCCCAAAAGTCCTGAATTGTTTCCATGGGGCTGCTTTGAAGGTACTGCTTTAATTCTTGAATATCTTGTCTTTTAGCTAGTCTGGGAGATTATTACCATGCGTCATTAAGAAAGGAGGCATATCCCCTGTCTCTTTTTTCCCAAAAGCTATGCCTTTAAACTAATCCCTTGTTCATTTGAGTTTCTTTTCATATATGCGATCGAGGTAGGTCCTCCCCAAATCTAATAAGGTCCTGCTTTGTCCAGTTAGGAGCATACTTTATGTGCCATAATAATGCCCATAGTTCCTCTGTATACATGGTCCATCTCCACCAAATTTTTGCTCCCATCACCCTGTTAACACAAACTGGATCACGTAAGCCCAGACCACCCACCACTTTTGGTGTGCACAGGGTGTCCCATTTTACCGGGGCCCATTTCTTATGTTCGTGGGTTCCACCATACAGGAATTTCCTCTGAAGATTGTGGATTTGCTTGAGTACCGCTTTTGGAGTAGACAGCACCGAGAAGAGGTAAACAGGCATAGCTTAAAGAACCGACTTGACCAGAATGAGGCAGCTTGGAAAATTAAGGGCTGTGTAAGTCCATAATTCTAATTTTCTCTTCAGTTTGTCTAGGAGGTCTTTCCATGAGATTTTTCGGATCGTGGAATCCCTCAGAGGAGCACCCAAGTATTTGGACGGGAGCTGCCCTTGTGAGAATCCCAGGATACACAAGATATTTCTATGGGTAATTCTCGGCGTATTGAAAAAATAAACCTGGGATTTTTCCTTATTGATTTCCAAGACACTAGCATTGAGAAAGGTATCGAGGATTCTTTTGATACATTTAGCTTCTTGAATGGAGGAAGGGCCCATCAACATGGTGTCATCAACAAATTGCTGGTGGGTTTGGGGGGTTAACCCATTGTTGAGGTTAATACTGGGTATTCCATTGATTCGTTGTGATTCTTTAATAATTCTTCCCAGCCCTTCCGCTATGATGATGAAAAGAAAAGGGGATAAGGGGTCCTCCTGACGAATTCCATGAGAAGCTAAAAAGGGTTGTGAGGGTGTGCCATTTATGAGGATTGAAAAAAAGGCCGAGGAGATAAGGCTCATTACCTAGTCAATCCCTTTCTCATTGAAGCCAAAAGTCCTTAACATCTCTGCTAAGAAGGTCCAATTGAGCTTATCATATGCTTTGGATAAATCAAGTTTGAGAAGCATACCTGGTATTTTGTCCTTCTTCAAGGAATGAATGGATTCATGGACCAGAATTATGCCATCAAGGATTTGACGCCCTTCCACAAAGCCCACCTACTTTGGAGAGATCAGCAGGGGGAGGAGCGCACGTAACCGATTTTTCTATGACCTTTGTTATGATTTTGTATATAAAGTTGTAAAGGGCTATGGGTCTAAACTTGCTCGGGTCTTTCGTTCCCATTTCCTTTGGGATGAGCATCAACAAAGTAGTGTTGAGGGCCTTTAGGATACATCATGTCTACTGAGAGTCTTCAACTATTGCTAAGACTTCCTCTTTCAGCCAGTCCCAACAGGTGTGGAAGAAATTGGTGATGAACCCATCTGAACCGGGGGCTTTGTCTACTGCCATCTGCTTGACTGCTTCATCCAACTCTTCCATGCTTATTGGTTTCATGAGAAACTTATTATGGTCTTCCGTGACCACCTTCGGAATGTGTTGTAGGAATTCCTCTCTCGCAACCCATCTATTAATGCTAGGTTCTTCCAGCAGATCTACAAAGAAATCGTTCAGAGTCTGCTCTATCTCCATTTTTGTTTCAACAAAACTACCATCCATTTTCTTCAGACAAACCACCCTATTCCCCTGTCGATGTTGAATAGCATCTTTGTGTAAAAATTTAGTATTGTGCTCCCCTTCTTTTAACCATCGGTTCCTAGACTTTTGCTTCCAGAGGAGCTCTTATTGTTGTTCCTTAAGGTTGAGTTCCTTTAAGGGGTTTTGTTCTTGTTCCATTAGCTCCGCAGAGTAGCCCTGGGACATAGCGACATTCAACACCTCTCTCATTTTTTGATCTAACTCTTTATTCCCTTGGAAAATGTTCCTGAAGGTTTCTGTATTCCAATGCTTGACTTTTCCTTTTAGGTACTTGAGTTTTTGTTGGAATTGGTACATCAGGGTTCCCATGATAGGAGAGCAGTTCTGCCACCACTGTTGAAGTTGATTCGGTAAGTTCAGATGGAGAAGCCAAAATTGTTCAAACCTGAACAGTCTTCAAAGGTTCTCCCTTATTCGTTTCCAATCAAGGTTGATTGGCCAGTGGTCAGAGCTAGTAGAGGGGAGCACTATTTTTGACATTTCTCCCCCCCCCCCATCATGATGGATTTCGAAAATAAGAACCTATCAAGCCTAGAGGTTATCCTTCTGTCCCAGGCTCTTTCGTTATTCCAAGTAAACGTAATGTTAGAATTTCTAAC
Organism: Larix kaempferi; assembly: GCA_027924585.1. Lineage (NCBI taxonomy): Eukaryota > Viridiplantae > Streptophyta > Pinopsida > Pinales > Pinaceae > Larix > Larix kaempferi. The sequence continues at coordinate 1,245,077 of BSBM01000334.1, forward strand.
ATCAATTAGTTCCAGCACCTCTATTACCTCACTGAAATCCTCACTAATGGGATGCAAACAATGAATTCCCACTCACTTTTCTTCCAGGCTCTTGATCAGGTTAAAGTCTCCCCCTATGACCCACGGGCGCATACTAGTCACCCTTTTGAGGCTGAGCAACGAGTCCAAGAAAGAGCTCTTCATATTAGCTATAGATGGTCCATACATATTGGACATGAAACCTCTGACTCTGGTTCCTATTACCTGAAAGGACGCTGATAAGATGAACTTAGAAGCCATCCAGTTAGTCAAACTTACCTCCTTGGGGTTCCACTGTAAATTTTCCTTAAAACCCAACTAGGGCTAAAATGCATGCCAATTAAAATTGCAACCAAATAACCACCCAAGGGTTTCTTCACTTCATAAACAAAATTGCAGCGGAATAAAGTAACTAAGAGATCAGTCAATCGCACCAATAGAAATAACACAATCTCTTTCGGGTATAAACCCCCAGAAAAACCCCAAGATGGGAAAACCATTGCAGTAGTGAGAGATTATTTTATTCAGAAAATATGGAGCTGTTACAAATCAGAAAATTAATTTCCAGCCAACAATGGCGAAACTGAAACACACAAAAATGATGGAAAAAACCTAACTGAGTGGCACGCATCCCAAGACAGTTTGTTGGTACAGTTGTACGGCCTGCACAACCTGCTGGATGGATCCGTATGGACTGTACGGATTTCATATAGACTGTCTGGATTGTTGTACGGTATGCCTGCTGGGTGGATGCATCTACCCTATCACTGCTTCTCTCTCTTCCTTCCGCGTTTCCCTTCTTTGCTTCATTGCTCCTCTATTTTCTTCTCCAAAAACTTCTCTCTCATGAATCTGCTCTCTCAATCTCTGTCAGAATCAATGTGTGTCCTATCCACCAATTGAGTTTACCTTTATAATTATTGGCTAAGTGAAAAACCTAATCTCACTATGAATCTACGGATGTGATTCTCTGGTGAGATCAATGGCTAAGATTAAATCAGCCATTATCTTTATTATTTCTCACTTTAATATTTTTAAATAAAAATATTCCAATAATAAATAAAATCAAGTTTAATCAATTTTCACAAATTGATTAATTACTATTGGTTTCCAAACTTGGATCTTCCGCATGCAAGGACACATGCATGCAGAAGACCTTCCTCAGTTGTCCTAATCTAACACTCCCTCTCAATGAGGAAGGGATTCAGTAACAACCCCAACTTGTCTTTGAACTTTACAAACATGAGTTTGCAAAGTGCCTGGGTGAATATGTATGCAACTTGCCCATCTGTTTGAATGTACTCCAACCAAATGGTTCCTCTCTGAACACAATCTCTAAGGAAGTGATACCGGATGTCAATATGCTTGCTCCTATCATGGAACACTGGATTTTCAGAATGGTTTATACCACTCTGATTGTCACAGTGAACTATAGTAGTCTCTATCTCACTCTCGAATAATCTTGTGAGCAACTTCCTCAGCCACATCCCCTCAGATGTAGCCATGCTGGCTGCCATGTACTCAGCCTCAACTGAGCTCAATGCAACTGAATTCTACTTCCTGCTGAACCAAGAGACGTCTCCTGACCCAATGCTGAAGCAGTAACCTGAAGTGCTCTTCCGATCCTCTACACATCCTGCCCAGTGAGCATCTGTAAACCCTACCAACTGAAATCTCCCACTGCACTCATAAACCAATCCATACTCCACTGTACCTCTGATGTAGCAAAGTATGTGCTTCGCAGTTTCCCAATGTACTCTTTGAGGGTTCACCATGAACTGACTTAAAGAGTTGACTGCAAAGCTGATGTCTAATCGAGTGTTGACGAGATACATAAGTGACCCAATAAGGTGCCTATACAGAGTAGGATCAACCTCAACTGATCCTAATGCGTCAATCTTCCTCCAGTTGGAAACTAGAGGTAGAGCAATAGACTTGCAGTCCTCCATCTTGAATCTCTTCAAGATCTCAATTGCATACTTCCCCTGTCCAATGAAGAAGCACCCATCTCTCTGCCAAACCCCCAGACCCAAAAAGTAATGCATCAACCCAAGATCTTTCATCTTAAACTCTACTACAAGATTGGACTTGCAGTACCTGATTAGCTCCTCATCTCCTGTAAGAAAGAGATCGTCCACATATAGGACCAGTATGAGAGGTACCTCACCTACCAAGAAGTACAGGTTATGGTTTTCTTCACTCCGCTGGAAACCCATCTCTCATAGATAGCTGTCAATCCTCGAGTACCATGCTTGAGGTGCCTACTTGAGCCCATAAAGAGCTCTATGCAACCTGCATACATGCGACTCTCTACTCTCTGTCTCGAACCCCTCTGGATGCTCAATATAAACCTCTTCCTCAATAAATCCATTGAGGAAGGTTGTCTTCACGTCCATCTGATGAACATGCCAACCCATCTCTGCTGCCAATGATAAGATAGTCTGAATAGAAGAATACCTAGCGACAGGGGCGAAGGTTTCCTCATAGTCAATACCTTCCTTCTGCGAATACCCCTTCGCCACGAAGCATTCCTTGTTCTTCTCCACACTTCTCTTTGTTGCATGCTTTACCTTATAGATCCATCTAGAACCCACCACCTTCTTACCCTGTGGTCTCTGAACAACCTCCCACACCTGATTCTTCATGATTGAGTCATACTCCTCAACCATGACATCTTTCCACACATCATGTTGTGTAGACTCCTCGAAACTAGAAGGGTCAGAGTCAATCAACTCTGTCATCAGTTCCGTATAACTCAGTCTATCTGGTGCTACACTTCATCTGAAATTTCTCTGTGGAAGACTCACCTGTCTGGAATCCTGAACAGTGGCCCTATACCACTTAGGCCATGGCCTAGTGTCTTCTTGTTGCGGCTACTGGATATCCTCCTACTGCTGCTGCCCATCCTCCCCATCAAAAATAGGGGGGTCCTATTCTCCTGACTCCCTCTGACTACAAAAACTTGTGCCCTGTGTCTGAACTTGTACTTGTGACTCCTCCAACTTGACTACTCTAGAGTCCTTAGTTGGTTGCTCCTGTGCTGGTAAGTCCATATATCTTCTCAAGGCTTGGTCCTCATCAAACTGAACATCCCTGCTAACAATGATCCTCTTGCAAGCTCGGATATAAACTCTATAAGACTTGGAAGTCTCACTATACCCAGCTAGAAGCCCCTTCTCTCCAGAAGGATCCAGCTTCTTCCTAGTGTCAACATGAATGTGACAATAGCAGATAATCCCAAATATACGCAAATGACTTACGTCTAGTCTAGTACCTGTAAATACCTCCTCAAGTGTCTTCCTCCCCAATGCAGTGTGGGGACACTTGTTCTGGACATACACTGCAGTCCGAAATGCCTCGGACCATAGGAATAGAGGTGATTCCTAATCAAATAACATGGACTTAGCTGCACTCACCAGTTTTCAGTTCTTCCTCTCTACCACTCCATTCTGCTGCGGGGTATGAGAAAGAGTGTGTTCCTTGTTGATCCCCTTTGAGGCACAGTAGTCCATGAATTCTCTGCCGGTGTACTCACCACCATTGTCTATCCTCAATATTCTGATCTTTCTCCCTGTTTGGTTCTCCACGAGAGTTTTGAACTCTCGAAACCGATCTAAGACCTTTAACTTGGCCTTTAGAAAATAGATCGAGGTTTTCCTGGAATAGTCATCAATGAATGTGACACAGTAACTGTAACCACTGAATGAATGTACACTCATCGGTCTACATACATCTGAATGCACCAAGTCTAATGCTCCCTTAGACTTGTGCTCACTATGTGGGAAAGGTCTCCTGATGTTCTTCCCCAACACACAACCCTTGAAGTGGTTGTGCTTGTCCTCCTGAACTGAAGGAACTCCAATGACTTCCTGTCTCAGATGCCTCAGTGCACCTTGATGTAAGTGTGCCATTGTCCTATGCCATAACTCACCATCACTACTGCTGCTACTGACCAGAGCCTTTGCAGGATCAAACTTTAGTCTGTAAACCTTCCCACTCCGAACCCCGATCATCCTGTCCAATCTCTGATCTGACCCATATAGCCTGATATATACTTTCCTGTCCTGGAAAGTCACTAGAAAACCCTTGTCTTCTAGTGTGGAAACTGATATGAGATTCTTCGTCATCCCTGTGACATATAACACATCAACAAAGCTGATAGGTTTTCCAGACTCCCATTGAAATGATACAGTGCCAACACCCTGTGCCTAATACCGTGCATCATGTTCTAACTCAATGTGGAGATTTACTCCACCCTCCTTCAAGCTCTTGAAGAAATTCCTATGTCATGTCATGTGACAAGAAGCACCACTGTCCACATACCATATACTGCTACTGATGGAACTTGCCATGCAAGCTATCAAGCAAAATTCTTCCTCAAAACTCCTATTGAAATCATCCGCCCCCACTGAACCTACCATTTGAGTGTTGTTGTTGTTGTTCTTCTTATCTAGGAACTAGGAAGTAAAGTGTCCATTCTTGTGACAAATGAAGCACTTGACTTTTTCCATGTCCAAGTTCTTCTTGCCACTTTTCTTCTTCTTTTCCTTCCCCTTACCTTTGCTCGAGAGGGCTAGAGCCTCTTCATCCATGATCTGTACTGTACCGTTGGATGAAGCTAAACCTTGACCCATCTGGGTCTCTTCCTGTGTGAAATCATCCCACAATCTCTACCAGTCAGGGTGCTTCTCCCTAGCCACCACGCCTTTAACAAAGATGTACCATGGCTTAGAAAATCCATTGAGAGCTATACGAACTAGCTCCTCATCCTTAGTCTTAGAGCCCACTGCTCCAAGCTCATCCCTAATCTGTGTGAGCCTTGTAAGATAAGGCACCACTCCTTCACCCTTGGCCATCCTGGTACTGCGCATTCTCTCCTATAGTACCATCTTCCGGTTTTCATTCTTGCTCTGGTAAAGACTCTCCAAAGCCATCCACATCTCTAATGCAGACTTCTTCCCAAACATGTGAGGGACTATGTGGTACTTCACCCCATCTAGAATGATCAACATAGCTATAGAATATATCTTCTTCCAAGCTATTAAATCTGTCGGATCTGTGGGAGAAACCTTGGTACTATCAATGTGCTCTTCAGCATCACTGACATCCAGGATCCTAGTGATCCTCTCTTTCCAAGTAGGAGTTCTATGCCCCCTAGAATCTATCCTCAACTCTCAACTGTGCAACCATAGTAAATAGTTCCAATAAACCCTTGGATAGATATGCGGTGATCTATCCAAGTACTCTGTTGCTATCTCTTAGTCTGCTCAAAATAACTCTGATACCATGTAAATTTTCCTTAAAACCTAGCTAGGGCTAAATGCATGCTAATTAAAATTGCAACCAAATAACCACCCAAGGGTTAATTCACTTCATAAACAAAATTGCAGCAGAATAAAATAACTGGGAGATCAATGAATCACACCAATAGAAATAACACAATATCTTTCGGGTATAAAACCCCGCAAAAACCCAAGATGGGAAAACCGGTGCAGCAGTGAGAAATTATTTTATTCAGAAAATATGGAGCTATTACAAATCAGAAAATCAATTTCCAACCAACAATGGCGAAACTGAAACACATAGAAATGCTGAAAAGAAAAATGACTGAGTGGCACGGATACCGAGGCAGTTTGTTGCTACAGTTGTACAACCTACTATATGGATCCGTACGGACTGTACGGATTGTTGTACGGTCTGCCTATTGGGTGGATGCCTCTACCCTATCATTGCTTCTCTCTCTTCCTTTTGCATTGCCCTTCTTTGCTCCATTGCTCCTCCATTTTCTTCTCCAAAAACTTCTCTCTCACGAATCTGCTCTCTCAATCTCTGTCGGAATGAATGTGTGTCCTCTCCACCAATTGAATTTCCTTTTATAATTATTGGCTAAGTGAAAAACCTAATCTCACTATGAATCTATGGATGTGATTCTCCGGTGAGATCAATGGCTAAGATTAAATCAACCATTATCTTTGTTATTTCTCACTTTAATATTTTTAAATAAAAATATTCCAATATTAAATAAAATCAAGTTTAATCAATTTTCACAAATTGATTAATTACAATTGGTTTCCAAACTTGGATCTTCCGCATACAAGGACACATGCATGCAGAAGACCTTCCTTAGTTGTCATAATCTAACGTCCACAGGATGTTGATCCCCCCCAGCAGTTCCGGTTGCGTCCGTTGCTATGACCTCGCAATGTTTCCAAATTTTATTTCCAAGGGATTGTACGTCCACTTCAGAGCTTTTAGTTTCTTGGAGAAAAACTATGGATGGCCTTTCTATTTCGATCTTCCATCTTAGGAGACGGGTCTTTAGAGGGCTTTTACAGCCTCTGATGTTCCAGGATATGATCTGCATCTTATAACAATTTGGGGGTAGAGGAGGCTAGGGCCGCGTCAATAGTGGGGTACTGGCCTAAGTCAACCAATTTCTTCACAACCATTTGGATTCTTTGGATATTGCTGCGACATCCTCGTTTTTCTCCTTTGCTTTTCTTTTTTCCTTCTACTTCAATCTAATAAATAATATAAAACAACACCACTTTAAAGAACAATAAAAACACGATATTAAAAAACCTATCCAAAAACCATTAAAAAGAAAATAAAAATTATGATATTTTTATAATAATAGAAAATAAGAAATATGGTATTTTTATAGTATTATAAATATCAAAGGTTTTAATTTATGCATATTACATGCATAACTTGTTTTAAATCTGGGCTATTCTTTGACTCGAGATTACAAGTTCGAACGTAAATATCAAATTGGAATTGAATTTCATTGCTTTTAAAGAGATTGAATTGGTTTACATTTAAGCTTCTACGTATCCTCATGCATACATGTGAATTTAAATTTTCAAAAATAATTCAAAGAATTCTATTGTGATTGAAAACATAGATATAACAAACCCGTCACTATTCCCCAAAACATTAAAATGCAATGTGGTTGCGTTTACAATATGTAACCTTCTTAAAAGTAGCAAGCCCAACTTACACCCACTTTAAATATACCTTTTTATGCAAGATGATCATTATGAAAATTACTAATTCTTACCAAGAGTCCCATCACAATGCCTCACCTCTCTTAGGTATCAAAATTTATTAGTGAATTAAAAAGAATGCACATATTATCTAGAAACATTAACTAAACTCTCTCGTTGATGCAAGAGGAAAAGAGGGGATTCATGTAGCTATTTGATAGCTCATCCATATAGTCATTTACTAGATAATCAATATTAGGTTTGAAGAAAATCCATTAACCTTTTTGATAGATTTCTTCTTTATTGGAAATATTACACACTCACTTAATATTTACTTTTCTATGTTTATTTAGTCTATGTTGAGGGGTCCTTGGTCTGAGATATTCTCCCCTAGATAAAAATATCCTCCCCTAAACAAATGTGTGACATCCCCTTCAATCATTACTTAGCTCCACTTTAGTTAGACTAGTCGAGTCCGATCTTGCATGGAAACCACTCCAACATCATCAACAAGTGTTGCATGAAACATTAGAATCATCACTAGGAAGGTGCCTTTCTTCCTCCATGAGACTAGGGAAGTGCTACACTTGTACATGCATGGACATGCATGAGATTCTCTCAACTTCACTTGTATGTTTATCCAGTTAACTATAGATTGTGATAAAATGTACAATAACACGAATATGGTTGGAATGGAGATACCAAGCAACTCCATTCCTCTAATGTAAGGAAGAAACACCATGCGTGTCCTTCAATCCAAGTAGTAATAAAAGACAACACCACTTAAAAGAACAATTGATACATGTTTTTAGATACAAAGGTTAAAATTACAAGGACGAAAGAAAGATCTTAAAAAAAAACCCCACGTACAAAAAATTAAAACAAAAAAATAAGAAACATGGTATTTATTTTTATAGTAATAAGATATCCAAACTTGTTATAAATATCAAAGTTTTAATGTATGCATGCTTTAACTTAGTAGCAATTGCATACAAACTTGTTTTAAATTTGGAATATAAAAAGCTTTAATGGACGCATGCTTTGACTCAGTTATTGCATGTAAAGTTCTTTTGAATTTGGGTTATTATTTAAGTGGAGATTGCATGCAAGTTAAAAAATGAATTTCAAATTAGAATTCAATTTCATGGTTTTTAAAGATATTGAAGTAAAAATATTAAAATGATTTAGATTGAAGTTTCAATGTATTATCATGTATTTATGTAAATTTGTTGCAAATTCCAAAAATAGTTTAGAGGATGTTTTTGAAATTGGTTGAAAAAATAAATATGACAGACCTCCTAAAACACTAAAATACAGTCTCTTGAGGAGACCCAAAGTTACTCTTTTTTGCTTATTGAGTTTGTCTAGAAACTACTTTACCTCACTCTTTTCCTTGTAGTCTTCCACTCAAAATCCCTCTCCACTCTCTTTTGGCACATTGCCATGCATTTCACTCATATTTTCCTCACTATTTTCCCACGAACATGCACCCAATTAGTAGATTGAGCATTCTCCACAACCAAAACCAAGAAAAATAATTTTCATTATTCCTTGGACACCTACTTCCGTGATTGATTTTCATCAACACCTTCTCAATTCTCAGGGGCAAATGATAAGGCTCTTCTCCTCAATTTCCTTTATTTTAATGGATAACTACAAACCATCCACAAACTACATGAAATTTTCCTCACTATATCATGCAAAAATAGCTCTTATAACCATGCTAAAAAATTCATTAAAATATTATTTTACACATTTATCATGTCAATTTAAATTAACCTTATGTGCATGTTAAAAGTACACTCAAGAGTTAAAAACATACCTCTAAGCTTTGTGATCATTTCTTCCAATTAATCCTATATCTTTTCTATCCCTCTTCACATTATTCCACCAATCATACGGATGGATTCTCAATATTCCATAAGAAATTTTCATTCTCTTGGGGTCTTTAACCTCATTGTACTCAAAATACTAGTGCATTCCTTTAATCCAATTCATTAGTTCTTTTAGGTTTTAGCTTCCATAAAACTCAGGCATCTCCATCTTCACTTGGTGCTTTGAACATCCTTCTCTGCACATTACTGGATCACTTTGTATATGATCATTTCTCTTTGTTGGGCGAATTTGAAAGCATCCATCCTTTTCATCGATTTTTGCAAAACGCTACAACATTTTCCACCACTTCTGAACCAACATTCTTACTTTGGTTCTTTCTCCCATTACATGAATTCCTCTTTCTACCATGCTACAATTTCAATGTAGATTGCACTCTCATTAGTAGCAATCTTCACCACAAATTTCGTTTTGTTATTCTACAATTCTCTCTTCTATTACAACATCCACTACATCATTTATACAACTTGTTCTTGCAAAATATTCAACACCTCATCCTCCACCACCTCTACCCAGTGCTCTTAAATATTCAAGTTGTATCTCATATTAGAATATCTACCTAATCATACCATTAGAGGCATGTTTCACTCACTCATTCACATAACTATACCCAACATCACATCCGTACTAGAGTGATATGCATTTCTATTCTTATTTTTTTCATTAGAATTGTTGTCTCGTAGAATCCCCCCTCTTCTCATGGTAATAATTCTAACCAACTCTCTTTTTTTAAGTTGAAATTTTCCCAATCCCTTAGTATTCTACTTGTTTTGATACCACTTGATGTGGTTAGGCCATGATCCCTTGCAATATCACACACATAGAAGAATATCTCCACAATATCCATAAACAAATTGAATTATAGTATTAAATAGATAACCACCACAATCTATAATTCAATTAAAAACAAGCATAAATACACCACAATAATAAACCACTCAACAAAAATAACCATAGAGTCATGCAATTAAATTGAAAACAAGAAGAGATACCAAAACAACAAATTTGCACTATTTATTAAATAGATTGACCAAGATCTGAGGCCTCCATCAAATTCAAAAAGCATACAAACAAGTTTCTAGAATCCAAAACCATCAGCACTGCACAAAAAAAATCAAATGAACCAAAGGCCCTTTTTTCATTTCCAAAATTCTTATTAATACTCGTGCCCCTATGATTTTGGCCTTACAATAACCCAAAGTGTTCACATTCAAATACAATGCTTCATATCCCTATGGTTGACAAAATTCACTTTGGACAATAAATATTTCATGACATTACATTTTTTTAATCACAAAATAGAATTTCATTGTATTACACTTTAGAAAATAATAATCACAAAATAGAACCAAAATTGAGCAAATGTGCTACTTGAAAGCATATGACCCCAATGTTGTTGCAATGATAGTATGGGTTAGTTGCTCTCTTGTACAATATATGTAGGTTGAAACTACCTTTGGGTCCTAGAGTATGATTAAAATTTCTTTTGATTGGCTAAGAGCTCATCCTTTTTAGATGTAATGAAATATGTTGATAGCTATGACCCAAAGGCATCTAGAAATACTACAAATTTGCTTCCATATGGACCACTAATAGGTTAGTTTAGGTGATTAGGTTTTGTTCATGCAAACTAGTGTAGCTACACATTAATGCCTTGAGATTGTATCAATCGAGACTAGGTCAATAACCCTGAGTATTGTATTTTTTTTCCTGTATTGGAAAGAAAAAATAACTATAGTACTAGAGATATGCTTACATAAGCATTTCAAGTTTTATAATGTGAGTGAATTTTCTAAAAGCAAAGTACATTTTGGGTTGCACACTAAATTTGATTCCCATTTTTTAAACCATCGACTTTGCAGCACCCTTCACGAGCAAAATTTTTTTTCTACATGCAACAAGTGTGTGACCAACTTACTTCATTTGCAATACTTTATAAATGTACATGCTGGTTCAAATACTTTTGTGACCATGTAATTGCACTGAGTGTAAACAAGGTGCTTACAACCCAGTATGGGGGAGATCCTGTTATGGATGTCACATGTCACATGTCACATGTAACGTTTTCAAAAGTAATAAAATGTAAAAAGTAATAGTATGGGTGTTGACTCAAACCCAGTCAACAGGGGTTCCCATCACTATCGACACCAACCCACCATGATCTCCCTGAGCACCGAGCCAGACAGGTTTTACCCTGTCCAGCAACACCTGTGGAGCAGATGAAGTCTCACGCAAGGCGATCAAGGGAGAGTGGATGGAACCATGTTTCCGCCGAATGAAGGAGGATGATTGCGACACTACTTACTTAACTTAATTATCGTATCATTCAAAGCAGATGTATGCATTCAAGATTAACATCATTCGTATTCATAGGGTCATTCAACAGAAACATTCATTATGACAAGTATAACAATAAAATATTAACTATAGCAAAAAATCATCACAACATGCATTAACATAAAAGGTGCACAGGGAATTTCACCAAACAGTTTCGTCATGTCATATTACTTCAGAAAAACCTTGATACAACATCTCCCCAAAACCAAATCTCATCAATATCACTTGATCTCACATACAGACTCAAAGATGCGCATAAATAACATCCAAAGATCGTGCTCAGATCAGCCCCTTAGTTTTCCAACACATATGACTCTTTGACTATAAATAGGCTTCTGCCTTCCACGACCTCTTCTGACGTGTCGCAGCATCAGCGATGTTGTGATTCTTCCTTACCAAACTGCCTGCCAATAGGCCCCCAACACAATCTTGTGGCTCGGCCTCGAGCCACATCAATTGGATGTGGTGTATTCTGTGGTATTCACTTTGAAATCCTCGTACTGCTGCACGAGTGTTGTCACCATTTCCTTGGATTCTATAGCTGCCACCTAACTATCAAGCACATCTTCTATAGATGGATGCGCAATGAGCTTCACCATCACCTGTTGATGACCCTTCTGTACTGCCTGAAGTGTGTCACCAGCCTTGGTCATGCACTGTCCCCCAACATCTTGAAACTGCTCCAACTGCGCAGCATGCTTCTTCTGTCGGTCACCAGCCTTGGTAACTCATTGCTGCAATTCCTTTAAGTCCTGAGACTTGGCGACCTGTTCCATGGGTGGCATCATGCGCATCGCTGCCTTGAGTGTCGCCAACTGTACTTTTGCATCTTGCCGATACTTGATCAATAGGTCAACCTGCTCATCCTAGACAATTTGGCTCCAAAACTGTACGGTATTAGCTGTGAGCTTCATCATGGCCTTTTGCAGCTCCTCCATCTGAGTGGCAACTTCCTCAATTACCCTTTTTTGATGGTCGACTTCAACTTGAGGTGTGCCAGGATTCACCTGAGCCTTCAACTCTTAATTCTCATGCCTCAACTATACAAGGGTAGCCCCCAGTCGTTGCACTCATTGGAGCACATCCACCTCGTCAATTGGCTCCGGCACATGCTGATAGGCCTCCATGATGGCCCGATCGACCTGTACACTGTCATCCCACATACTGGACTTCTCGACAATGAGGCAGTCCTGCTCTTTCTTCAATTCTTTGATCTCACAAGCCTTCTCAGCTCATTCCTTCGTGATATCCTCCTCGAGCTCATCCACATCCTGCCGTGCTAAAGAAACCCTGGCGTTCAATTCTTCAATGGCGCGCTTCGTGTTGGCATCGCTCGCCTACAATCTCACACACATGCCACTAATCTCCCGCAGTCGGTCTGTCGTCTCCCGGCTGGTAGCTTCTTGCATAGTGGTCAACTCTTTCGCTGGAAATACGTTAACATTAATGGACACCTTCTGTAACTGCTGCATCAAGGCGTTTACATCCTCATTATCAGTCACAATCGCAATCGGGGGAATCTCCACATTTTGGACCCACGGCTCAATGTTAATTGTGCTAACTTGTGGTGCTACTGCTTCTTCTGGTGCCCTCCGCAAAACCATGTCACACAACGAATCCATACGAGCAGTGAGCACATGGAAGCCTTCATATGTCGCCCTTGTCATCTTCTGAGCTACTGCGATGGACGCATCATCGATTTATTTTATGAGTCGGTGCAAGCTTACTTCTTTCGACAGGGGCAACCTGCTGATTGTCACCCGATCCTGGTGCCCTTTCATTCTGTTCTCCTCCAAGGCATGGTCACTGTCATCATTCGTCGATGTTTTAATGGACTCTTGATCGAAATCATGATTACTGTGTGGGTCCTGCGCCAATGTATGATCCTCGAGAACCTTCGCTGACTCTCCAGCCTCAATCTTGGCCAATGCCATAGGTTCGCACCATTCCGGTGGCCAATCATTCACAATGGCATCCATTGCTTCCTTCGTTATCTTGTAAGGGGTTAGCAACCACTGCTGATTGGGGTCATGCCTTACCTGCACATAAATAGCATGCGGCCAAACCACAAACTCCATGATCGGCTTAAAATTTGTAGCAGTGTCTTCGAACATCTGCGGTACCTTTGTCGTTGCATTGCAAACCATCTCCCAATAGAGCTAGAATAGCAATTGGAAATCCTGGAGTCGCTCTGGCTCTCGTACATACCATAAGTTCTGATAGCGCGCACCCCGCCGCTCTTTTGCAGCCACAATGTCCATGCCCTGACACACATCGGGCTCCTTCCAAGCCACAAATGCAATCAAAAGCAGCAACCAACTGTATGTAAATGAGGCCTTACCAGCCTGAGCTGCCACGGCATCCTCCGCCAACTGATTCAATAGAAACAAGGACCAATTCATTTGGACGCCCTCCACGCATTGGACTACACATGCGACAATCCTTGAGTTGCACTGGTTAGGACGACCACCACTAACCACCTTGTAGGATAACATCTTGGTGCCGGTGAGTACCGCCTTGTCATTGATACTGCCGGTGCGATACCCACGACCATCCATTTTGAAGCCATATTTCTTTACCAGCTGACCCGCCCTCTCTTTGTAATTCGCCTTACCTTGGAAGTACTGCTACAGATCAACTCCATCATTAGGAAGTCCGGTAATGTAAGAAATCGATAGTGACAAGAATTTCTCTATCCAGCCACAACGAACCACCATGGAAGCACGCAAGCAGCTGCTTCACACATCCATTAACTTCCGCCATCCACCCAAAATGTGGCATGTTAATGAGCCCTAACAAGCCGACCTATTCCAATCCACATGCCCAGTCCTTTACAATCAGTGTCGCGGTAAGTCGTGACCCGGGCACATATGGAGCGGATGCAATGTCTGGGTAGGCCACCATATCATGATCATCATATCGAAGGTGCATCAATGCTGGCACAATATCAATCGAGCACTCCATTCCGGTAGGGAGCGCCGACATCTTCACGCCATACTTCTGCTTCGGATTTAGCTTGCGCAGGGTTGCATCCTGCCGACTGGGAGGGATATACTCGAGGATGTCAACAACTGACAGTCCCTCCCATGGGGCAGATTCATCAATGCAGTGATTGGACTTCCCTACTTGCACCTGAGCTTATCCTACCACCTTAGTGGATGATCTAAGTTGCCTCTTGCTCTGTGGAGACTCAGAATGTTGACCCCCTCGATGCTTCTTGGTGATTACTGATGTCCCCACAGGCATGTTTGCGACTTCTGCCTTAAGATTGATGTCTCCCGCAGACACAACTTCTTCCTCAATGGCAATCTCGGTGAAAGAAGACTCAAACTCACTGCTAATCTCAACCGTTTCTAGCTCTCGTGGCATACCTTACCCAACGTTCTCAACTGATAGCTTCTTCATCCTAACGGCACTCTGCAAGTTCAACTGAACCTTTCCCCTCACACAACTTCACTCACCAAGCTATAAAAATACTCTTTAGCTCTGCACAGGCACTTAACAACTGAAGTCTCAGTGCCTTCTAACCAGCTTCTACCCGTTTTTATAGCGTTTAGCCAAAGCCTCCATAATCATCACTAAATCCTGCATTAACTCAACCGAAATCCTATATTAATGATGCAAATCCACCGTCGATCCTGTGATTCGATCAACTGGATCCACCATTAATTCCCATCATTTGAACAAGCATCATTAATTAACTATTTTAACTTTTGGCATTTATTGCTTATTTTGCCTACTCGCGACACTGCCACCTATCGCGAGCCTCTCCTAACTTGTGGTACAAGCCTCCCTGCTTCCGCATTCCGTTCCTGTTCATGTGCCACCTTGCCATCGATCAATATACACACTTTTTTTTTCTGATGCGACTCAAGCATCACGTTGTTCCAAGCCCGACTGATAGGGTTTCAACCTACTACCATTAATCAACTTGGGGAGCATCGCTCTATCCAACTGCTGCAACTGTACCGCTCCTCCTGAAGTTATGATACTGACACGATACTGACTAAGCCAATGCATCTACAATTTTCCTAGATGTTTCATAAACTTGATGTCATACAACATCACCAAGTTTCCCTGTTGGAACTGTTTGTTCTTGATGTGGAGATTGTGCCAAGCCTTCTGGCGATCCTTCTCCACACCCTGATGGAAACCGACGATAAAGTGATCTTCCTCCAGCTATACTAACTGCGCTAAACGTTCCTCCAATGCTACTGTAGAATCCATTCCTGTCATTGCTGCTATGCGTAGACTTGGAATGATGTACTCCATTGGAATGATTGCTTCCTGTCCATACACCAACTTAAATGTCGTCTGACCTGTCAACCTTCTACATGTGGTGCGATAGGCCCACAATACTGTTGGGATTTTGGGATCCCAATCATCGTGGTTCACATTGCACACCTTTGTCACCGCATGTTCCAATATCTTGTTGAAAGCTTCCACCGTACCATTTTCCTGCGGATGATATGGCATACTCTTCTTATGTTGAATCTGCAGCTCCTCCGTCAGTGCGCTGATGGTGTGATTGAGAAAGTGGTTGCCTTGATTGCTCAGCAATATCTTGGGGAAGCCAAAACGAGTGATAATGTTATCAAACAAGAACCGCGTGGCCATGGCCATGGAACAATCAACAATTGGTGCAGCTTCCACCCATCTTGTCAAGTAATCTATCGCCGTGATGATATATCTGGCACCAGTGCGCTTCCTTGGTGGATTGATGGGTCCCACAAATTCCACTACCCATTTGTCAAACGGATGCATTGTTAACTGAGGCATCAACGGAATCTCGTCCCTCCTGGATGGCTTCCCAGTTCTCTGACAAATGTCGTAGGACCGCGCATAGTCAGTCGCATCATTGTGGAGCATGGGCCACTAGAGCCCCACCCGAATCACCTTCCCGGTAGTCACCTGAACGCCGTAGTGTCCTCCAGGTACTCCTCCATGTGCTTCTATTAATATCTATGCTTGCTCGTGTGGCAAGGCACACCGTCTTAATATCTCGTTGGCACCCATCTTGTATAACTCTCCAGCGATGAGTTGGAAGTCGGCAGCTTTAACCACCAACTGCTTCTTCTGACTAGTGGTGAGCTCTTCTAGTGTGGTACCTGTTGCCAGAAACTGAATGATTTCTTCGAAATAGCTATCGGCTACTTCAACCCTAAATAGTTGTGCATCTGGAAACCCGTCTTCAATGTTAGTTGGCTCCTCTCCTATTTCAATCCGTGAGAGATGATCAAGGCCGAAATTCAACCACTCTGGTTTCACAATTACTTCAAAATTGAACTCCTGAAAGAGAAGTAACCAGCGGCATATCTTCCCCCCCAACATAGGCTTATTGACTAGGTACTTCAAGGAAGAATGGTCTGTGAACATCTTAAAATGTACGCCCAATAAGTAGTGTCGGAACTTCTGTAGTGCATAGATCATTGCCAATCCTTCCCGCTTGGTAGTGGTGTAGTTCCTTTCTGCGGATGATAGCTTTTGACTGCCGAAAGCAATAGGGTGATCAAGATCCCCCTCTCTTGGTTGCACTAGCTTGTCGATGCATCAACATGGACATGGAATTCCTTACTCCAGTCCTGGAATGCTAGTATCGATGCCGAATCCATCTTAGCCTTGAGCTACTCAAAACTATCCTGACATTTAGGGCTCCATTGAAAGACAACATCTTTCTTCAATAACTTCTCTATAGGGGCGATGATCACTGCATATCCCCTGATGAACTTGCAATAATACCCGGTATGCCCCAATGTCGCCCTCAGCTGCTTAATGGTGGTCGATGGTGTCAAGCTAAAAATGAGCGCAATCTTTGCTGGATCAACTAACAACCCCGTCTTGCACACAATGTGACCCAGCAATATCCCAAACGGGGCACAGAAAATGCACTTCTTCAAATTCAGCAATATCTGGTGTTGTCGACAATGCTATAGCATCAACCTCAGATTGACATGATGATTGTGGATCAAACCATAAACTGTCCAATCATCCATGTATACCTGCAAGAACTTCTTGATGAAATCCTTGAATGCTGCAACAACAACCCGCGAAAATATCGCAGGTGCATTCTTCAGTCCGAACGGCATGACAGTATACTAAAAACATCCCCATTCTGTCACAAAATTCATCTTGTGGCGGTCTTCCTTCGAAATACGGATCTGATGATAGCCTGAGAACCCATCCGTGAAAGAATACATCTCCTGGACACCTACCCCCTGAAGTACTTCATCAGTAAATGGGGTCGGAAAGGGGTCATGAAAGCAAGTGTCATTCAACTTCCGCAGATCAACACAGATGCGCACCTCGCCAGTCTTCTTGTCCTGTACTACCATAGGACTGATCCGTTTGGACTCTTCGACCGGTTCAATGACACCAGCATCCAACATGTGATCAAGTTTTGCCTTGACCTTCTCCTTATGTCGCGGATTGAGCCGATAAGGTCACTGCCTGATCAGTTTTGCATATGGTTTCAAGGGAATATTCATCTCTCCTAGATCACCCAAAATACCTTCCGTTTCAGAGAACTTTGTAGGAAAAAGTTCTTGGAACTCATGTAACAACTCAGTGACCTTTCCCATCATTTCATCATCCCAATAATCTCCAACATTCGCGAACTTGGGAGTGGCCTCCGTCCCAATATTGATCTTGCGAAGCTTCAAGGGTTGACTGAACAGATCACTTGGTGCACAAGGTGGTACCACATCGCGACTTCCTTCAGACTCCGAAATGTTGACATTCCATGGAATTTCACCATCTTCGGCCCCACCAGTGATATTGTAACAGTCCATAATGGATTGCATCTGGCCGTGTGTATGCGGATCCATCGGGTACGCCACAGTAACAACCTTTAGAACCACATTGCAAATGATCTGCAGAGCGTTATGGACATCCAGGTTAGGATCAGTAAAATTGAATTTATGAGTAAAACAGATGGTCAACTCCAACCAAGTAGTGATTTCTCCCTGTAATTCAGCTGTCGTATACCATGACTGCGGCATTTCATCCAAAGTATGGATAAATGCGTGGACCCACTCATCTCTTGGTCTCGATGCCCATAACATCTAACTCTCCATCAAATGGCCTCTATGATCATTCTAACCATCATACTTCCTTGCGTGGTAGACCTCGGTATCGCTGAAGCAGACCATCATCAATCTTCTGCATTTCGACCATCCATCAATTGATTCCTTGTTTGTCGCCCACCAGCGTGTTGGAGCAGCCTTCAAAGCTTCGTCCAATGCTAGCAATCGCTGTGGTTTTGAAACTCTTTCCTCAAACTCTGTCAGAAAGGAAGACAAGCCAGGCAGTCCTTCATATATTGGTAGTGTGACCGTTTCAGTCGCGACACGGCATAGCGACTGCGTGATCAATCCACACTTATGGAGTGACACCTTGTGCAAGCAGTTTTGCCAGTGTTCTAGTGCGTCATCAGAGTCGGAGGATGCAGAGCTGACACTGCACCATCCAAGCTCACCGTTGTCAGTTGGATGAATGTAATCTTCTGAAATATTGAATGCATGGTCCCATCCACTGGGATCTTCATCTTTCACTGCTTCAAGGTATCTGCATCCTTCAGCTGGATCCAACGGAGCGATAACTCTAATATCACGATTTTCAAAATTCCTCATCCGTCGCTTGAAAATGATTACTGTGCCCCTGTCGTTATCCCAACCGATCCCCAACAATGCAGGATAAGAAATTCGTCCTTCAACAACCTCGATGACATTGAAGTCAGCATAGGTCTTCATGCCCTCAATGTCCACCACCAACTGGGGGACTCTCTCAATCAGCGTCACTTTAGCGTGATTAGCTAACCGGAGCTGTACAGGAGACCAGCTCAATGGGGGGCTCCCCATTTTCTGCCATGCCTACTTGGTTAAGATGTTGACATCCAAACCAAGATCCAAAATAACTGATTCGACGTCATAATCTCCAATTTGAATATTCATCTGCATCTCCTTGCTAGTCTTCCTCCTGTTGGCGGGCAAATCTACCCTATAGCAAGGAAACTAATGCTATCAACTTGGTTGGGGTGACAGGTAAGTGTATTGATGATATTGCAAAGACGTTTATGAAAAAGAAATAAGTTGTGGATCTTGGGAACACACCTTTTGATCGAAGTTTGATCCTAGCCTTTACTTGATCTTGTGTTCAACTTCCAAATCCACCTTCCTTTCAGTAAACCTGCAATAACAATACCTTTCTCAAAGCATTTTGGGAAATACAAAGATTGAAAGAAACAAAAACAATGTTTAACATTCAATATTGACCAAAATAGATCCACATTAAGATGCCATTTCATAACACATTTAAGTTGGAACAAGAAAGACACTTCAACCTTTATTTGTCAAAAGTAAACTGATGTACAAGTATACCTGATCATGTAACAGGCTCCTACAACTTGATTCTGGGCTCTGACTCTTCTCTGGCTTGGATATCTTCAGCATTAACTCCTCCAATGCAAGCTTCTCTCTATGTCTCAAAGTTTCTCCATTAATCCATCTCACCATCTAACCTTTCTCTTTTAATCTTGTTTGTATTTATAAGATTAGAGAAGTAGTTTAGGTCGATGTATAGTTATGGAGGAAGTTGGGGGAGTTGGGAAACTACCAGCAACTAATCCTCCTCGAGAAATTAATTTATTTTTTAATCATCTTTTAAGATGTACGCGACTCTTGTTCAGTGAAGTAGCGTATAGGGAGCTACTTTAGTGCTTATCAACTAGCGCTCATTCAATTTTAAATGGTGAGCGCTACTATGCTGAGAAGGAGTAGCATATATTAGGATATGGGCGCTACTATTATACACTGGAGTAGCGTATGGGCGCTAGTCTCTCTAGGTAGACTAGCGCTCATATCTCAAAATGATATATTTTTTGGGTTTTTCCAGTAATGTTAGGAAATGGAGTGAGTCAAAGTATCATCCAAGGTCAACATGCTCCTCCATCCAAGTTGTCCTTTTGTGTGATCAACAGCTCAAGGTGATCACGGACGGAGAGGTGCAAGTTTAACCTATAACAGATGCCCCCTAATGTATGAGGTCAGAGGGAAACGATGGCCGAAATACATTATAATCCAAAGCCATAGGAGGAGCAAAGAAACCGCAGAAAACAAGTCACAAGAAACCTGCAACAAAGATCAAGGTCAGTGAGCAATTACATTTTTGACATCATATAGATGTGCAATGTGATACAACATGATCTCCGATACATAACAAGGAGATGTATATAAAGCATGGCCACTTGGAATACAAGTGTGGATCCATGTCAAACTAAGAGATCATAGCCATAACAACAAACTGAATCTATGTCTCATGGAGAGCCGAATATAAGTGAGGCTCAGTCTTGCGCAACTTGGGTGATAACAAAATGAGGTAATGTCATCCAAAATCCCAAGGTCTTAATCCAAAACAACTCTAGGTACAAACCCTAACCATGTGAATAGATGAGCTGACAGTCGAACATGGGGGGTATCGTTTGATTACCGGTCATTGATGTATACCGTTAACAAACGCGAGGACTTCCACCGATAATGATGATGGGGTCCAAGGTACCAAGTACGATTTGCCAAGTGTGAATAAATGGACTTGAAGTCGAACACTTGGGAATCCTGTCGAAGAAGAGACATTGATGTATTCTCATCATTCAACAGCGAGGAAAATTGCCACTAGTGACTGCAATCTCCAAGGTACTAACCGAAACTCTAAACTTCAATCCCAGAATAATGAGTTGATGTCGATGGGAAGAAGTCCATTGGAAGGGAGGCCTTAAGGCATCCTCCATCATCCAACTCGAGGAACACTCAAATGGTAAGAGCTGATATGGAATAATATGTAACAAGACTGACACTAGGAAGGCTGACACATGAAGTCAAGGTAAACTGCAGAATGGCCGACACAGGGTATATCCTTGAACATTGAGCACGACACAAAGTGACTTAGGCAGTTTCTGACATAATGGGGTAAATTAGTCTGAAATGTAAGAGACATTATCAGACCCTCCATATGGTTGGAAGAATAACCAACCAGGGGAGTAAATAACTCGGAGGAAAGGTTCACCCTGAGGTCAAAAACCTAAACCCAACCGACAAGATAGACTCAAGTAGGTGCTGTGTTCAAGGATAGAACTGACTGAACTGCCTTTGACGATGAAGATATGATATGTCTTTCCCATCCCTTATTCTTTTTAGATAAAAGAATACCCTTCTTGTTGTTTTAATGAGTCCAAGAAAGAATGAAAACTCAATAGATCCAACCATGTAAATAGTTTAACGAGCCCATGGGAGGAAGACTCAGAACCTTCTTCATTATTTATAGAGTTCGAAGAAGAGATAGAAGATTACTCTATATTACTGATCTCTGGATTTTAATATCGAGCCGAGATCTGTTCTTGCTCGCCAGTGTTTTCAATTTTAAGGAGTTTGAAAAACTTAAACAATAACTCCATATATCTGCTCGTGGATTTTAGTATCGAGCCCGAGCAGATTAATGCTTGTCGGTGTTTTCCTGTTTATAGAGTCTGAAAAAATTAAACAATCCTCTTTTCACCTATCCGTGGATTTTATATCGAGCTCGGGTTGGTCTGTGCTCGGCGGTGTTTTCTTGTTTATAGAGTTGAAAAACTTAAATAGTCCTCTACTTACCCTCTCGTGGATTTCACATCGAGCCCGAGTAGGTGAATGCTCGCTTGGTATTTTCATGTTTAGAGAGCCTGAAAACCCTAAAGAGAGGCTCCAAAAGGTTCTTTTTCGTGCAGTTAGTCTCCTCCCCCGAAAAAGTATAAAACAATGAAAGGAGAACTCTTCTAGCGCATATAGGAGTATACCTAGAGTATACCTTTTCCGTAGTTAATCCACTTAGGCCCAGAAAAGGGGTAATTCTATACCTGAGTGGATGAGCGTTCGAGTACTTTAACGAGCTTGAAGAGGACAAGCTTGCTCGGCAATCTTGTTTAGGTTTAAATAGTCCAAACAAGAGCTTAAAATGACTTAAAGGTTAGATTCTAGGATCATAGCTTCATACTCTGCTGAAACTAGGTCTTCAACAAAATATTAGTCGATGCGACAAAAATCTCGAATGATATATGAATTTGAAATATTTAGCTAATTGACAGGGTCTATCATCAAGAATTTTGAAACTTAGGAGATGAATCCGACAAAAATTAAATGAAAATTGAGCTTGGATTAGTATTATACCGTATTGTGGGTTTCAATTGATTAATTAGGGATTTTTTGAAAATTTTGAAACTATAGAAAATTAACAATTATGGGTAAAAATCAAAATCCAATTTGTATATATGATTTCATTTTTAAAAATCAATTTTCAATTTGTTTTGTAGGGCAAATATTGGGGCAACCTTTTGCAAATTTCAAATCTCCGTGGCGATCAAACCAAACATCCAAACGTCGTTATTCCTCCACCAAGTAAGTTAAAATCCACCTTGCTTGCATTTTCATGGTTTAGTTTTCAATTTTTTGAGCAAAAAATAGCTTGTAACACGATGCTCACAAGTGTTGCTGCGCGGGCGCTACTGTGTAACCATAGCAGTAGCATATAAACGCGATGGGCGCTACTGTGCTGAAGCAGAGTAGCGCCCATACCCGACTGTGTAGTATACACAGTAGCGTACACTCTTGAAAACCTACATACAAGCGCCGAGACTCAAAAAATTTTGGTTTTTGTGCAGGATGGTCCTTCAATGGAGGGAGAGGGAGCATGAGGACATGGATAGGTTGGCCATGAAAGATTTGGCTACCCTCCATGCTCTCAGAAGATGCGGTTTGTTGAAGTTTTATCGAACCGTAAACATGAGGGCTTTAAACAAATTGTTTCGAAGACTTATTCAGTATTGGGATGTGGATACTAATACCTTTGTCATCCGTGGGAAAACTCTGGAGCTTACTGTTGATGACATATATTTTATCATTGGTCTCTCACGAAGAGGAGATGTAATCAATCTGAAAGGGTCTTCTCGTGTGGGTGTAAGATCTGTGCAAGAGTATGTAAATACATATTGTGTTGCCGGAGCTGATAAATCGGGAAGCCAAGTCTTGATTTCAACTATTGACGGTCTCCCTTTGAAAGTGATAGTGAGCATGATCAACTGAATAGCAGGTAGTGCTTCACAACACTTATCTTCCAGGCACTCTATGCATATTGGTGTACAATGATTACATGGTCATTTCTATGATTGGAGTACTAGTTTACTGGCAAACATGAAATCTCAATTGACAGGTTGCAAATCCGGCACAATGAAGAATTTTGGGTACGGTAGCATTTTGTGTACTTTCTTCTTTGAGAGGATGCCTGCTATCAGTTTGGGGATGCCTCTACCTCAAGTTAACCCCCGTGAGCCCAGACTAGGCCATTGGGGTGACATATTCCTCCGCCAAGGTGGTGGGGAAAGTCACTACTGTTATCATACTGATGATTTCTGGGGGTGGTGGGAGAGGCAAGTACCCGCTTTCGAGCAATTTCCATATGCTGGATTGGATTTCCGTCATGATCCAGAGCTGGTGCTTCCTCCAGGTGGAGCCTGGGGAGATATTGGTATGTTTTAAATTTTGAGGTTTATTTAATTTTTTCAAACTTTTTCAAGTATTTGATTTTTATGAACGAGTTTTGAAGTTCTAATCAAGTGTCACATGCAAATGTTGGGCCTGTTCGTCCTGAGGGACATCCTACCATCTTTGTGAGGCCAGCTGATATTACTGCAGCAGATGCTATGTTGGGAAACCTGGAGAGAAAAATAAGTCGGTTGACTCACGAAGTTCCTGCATACCGTGTGGATCAGATACCTGTTGATATGCAGGAAGATGTTGTTGGGGTGCCCCCAGCATGGCTTAGGGTGATGCGTAAGATAGCTAGGCTAGTCATATGCTATCGCAATGCAGTAGATGATTATGATGTCCTTCCTTCTCCATAGGAGAAATATACATTCTATGTATATATTTTTGAGGCTACTATGCCCAGCTTTTGGACTTTTATGACTTGACTTGATAGACTCATGACTCAAAACTCATATATTTTTTGATACGGTATTGGCTATATACAGTATCGGTTATTTACATGTGTATGCATTTTAATTTTATGTGTGAAATGTTGTTTATGAAAATGTATGATGCAAATGCCAGTCTAACACATAGTTTGCCAATGAATAAGCTAATGTGTTTAAACTTCTTGGAATGTGTTCATATATAATAGAATGAAATTGTCTTTCTAATAGTCTAACTCGTAGGAACTGACGTAGCAATCCAGGATTCCTAATCTGATAGACACCTGTTAACTGAAATACAATTAATTGTGAGTCAAGCCTTACCTCCAAATGTGAAATGCCATGACTGAGAGCATCTCAGAGAAGTTCTATAACTGCACTGTATTCAACCACATTATTCGTGGTAGGACCCAAACAAACCCCCCCGAAGAGACAAGTTGGTCAGCGGGTGAATAAATGACCCAAGCTGCTGCAGCCAACTGACAGGTGTGGTGACTGGCACCATCAGCAAATCCTAAGAAATGTTCGGTTGACATCTGGTACACGAAACGTGAAACACACATAAGATTACCTAACGAGCATAACAAAACTAGCTTTATAAAAAATATACAACTATGTTACAAGAAAAAGTACTTCAGCCTAAGTGCAATACTTCTTCAGGTAGGGTCAATGCCTGGATCCTCCTCGTGAGGTTGGGAAAAGGTGTTATGGAAATCACGGAAAAGGTTGGTATACGGAATGATCTCATCGAGATAACAGCCCGTTTCAAAGAAAATGTTTCCATTGACCCCAGTGAAAATGTTCACCAGCGAGGTATGCAATCTATTCGCTTCAACAACACCAACTTGTGACAAAGTATTTTCATCGGGTGTTGGACAAAATTCACCTCTCTCTATCAAGTTAAGAACAGGAACCAAGAAGGACCTAGGATCTATATGTTCCCGAGGATGATCTGGGTCGGTCATGGCTTCTAACATTTCTTCTTCAGAAGGTTAAGTAGTATCTAAACTTAAACTGTCAAGAGAGCGGATCGGGTCTGGTGCCTGAGTAATAGTATAATCTATGTTTGACTCAACAGACGCCGATGGAGTCGACACATGTTCTGTTGCATTTTGATAAGAATCCAGGTGAGTAACTTCTACAACAGGGATGGGCACGGAGGGGTTTGTGTTAGTTGGGAGAAACCCAGAATCAGTTGTTAAACTAACCATGGAATTTTCAGACGAAGAACATCCCTCAGTACCAATGAATAAGGTAGGAGCCGGTAGGTCAAAAGTGTCGATTAATGATCCGTACAATCCTGCTCCTAAGCTCTCACCAACCGGGGTGGTTTGATCAATCAATAGAACTGTGGTTTTCGAAGAAGTCTGGTTGTTTCTCTGAGTGAAAGAAATTTGATCGACTGTAACAATCTTACCTTCAAATGGGAACATGGCCACTCGAAAAACTGTCGATGCAATAGCTCGCATGGCATATGTCCAACTTCTACCTAATAACATATTGTAATCAAGCGGAGCATCCAAAACTTCTACTTCAACAGCAACTGTCTTACCGGCCAAAGTGACATCAAATGATGGCAAAACTCCATGTGGATGGAAAGTTCTGCCATCAAATGCAGTAAGCAGTGTGTTAGAAGGGGCTAACTCAGGAGAACCTAGAGCTTTCCAACAGGAAATTGACATTACGCAAGTCGACGCTCCCTCATCTACTACAGCTCGTCTGATGGTCATTGGACCATGAACGACCTCAATCTGAAGGGAAACGTGATAGGGCAACCGGTATTTGACATCAGTCATATCAAATCACGCAGACATATTAGAGGATTCCATACTTCCAATGGCTGCCAGAAGTGCATTCCGTTGTAAAGGACAACTTTGCAAGACTTCTAAAGTAGACATGGCACAAGGGGTTTGGGCTAAATCTTCAACCACATTGTAGTTAGAAGCAGCCCATGTGTTGGGATTGTGTGATGCTCGTTTCAAGACACCTTTCGGAATCTTGGGCATTGGGTCCACAGGTATGTGGAGTGGAGTGGAGGATTCTGGAATCTCCTTATCCTTTTTCTGTGCATTCGAGGTATAATTCCTGGCTCTAGTTTGCAAAAGTGCATCCGAATTAACCATGTTGATAAAAGTTTGATCAACCGTAGCATGTGTGGTGCCCCTAGTATTGGAGGTGCCAGAAGTTGAGCCCTGCCCTTTAGGAAATGGATCTTTCAGGACGGCAGGCTTCTTTTCTCTTAAGAGCTTCAGGGCTTCTTCAAGCAGAGGGCATTGGTGAGTAAGGTGGTTCTGTTTGCAAAGTTTACAAGGGAACTTCACCTTCTTTTCCTCTTTGTTACCCTCTTCGGCATTGTATTTTTTGGGCTTTTGTTGGTTCCCCTCTCCTTTCTTGCCCTTCTTTTTGTTGTTGGGCTGCCGAGGGCCCTTTTGATTGTTTTGGAACTGATTGACAGGCTCAGAAGTAGAAGGAGAGGTTGTGATGGAAGAAACATCTGCAGTCGATTGTTTGACTGATAAGGCATGAACCTGTTTAGTCAGTGCTTCGAAAGCTGTAGAGTCAACTGAACCCACTATGCCGTCAGCATGTGGTCCAGGTTTGGGTCTACTCAGATCGGTGTTCGATCACGGTGCGTCAGGTATAATCTCGTACAATAACCCAGATTGTGCATAAATGAGATCTAACTGCTGGGTCTGTAAGATGGCTTCTTCCTCGTTTGATACTCCAGATGTGGCTACTTCCTTAGAAATATAAGGAAGGAGTGATTTCAAATACCACTCAAGAAGGAACTTTGGAGGAATGTTGGCCTTAATGAGCCTCGTCTGTCTTCGCCACTCCTGAATGTGGTCAGATAAATGAGTGGCTTTGTTTTTCCTAAATGTAGACAAAAGGTCCGTTCCGGCATCATACCGAACGGGAATCTGAAAATGATTCAAAAAGACCGTGGCGAGATCTCCAAAATTAGAGAAAGTAGCCGCAGGCAACTCAATGTACCATTTGGCTACAGGACCAGTTAAGGTCCTCTGGAATAGTCTCAATCTGATGGAATCTTCGTTTAATGAATTTGAGGAACACCATAAGTGGAAAGTGGTGACATGGTCACTAGGGTCTTCACCTGTTTTTCCTTTGAACTTTGGAATGTCCGAAGGTAACTTGGTGGGAACTGATTGCCATGTAGCATTATGACACACAGGATCGTTTGTCAGTTTGGAAAGATCTGGCAAATTTAAAGTTTCCAGAAATGGTAGACAAGGCCGATAAGATGGTACTTGATAAGGGGAACCACCCATTGTTTGACCCATAAACTGTTGGTAGGGGTTGCCCCCAGCCGTCTGCTGGTAGGGGTTGCCCCAAACCATCTGTTGATAAGGGTTGCTTCCGGCCATATGCTGATAGGGGTTTCCACCTACCATCTGTTGATAGGGGTTGCCCCCAGCTACTTGTTGGTAGGGGTTTCCACCAGCTATTTGTTGGTAGGGGTTGCCCCCTGCCATCTGTTGTTGTACGAAAGAGTTAATAAAATTTCCCCACCCATATGAAATTGGATTAGTGCTCTGTGGGTTCATCCACTGTGGCTGGGTATTAGCCCCACCATATTGCTGGTTAAAAATATTACCCCCTCCCCCTGAGAATAAGGAAAAAGGGACATTACCTGCAGGCATATTACCTTGATTCATGTTAGGGCCTGCAAATGTATTGAAACCAGTAGAAGCTGATGTAGACGGTGCAGTCATGGTACTCATGACTAGCACGGTTGCAGAAGCACTTGGTCCTACAGCAGGTGTGGAAATCCAAGTACTAGGTATCTGATATGGCAGTTGAAAAGAAGGAGGTGCTGCAAAGTTGGTTGTACTGCTAGGTCCAATAGTAGGCGTAGGGATAGATGCCATCATTGTTACACTTGGCATACCTAATGTACCAGTATTGAAACTGAAGGACGGGGTAGACACAGAGGTTTGTGCCTGACTTGGTGTAGCAGTAAAAGAAGGATTTACTGTGTTAGTGTTCATACTTAAAGTGGGTGTTTGGGGAACTCCCTGTTCACCTCCTAAAGTAGACATCATATGTCCAGGCAATGAATTATCTGCACTGAATGGGGCTGCTGGAAACCAACAGGTGACATAAGCAAAATTCTAGTGTTGGTCAAAGGAGGATTGAAAGGAGTGCTATACTCCGTAGATGTAAGATCTTCAACCTCGACTGAACTAAAGTGTTGTTGATCTATGGTACCTGGTAGTGGTTCCTCAGGAACCTCTATTTCAGGGTTTTTTGTTGCAAGAATTTCTTCAGAAAATTCTGTTTCAGGAGTAATTTCTGAGGAAATACCGGGGTTTACCCGCTGTTGTCTAGCTGGCTGTAAAGGTTCTGTCCTAAGTGGTGGAGGGTTTTGAAACCTCCTCGATCTACGAAGCTCTTGATTCTCCGTGATTATAAATATAACATAACAGACTAGAACCTAGTGGCCACTACAACTAGGGGGCAAATAGCACGCCAACTAAAAAGTCCTAAGTATACAACGTAGGCAAACAAGGATGCCTTCCGGAGAAGAGTCTGGGATGATGAGGGCCCAGAACAGATCAACGAAGGAAGAAAGACAGTTACCCGGGGTCCACAATACAATGACTAAGGGTGCAAGCACTGGAATCACCCAACCGCCCTCCCAAAGACCTGCAAGGGATTTCCTCCCACATCTGTATTAGGTACAGCAGATATACCCTCCGCTGTCACCTATGTATGAACCTAGAGTCAGATACTAAGGATACCACAACACCGAAAACTCCTCGGGGAACATTCACTGGTCGAATCAGAAAGCGTGGGCAGGGTAGCTAAGCCCGAAACTCGAAAGAGTCCCCAATACGCAATCCGATCCTGGCGTATGCTCGAATAGAAAGTAGGAGGAGTATTCCCAACAATCTGATCTCGCAATGACCTACTGCATAGATCCCAGGCAAGTTTTGAGTGAAATGGGTTTACCTGTGATAGTCTTACTACGATTTTTTGCGTAATGTGTGATCTTGAGTGGTTTAAGGTGATTTAAACTCAAGATCCTAACCAAAACTAGTTGGTGTAGTGTATCCCTAAAAATAAAAAAATGTTTCTAGTTTATTTTATTAAAATATTTTTAGGGCTGTTATTACTCAAAAAGGGTAGTGCTTTTGTGTGGCGGTGGTTGCAACAAGGAAAAAAACAGTGCAATAAAATCAAAACTTTCTACAACAAAGCTCTTTTCATTTTTTCATTTACTTCTTTCCAAAATTGAAAATCTGAGTAAACCTACTAAAAAAAACTTTTTGTTTTCTTTTTTGAAGTTGTACAAAACATCCTATGCTATCTTGTAACAAGAAAAATAAGTCTTATTAAACTTAAACTACCAATTTTTTTTTGCTTTTTCTATAAACGAAAAAGAACTATGAAAAATGGAAAGTAAAATAAAACTTATGTGCAATATGTGTAAGTATGGCTAAAAAAATTCTTAAGCTTATAGCTATCGAGACATTAGCTCAAAAAAGACTTGATCTACAGGTTTTTTGCAAAGAAAAAGCCTCTAAACTCAGAAACAAAGTGGGAGAAAACAAAGGAGAAAGACACAAAAGGACTGACGTAAAGTATCTAGCCCTAGCAAGACCACTATGCCAAGCAAAAGTAGGCAAGCAAGCTGCCAATGACTAACACAAAGAACTGAGAAATGACTCAGCCTACAGCAGTTTAGATGCACTTGCAACCAGAAAAAGACAATAAGTCCAGGAAGAATGGAAATCAACCAAAACGGAAGACACCCTAGAAGCTCTTAAAATGTACCAAACCCTAAAACAAAGGGTAGGATGAGTAAAAAGAAGACAAACGTCGCCACAAATAGCGGATACAAGAGTATGCAGGTTTGTAAACCAGCAACGTGCAATCAGGGTCTAAAAAAGTGGAAGTGCTTAACACGAAACACAACCTAGTCTTCCAAAAAGTCACAAACAGTCCAAACTTTCCAAAGGTCAACAAGCGATTCAAAAGATGGAAAAAGACTTCAAAGAAAAGGTTCTATGACTTAAACAATAGTTAAAAACCTCATACACCAGTCACGGAGACCTAAAAGCAAAGTCAGCAAACCACAAAAAATGGCTGAAAATCAAGCAAATTGTTAATGAACAGCTTCGGGAAACGTACCCTACTGTGCAGTAGGGAAACTCGCGCCCCTGCAGAAATGGGAGCTACTATATATATAGCACAGTAGCGTATGGGCGCTACTGTATATATAGCAGAGTAGCGCTCATATCTCAAAAGCTTTAAAAAACTAACTTTGAAAGATACCAAAAACTGATGGAAGCAGAAAGAAATAGGCAAGGGATACCTACAGGGTTTCTCAACACATCAAAGAAGTCAAAACAATCTAGGAAGACAAACAAGAACAAGGTTTCCTAGAGCCAAAACTCAACTTTCCCCAGCGGAGTCGCCAGTCTGTTGGCGGGCAAATCTACCCTATAGCAAGGAAACTAATGCTATCAACTTGGTTGGGGTGACAGGTAAGTGTATTGATGATATTGCAAAGACGTTTATGAAAAAGAAATAAGTTATGGATCTTGCGAACACACCTTTTGATCGAAGTTTGATCCTAACCTTTACTTGATCTTGTGTTCAACTTCCAAATCCACCTTTCTTTCAGTAAACCTGCAATCACAATACCTTTCTCAAATCATTTTGGGCAATACAAAGCTTGAAAGAAACAAAAACAATGTTTAACATTCAATATTGACCAAAATATATCCACATTAAGATGCCATTTCATAACACATTTAAGTTGGAACAAGAAAGACACTTCAACCTTTATTTGTCAAAAGTAAAATAATGTACAAGTATACCTGATCATGTAACAGGATCCTGCAACTTGATTCTGGGCTCTGACTCTTCTATGGCTTGGATATCTTCAGCATCAACTCCTCCAATGCAAGCTTCTCTCTATGTCTCAAAGTTTCTCCATTAATCCATCTCACCATCTAACCTTTCTCTTTTAATCTTGTTTGTATTTATAAGATTAGAGAAGTAGTTTAGGTCGATGTATAGTTATGGAGGAAGTTGGGGGAGTTGGGAAACTACCAGCAACTAATCCTCCTCGAGAAATTAATTTATTTTTTAATCATATTTTAAGATGTACGCGACTCTTGTTCAGTGAAGTAGCGTATAGGGCGCTACTTTAGTGCTTATCAACTAGTGCTCATTCAATTTTAAATGGTGAGCACTACTATGCTTAGAAGGAGTAGCGTATATTAGGATATGGGCGCTACTATTATACACTGGAGTAGCGTATGGGCGCTAGTCTCTCTAGGTAGAGTAGCGCTCATATCTCAAAATGATATATTTTTTGGGTTTTTCCAGTAATGTTAGGAAATGGAGTGAGTCAAAGTATCATCCAAGGTCAACATGCTCCTCCATCCAAGTTGTCCTTTTGTGTGATCAACAGCTCAAGGTGATCACGGACGGAGAGGTGCAAGTTTAACCTATAACACCTCCGTTGTAAGGAATTCACCGTGGATTCCTGGCATCCCCTTTGAAATCATTGCAACAACCCCTCGATCTCGGCAAGCGCAGCAGGATCTCTTGCCAGCAATAAATATCTTTCCAGGAATTTTTGCAGAGTTCCAGACTACGCCAATGGACCAGTGTCTAATGTGTCATCAAAGATAGGGGGCATGTCACAGACAATATCCTTGCCTTTCTCCAATGCCCGTCGTGCCTGGTGGAACGTATCATGCTCCGAATTAATGTCAAATGACACCTTCTTCTTCCCGGCCAACCGGATCAGCGGATGTGAGGTGTCTTCTCCTGTTTTTGTACATTCCCAAGTGATCACCGCAACAACTGCATCATGTGGCTTGGGATCTACTGAGATTGTTGAAACATTCACACACTGATTCTGGTTCAATGGTGGATTCCCTGGCTGGTTCACATTTCGATTAGCATTCTGAATTGGTCGCTGGTTCTGGTTCTAGACTAGTTGTTGCATCACATTTTGTACTGGCTACTATGTCGGGTTCTGATTCTTCAACTGTGGGATTCCCTGCCTGCCATCGTGCAATCAGTTGTGGGTAGTTCTCTACTGTATGGTCTGCACCGAAGAAAAATGTACACTGCATCTGCAGCAGTGGGACATCACGCTGATAGTGTCCCCATACCACACAGTGATAGCATTGCACAGGTTCGTGACCTCCTCATCCTCCTCCGTGACCAAATCCTCCACCATGTCCACCCCGATATCCTCCACGGAATCCGCCCTGCTGTCGGTATTATTGTTGATTGTACTATTGCTGCATCGGAGCTAGTTGCATTCGTTTCCCTTGTTGCGCAGACTGTGGTTACTGAACGTACTATGGCTGCTGTGGAGCCATTTGCATCGAAGCATATTGTGGCATGAATTGTTGCTGTTGTTCCTGCGGTACAAACTGCACCTGTGGTTGAGGTAGTGTCTGGGCTACCTGTGGCTGTAGTGGCGGTTGTTGTACGGCAGGATGGTCATCCTTTACATAGAACGCGTCGTACGTCCTCTCATGAAGCAACCAATATGCCCGGCAATCTTTGTCATCATGTCCCACCGATTTGCAGAAACTGCAATATAGATTCATCGGCTTGGTGACCATCTTTTGCATATATGGACATTCTTCATGGCAGTGCCCAAATACCTGACAAATGCGACAATCTGGCATGCCAACACCATTTAACGGGTTTGGTGCTCCTGAAACCAAATAGTTGCGGAAGTCAGGGCAATTGTCCTTCATATGCCCTTCTCCTTGACATCTCGTACACCATACTTCTTCACGCTGCTCCTTTCACTTCTTCAAATCTTACAGCTGTATGGTCAAATTAGCTAGCTGTGTCTGTATCTGTGACATCCCGGATGCATTTTCGCCAATCGATGATGCCTCCAATCACATTGCAATCTCCAGAGCTTCACTGGGCTTCGAGATGTTTTGTTGCATCAATGGTAGCTGAATATGGGGCAACAATGCCACGATGAACAACTCTTTATGTTGGATAGCTTTCATATCGAAACTAACCCTTGCCATCAGCGTCTTAAACCGCTGGTCGAAATCCCACACCATCTCATTAGGATATTGCTTAATTTCTTTCAATTCCGTGATATATTGGGCCTCAGACTTGGGATTCCTTAATTTTGCAATCAACCCATCCCTGATCTCATCTAGCGACTTCGTTGGAGCTCCTGTAGGGACTAGAACAAACTTCATAAACCAATCTAAGGGGCGATCTCGCAGGTTCATCGCTAGTTGTCCTTTCTTGGCATCATCATCAGTGATATGTTTTATAGTCCAGACCGCTTCACACAAAAACCAATACTGCTCTAGGTTATCTATCCCACTCCCATGGAACAACGGTAACTTATCATCATCTCCTGCCATCCTGGTCTTCCTTTCTGTAATTACTAAACTACTAGCAATCACGTTTTGTTGACCCGGTGGGGTCGAAGTGAAGTTTCTCACTGGTTGACAGATAGTAAGCGGAGGTGTGGGTATGTTTCTACTGGGGTTAGGTCCTACCTCTATCCTAGGTGTAGCCTATGCGTCCTTGTCCAGGCTGTTAGGCCGCTTCGTCCCGTGTGGTCTTCCTTCGCGAACTCGCAGTTCGATCGTAGCAAGACCTTCTCCTATCCTCTACCTCTTTTCTTATCGAAATCTCGCTCCTCCTCTTATAAGACCACTTTCTTCCTCGGCTTCACTCATAGTCTCGTCGTGACCCGCACCCATATACCCCTAATCATTCCATGCACCACCCCCTGCTCTCACGATACCCATGGCCTCCACCCACCAGGTTGCTTACTGATCCATATGCATCTTCAATATACCCTTTTCACAAATAAGCATCTTAATGGACAGTTGGAGCGACAGCAGAAATCTTCCTCAGGGTTCACGGAAGAAGTATCTTTCGGCTTCACTATAAGATATATGTGTATCAACCGCAAATTCAGTGATATACCCTTCCAAGATGCTATCAAGCCACACTTCGATAGCCTGCGATGCTTTATTGTCAACCTCCTACAGTTCTTGGATCAACTTTGGGGTCCAGGGTGTTGGCTCACCACCCTGGAAGTTCCTCTTCTGAAAGGTCAACTTTGCCAACCACTCCAACAACAGGACTGGGAATTCACAGAAGAACCATTCATGCAGACCATCATGAATATATCTATCTACCCATTGATCTTTTGTTAGTCGAGTGTTATGGCTTTCTTCTTCAACGAATTCCTATAGCTTCCGATCAAACCATTCCTGGATCTTGGGTTTCGTTGGGTGCCACAACATATCCTCCTTTCACTTCGCACACGGTACCGGAAATAGAACCATTTGTTGACTCAAACCCCGTCGACAAGGGTTCCCATCACTGTCGACACCAACCCACCGCGATCTTCCTGAGCACCGGCCCAAACAGGTTTTACCTTGTCCAGCAACACCTACAGAGCAGATGAGGTCTCACCCGAGGCGATCAAGAGAGAGTGGACGGAACCATGTTTTCGTCAAATGAAGGAGGATGATTGCAGCACTACTTACTTAACTTAATTATCGCAACCTTCAAAGCAGATCTATGCATTCAAGATTAACATCATTCGTATTCATACGTCATTCAACAGAAACATTCATCGCGACAAGTATAACATTAAAATATTAACTGCAGTAAAAAATCATCGCAACATGCATTAACATAAAAGGTGCACAGGGAATTTCACCAAACAGTTCGGTCATGTCATATTACTTCAGAAAACCCCTAATACAATATCTCCACAAAACCAAATCTCAGCAATATCACTTGAACTCACATACAAACTCAAAGATGCGAAAAACAACATCCAAAGATCGTGCTCAGATCAGCCCTTTAGTTTTCCAACACATATGACTCTTTGACTACAAATAGGCTTCTGCCTTTACAATGCTTGTCCACTTACTAACAACTTCCTAACCGACTTTTGGACAAATAACCCCAAAATCTAACTGACACGGTCCAAATGACCCAAAAACCCACCTACTACTGTATAATTAACTCAAAATTACATCTCATATGGTCCAATGACCCAAAAATCCGCATTATGCGGTCCAATCAACTCAAAAATACATAAAATAATCTATCCTTCTTCCTTCCACGACCTCTTCTGACATGTCGCAGCATCAGCGATGCTGCGATTCTTCCTTACCAAACCACCTGCCAACAATGGGGGAGATCCTGTAACGGATGTCACATGTCACATTTGTCACATTTGTAGTATGGGGGATATCTTGTAATTGCACCGAGTGAAACAAAAGGGCCTTCTTTCTTAAAATGGATCTTGAGAAAGCCTACGATCGCGTGGACTGGAGCTACCTTAGGGTTCTCCTCATTTAGATTGGCTTGTCTCCTATGATGTTGAGGTGGATAATGTCTTGTGTGACTTCTACAAATATTGCAGTTCTTGTAAATGGGATTCCATCAAACTTCTTTAAGTGTTCGAGGGGTATTAGACAGGGATGCCCATTGTCTCCTATTCTGTTTGTGTTGGTTATTGATGGTTTAAGCAGAATTTTTCTTAAAGCAAAGAATGATGGGATTATTAAAGGGATCAAGATTTCTAGGGATATTTCTATATCTCGTCTACTATTTTTAGATGATGTTCTTTTAGCTGGTGTAGACTCTATTGGTGAAAGAAGATGTTTCAAGAACTCCATTTCACTTTTCTACAATGCATCTGGAATGAAGGTTAGTGATAAGAAATCCATCTTATATTAGCACAATTTGGATGAGGTGCAACTTGCGGATTTACGGGCTGATCTCCCATTCAAAGCTCATAATTTAGTGGATGGATTTACTTACCTGGGTTATTTTCTAAGGCCAAATAACTATAGGGTCAAGGACTGGTCATGGTTGGTAAAGAAGGTTGAGTACAGGATTCAGTCCTGGACAAATAGGCTCCTTTCTGTTGGTGGTCGTCTTACTTTGGTCAAAGCAGTTCTTTCTAGTATCCCTGTGTATTGGTTATCACTATTCAAAGTGCCTAAAGCGATCCTCAAGAAATTAAATAGTGTGTGCTCCAAATTTTTATGGACTGGTGGTTTGGAGTGCCGTGGGCTCATTATGGCAAAATGGGATTGTATCACAAAACCTGTTAAATCTGGTGGCTGGGGGCTCAAAAATTTAGATATCTTTGGTAATTCTTTGAGGCTAAAAAGCCTATGGAGGGGTCTGACAAGTAAATCTCTGTGGTCACGGGTCTTAAAATCAAAGTATTTGAAGATGGATACTGTTGATTGGATAAACAATTCAGTAAAGAAGTCTAGGAATTCCTCTGTCATCTAGAAAGGCTTTTTGCAGGTTTATAACTATATTGGAAACAATTTATCTTGGCAGGTTGGGAATGGCAGAAATATTCAAGTTGGTATTGATAAAATTTTGAGTCTCGATGAAGATTATAATCTGTCTGCTGAAATCCTTGGGTTCCTTAAGAATAGGAACTTTACTTCTCTGGATCGGATGAGGAATTATATTTTGCTAAATGAAACATCATACTAGATTAAAGGTGATGATTTGGGTCTCATCGACCATCATGTTCAGGAGTGGGATGATTACTTTTCTCACCTGAATTCAAGTGGGTGTAGGCTCTCTAGACAGGATGATGTTCTGAAGTGGGAAGGGAACCCAATCTCAGGTGATGTTACTGCAAAGTCTGCCTATAGTTATATTATCTCATATAGGGATTTTAATCCTCAACACTGGTGGTTCAAAAAGCTATGGAGATGGAAGGTTCCTATCAAGCTTAAGTGTTTTGGGTGGTTTGCCTTCAAAGAAAAATTAAAAACCTAGGATGCTTTGGTTAAGATGGGGTGGACCGGACTGAATAGATGTCCGTTATGCAGAATTGATGCAGAATCTATAGAGCATATTTTGGTAACTTGCAGTTTCACTAGAGAGATCTGGAATTAGGTTTGTGCTGGCTTGGATATTGATATGGTTTGGGGTTGGGAATCCTTTGAGTTTTCTTTCTTTAAATGGTTCAAGGAATGTAGGGAACATCCTGTGCTTCCCCTATTTATTTCATGGGTCCTCTGGTATATTAGGAACAAATCTGTTTTTGAAGATTTGGTTCCCTTAGTACAGAATGGGGTTAATCAAATTCTCTCTCTCTACAGGTCGATTTTCAAAGGGAAGAAAACTTCTGTGATTAGAAGGATTGGTGTTTTTGAGCCATTTTATAACTACCCTGTAATTTACTTTGATGGTACAGCTCAAGATGGAATATGTGCAATTGGTGGTGCAATATTCTTAAATCAATTCCATCATTATAACATCAAAATGAAATGTGGTTCTGGAACAAATATGAAAGCTGAGCTCATTGCTTTGTGGTGTGTTTTAAAGGTGGCAAATATTTTTGGTATTGATGATTTGAAAGTCTTTGGTGACTCTAGGGTCACAATTAAATGGGCATCTGGTGAGTACATTCTCAAAGTGTTATCTCTAGTCCATTGGTGTAACCAAATCAGAGCAATTATTCAGGGTTTCAAGAATATCTCTTTTCACCATATCTACAAGCAGCACAATTCTCTGGCAGATAAATTGTCAAAGCAGGCTTTATTGGAAGAAGATGGGGTGCTGGTTTGGGAAGAAGTTCAGAATTCTAGGATTCTGAACTCTGGCATTTTGAACTTTTTTGATTAATCATGTTTGTACATTGGCCTGATTATGTGACTAGTATTGTATCTTGTGTATAATTTTGGAGGATTTGAGGTTTGTCTGACTCCCTGCGTGATGTTCAGAAAATCTTGTTTTTTTGGGTCTGTCTAGAGGTTTCTTGGACTATGATGTCACTAGTTGACTATAGAACCTGATGTATTACTTCATGTACTTTTTTATTCATAATGAATAACAAGGGTATGCTTTTTTTCTTGCTGGAAAAAAAAGGTGTTTATGTGTTAGAATTTGGAGTGGACTACTATTTATGCTTTTCCTTAACTAAATGAGGATGGGACAAGTGTATTCTCTATATTAATTTTATGTCAAAATTCTAAATAAACAATATAAAAAATAAAATGAAACTAATGCATGGATAACTCATAGCTAACGCATAGATAACTAAAGAAGGTAACAAGTAGTTGAGGCATAAACAATAAGTGATTACAACTAAGTATAGAGAACACGTAATGGACAACTTTTTCATGGCACTTCACTTGTGACCTATAGTTGTTCACCAGCCACAAGTTAATTAAGTGGTTATGTTAGTAAGTTATGTGTTGTTTGTTACCCATGCATAATTGTAATCACTAGTTGTGATCACTTGCCTTCTTGTGCATGAGCTACCAGTTATTTTGATATTTTCTATTTCTTATTTTTTACAATTGTTTAGTTCAAATTTAGAAAGAAGATCATGAAATCAATCAAATCAACCGAACAAGTGTTATGAACGAGCATGAACATTGGTTCATTCATCTCTTGTTTGGTCCTCAAGATCCCAACAAAATGTGTATAATTAGTACCAAAATATAGAAAAACTCCTTAAAATTTTTAAATATAAACCTATACGATTAACACATATGATTGATACAAATACAATTGAACAAATTGTTTGGGACAGAAATAAGTGCAGATCATTTCATTTCATTTCATGGCTTATAGTTTTTCCATAAGAATAAAGCTCTTGTTGATTTAGAATCAATCTTGATACTTTTGTGCACACTAATGATTCATGAATTAGATGGTCTAGACTCGATGATAACCAGACTATTTCGATGTAATTGTAGGCATTAGCACTAGTGGTACACAACAACATTATAGATCAGAAGATCAAGCTCCCCAGAATTTAGATCCAGAAATGCCATTCAAATCCAAAAGCCACAAATGCTTGTTAAAACCCCTTTAAATATGCTAACTAGGTTTGGACATGAGTAGCTAGTGGTAGCAATATGTCGTGCCAAGTGTAAAGAAGGCCACACATCATCATGGACACATGTTTAAAGAAGCACACATGCACTGCATGGATTTTTGGGAATTTAATATTGAAAATTAAATAAAAAACATATATTGTCTAGAGCTAATGCTAAAAACAATCATAACGTTAGTTAGAAAAAGGCTATAAACATATTGTAATATGTGAACTAACCTATGTTTCAAACCTAAAAACCATCCCCTTGCCTTGATATGAGGCCAAATAAGATCTCAAATTCTTTGATTTGATGAAACAACAGTTATCATGTGTTCTTGATTGATCAAGATAAAGTCTACTATTAGAAATATAATAAAACTTAGGTTATAATATTTTGAAGTGCACATCTTTTTATTGAAAAAACGACAACTCGATTCATAGAGTCTCTACCATCTTCAAAGGACTAATAATCCCTATAACATGAGTATGGTGGGGTTAGTGTAAGGAAGATAGGCTCCTATGAACAAGTTTCCAAGGCTTGTAAGGAACATCCTAGGTTATTGTTTCTCCTTTGTTGAAACATATTGGAATTTTGCCTAAACAAGGAGTTTGCTTGTCTAGTGGTTTGGACGATAGGTTCAATGCAGATTCCATTTGCTTCTATGTAGTTGAACGTTTGGGTCTACTTGTGTTCATAAGGAGGGTCTCTCATCAAGTCGAAGATCTTCTACTAGGGTTTTTAGAAAATATTGTGTTAAGTTAAAAAAGGCTCGGGTAAAGCTAGTCCTAGGGAAAGATAAGATATAAAGATGAACATGGTTTCTTTTCTTGTTGATAGAGCATTGGTAGGAAAAATCAACGACAAGAGAATGGAACAGAAGGACTGAATAAAGTCATGGTGGTGGCCCTTCTTCAGTTACAAACCAAGAATTTTCATTCTTGCGATTAAAATGTTGGCGTTTGTCTGGAAATGGGGACGTTTGATGCGAGGAAGGAGAAACAACAAATTCTTCCACTGTAGTTTAAATTACTTGGATTACCTTCGGAATATTGGTGGAAAGAGATCTTTGCAACCCTAGGGAATTCCCTTGGTTTTTTTTATGACATGGATATGAATTTCTTGGACTGTAGAGTTATGACAGTTGTCCAGATCCTTGTGGGTTTTGATCTACATGATGGTTTAGCGAAGGAGATCTCATTTCACTAGGGATATTTTTCGTTTAAAAATTTAGAACAAAATGAGATCTAGGGTTTTGGAACGAAATGGCCGGAACCTTAACTAACCCACATAAACTATTAGTTAGACTCTGGGTTTTCCACCATTTCAGGAGATCTTATAAATCTTTAATGTAATCGAACTTGAGTTTGGGTTGCGGAGTCATCCTTTGGGTTATGGAACAACGACACTTGTTCTTAAGTGTTATCAACTCAATATCTAAAATATAAAACCTACCCATATAAATATTAAATAAATAAAAATAAAATGTTATTTATACCTAATTTAAAAATAATATTAATTTTTAAATGATATTAAATAAAAATTAAAAATATAAAAAAATAAATAATGAAAAAAATTATATATTGTAATATGGTAAACGTTTAAATTTTAGAAGATTAAAAAAGCATGAAATTTTAATTTAAACCCTTTGATCGAGGTTTTTAAAACCCTCTATCAAGCTTTTATGTATACATTTTTTAAATACCTATGTACACATTTTTTAAATACCTCAATCGAACATTTGTGTGTGGTTAAGTCAAAAGATTAATTAAGCTACTTTTTATTTTCTATAGTCTCCCATGGATTTTTATTTATTTTTTTATAAATGACAATAACTAGATTAAACTATTTACAAAAGCTTCATCAAAGGTTAAGAAAACTCTCAATCAAGCTATAGAACTTGATCAATAGTTTTCTTACCTCTGCATCAAACTTTTCTAAATAACTCCATCCACAGTTAGCAAAAAGTGTCACTCATCTTCAAAATAAACATCCACATACACTTTACTCTAATAACAATACCATGCTTCTACTTCAATCTAATAAGTAATATAAAACAACACCACTTTAGAGAACAATAAAAGCGAGATCTTAAAAAACCTATCGAAAAACTATTTAAAAAAAATTTATAATATTAGAAAATAAAAAATATGGTATTTTTATAGTATGATAAATATCAAAGGTTTTAATTTATGCATATTACATGCATAACTTGTTTTAAATCTGGGCTATTCTTTGACTCGACATTACAAGTTCGAACGTAAATATCAAATTGGAATTGAATTTCATTGCTTTTAAGGAGATTGAACTGCTTTACATTTAAGCTTCAATGTATCCTCGTGCATACACGTGAATTTAAATTTTCAAAAATAATTTAAAGAATTCTTTTGGGATTAAAAACATAGATATAACAAACCTGTCACTATTCCCCAAAACACTAAAATGCAATGTCGCTGCATTTATCATATGTAACTTTTTAAAAGTAGCATTGTGAATGCATAGATTTTCCGATCTTTTACAAAGATCTCATTTTCACATATTTTTCGTTGCTACAACAAGGACGCTGATGGTATCTCGAAGCTGGCTCTGGGGATATGAATGTGTTTCTTTTCATTAAGGAGTTCAGAGGAGCATAAATGATTAGAGAAAATTATGTGGATATTAGTTAAAGGACACTATTTGGTGTTGTTTGGAAGCAGTACACATCTTTTTTATTTAATAAAAGGATTTTTTTGGTTATAAAAAAAAACTTTCTAAAAACAATATGTCCAACTTACACCTACTTTAAATATATTTTTTATGCAAGATAATCATTATGAAAATTAACTATTTATATATCTAACTACTAATTCTTACCAAGAGTCCCATCATGATGCCTCACCTCTCTTGGGTATCAAAATCTATTAGTGAATTAAAAAGAATGCACATATTATCTAGCGACATTAACTAAACTCTTTCGTTGATGCAAGAGGGAAAGAGGTGCTCTCTGATAGCTCATCCATATAGTCATTTACTAGATAATCAATCTTAGGTTGAAGAAAATCTATTAACCTTTCTGATAGATTGCCTTCTTTATTGGAGATATTACACACTTACTTAATATTTACTTTTCTATGTTTATTTAGTCTATGTTGAGGGGTCCTTAGTGTGAGATATTCTCTCATAAATAAAAATGTTTTCCCCTAGACAAATGTATGACATTCCCTTCAATCATTACTTAGCTCCACTTTAGTTAGACTACTGGAGTCCAATCTTGCATGGAAACTCCACTTTAGTTAGACTACTGGAGTCCAATCAACAAGTGTTGTATGAAACATTGAAATCATCACTAGAAAGGTGCTTTTCTTCCTCCATGAGACTAGGGAAGCGCCACACTTGTACATGCATGCATATGTATGAGATTCTCTCAACTTCACTTGTATGTTTAGCTAATTAACTATCAACTGCATGAAGATCAATAAAATATACAATAACATGAATATGGTTGAAATGGAGATACCAAGCAACTCTATTCCTCTGATGTAAAGAAGAAACACCATACTTGTCCTTCAATCCAAGTAATAGTAAAAGACAACACCACTTAAAATAACAATTGATAAATATTTTTAAATACAAAGGTTAAAATAACAAATTACAAAAGAAACATCTTTTAAAAAACCCACGTAAAAAAATTAAAACGAAAAAAATAAGAAACATGGTATTTATTTTTATAGTAATAAGATATTCGCATACCCATAAATAGCTTTAACTTAGCTATGGCATGCAAACTTGTTATAAATATCAAATTTTAATGTATGCATACTTTAAGTGAGTAGCAATTGCATACAAACTTGTTTTAAATTTGGGATATAAAATATTTAATGGAGGTATGCTTTGACTCAGTTATTGTATGTAAACTTCTTTTAAATTTGGGTTATTATTTAATAACTCAAATAATAAATTTGGGTTATTATTTAATAACTCAAATAATAAATTTGGGTTATTATTTGAGTGGAGAATGCATGCAATTTAAAAATTGAATTTTAAATTAGAATTCAATTTCATGGTTTTTAAAGATATTGAAGTAAAAAGATTAAAATGATTTATATTGAAGTTTCAGTGTACTATCATGTATTTATGTGAATTTGTTGCAAATTTCAAAAATAGTTTAGAGGATGTTTTTGAAATTGGTTGAAAAACTAAATATGACAGACCTTGTTGTTGCTCCTAAAACACTAAAATACAGTCTCTTGAGGAGACCCAAAGCTACTCTTTTTTGCTTATTGAGTTTGTCTAGAAACTAGTTTATCTCACTCTTTTCCTTGTAGTCTTCCACTCAAAATCCCTCTCCACTCTCTTTTGGCACATTGTCATGCATTTCACTCATATTTTCCTCATTAGCTTCCCACAAACATGCACCCAATTAGTATACTGAGCATTCTCCACAAACAAAACCAAGAAAACATAATTTTCATTTTTCCTTGGACACCTACTTCCATGATGTATTTTCATCAATACCTTCTAAATTCTCAGGGACAAATGATAAGGCTCTTCTCCTCAATTTTCTTTCTTTTAATGGACAAGTACAAACCATCCACAAACTACATGAAATTTTCTTCACTATCTCGTGCAAAACTAGCTCTTATAACCATGCTAAAAATCATTAAAATGTTATTTTACACATTTATCATGCTAATATATATTAACCTTATGTCCATGTTAAAAGTACACTCAAAAGTTAAAAACATACCTCTAAGCTTTGTGATCATCTTCTTCCAATTAATCCTATCTCAACTCCACTTTCTATCCCTCTTCATATTATGCCACCAATCATATGGATCGATTCTCAATATTCCACAAGAAATTTTCATTCTCTTGGGGTCTTTAACCTCATTGTACTCAAAATACTAGTGCATTACTTTAATCCACTTCATTAGTTCTTCTAGGTTTTAGATTCCATAAAACTCAGGCATCTCCATCTTCACATAGTGCCTTGGAACATCCTTCTCTTCACATTACTGGATCACTTTGTATATGACCGTTCCCATTTGTTGGGCCAATTTGAAGGAATCTATCCTTTTCATCATTTTTTCCAAAATGCTACAACATTTTCCACCACTTCTGAACTAACATTCTTACTTTGGTTATTTCTCCCATTACATGAATTCCTCTTTCTACCATGCTACAATTTCAATGTAGATTGCACTCTCATTAGTTGCAATATTCACTACAAATTTCGTTTTGTTCTTCTAC
Organism: Larix kaempferi; assembly: GCA_027924585.1. Taxonomy (NCBI): domain Eukaryota; kingdom Viridiplantae; phylum Streptophyta; class Pinopsida; order Pinales; family Pinaceae; genus Larix; species Larix kaempferi. Next base: position 1,289,404 of record BSBM01000334.1, read on the forward strand.
AATTCTCTCTTCTATTACAACATCCACTACATCATTTATACAACCTATTCTTGCAAAATATTCAACACCTCATCCTTCACCACCTCTACCCAATGCTCTTAAATATTCAAGTTGTATCTCCTATTAGAATATCTACCTAATCATACCATTAGAGGCATGCATGAAGATCAATAAAATGTACAATAACATTTTAAACAACTGGTTCAAATTTAGTTTAAATATATAAAAACCATGTGAAATCACTCCATCAAGAGTAGCAGCCACTAACAACGTGTCAATGTCATTCATTGGTTTAAACACGACAAGGCATAAAATAAATCATATCTTCTGAGCTCTATAACACTTTCATGAAGCCAATACTCCTAGGATATTTTAAGACCCTAACAACATTGAATGAGCCCTAAGAATCTAGAGCGCCCTATAATTCAATAGGCCTTAAAAATCATCCATGATATAAAAACATGATAAAAGGAAAATAAGCATATAATAATCTATTGTTGTTGCAGATAAAAAGAATGATAAAAAGCGTACCACATTAATTATTGGACAAAAATCATGATGTGAACTTTTTTATTCTCTAATAAATTGCATATGCGGCGTGGCCCTTCAAGACTTGATATTTTGGCAATGGATATGTTGTTCAAAGATTAAAATGTTGATAAAACTAAGAATGAAAAGTGGAATCGTATAAACTAGAACCTTCACCTTGCAAGTGCAATCCAATGTGGGTGAACCATGAATCACTGTATCCTTTATAGAAGACAAAATTGTTCCTGATTTTCCCTCCAATACTGGAAATTAAGGACTCAGAGAAGGTATCAACATGAAATTGACTGAAAATCCGGGAGAATGCAACTGTATGCATGAACTATAGGGAAAATGGAGGGAAAATAACCCCTTGGAGCCTCCATTACTAAAAATCAAGGGCGAAGGAATGATTTCACTAGAATTTCTCTAGAAATCGGGGGTGAAAGATAGATTGGAGGGATATTTTGCTACGGCAATTTTTTTTCATTTTCCTCATTAATATATGGGAGGTTATTCATTTTGGATTTTTTTTTTTCTAATAAATATTGGACGAATATATTTTAGCTGAAAAAACCCTTTCCACATAAGAAAATAGCCCTCTAATTTTTTGTAACCCCCTTAATTTATCCCATGGGATAAATTTAGTCCCTAAAATTATCCATGCCTTCCAGTGGCTTTCTTGAGGATACTACATGAATCGGGAGACCACACTAACAACAAAGGAGAGATTGGGTCGATTGTGAGTTAAGTAAATTAGGGTACCAACTAACAATTGATAAAGAGTGGTGTTGACTCGTGGAGAGTCACCATCTTTAGACAACTTCACGCTCAACTGATAAGGTGTGGCAAAAGACTTGTAGACATCCATTTTGAATCGTTTAAAAATATCCAAAGCATAATTAGGTTGTGAAATAAAGATACCATCATCCATTTGCAAAATTTGAATGCCTTGAAATAAATGCAATAGACCAAGATCAGTCATTTCAAAGGTATCTGCAAGTTGTTTATTCAAACCCAAAATTAAATTGACATTATGTCCATTTATGAATAAATAATAAACATACAATTCCATGATTAAAGTATCACCATGAACATGTAATACATAAATAACGTGATCACATTCACAATGTTTGAAGCCAAGATTGACAAAGAAATGATCAATCTTTTCATACCAAGCACAAGATGCTTGTTTCAAACCATACAATGACTTCTTAATTCAACAAACAAGATTAGAATCTATCACAAAACCAAGAGGTTATTCAATATATATTTATTCATACAAATAACCATGAAGAAAGGAATTTGTAACATCCATTTGATGAGTTCCCATCCAAAATGTGCAACATGGGAAAGGATTAGTCAAAGAAAGTTCATCTTTGCAACAAGGGAAAAGGTTTCAGTGTAGTCAATTCCTTCTTGCTGAGAGAAGACCTTGGAGACAAAATAGGCCTTGTGGTGTTCAATAACACTATCATAAGTAAAATTGGTCTTATAGACCCATCGACACTTAACAGTATTCTTTCATTGCGGTTGAGGAACCAGTTCCCAAGTCCGATTATTCTTCAAAGAATCAATTTAAACAGTCATAGAATATTCCCATTTAGGCACTCCCTAAGAATTGACATAAGTGTCATTATCATAGGTTTCAAGAATGTGTGTCAATGGTGCAACACTTCCATGGTGTTTCTAATTGCAAGTCTGGAAACCAATGCTAACATCTCCAGCATTCGATCCAATAGCTTCAATTATTTTAGCAACCCACTGAGGTAGACAAGTCAATGGAAATTCATGTCGATGATGCTTAGTGTTGGGCGTGGCCCAAGTGAACCAATTTTTGGGGAAGACAACTTTCGTGGAGCGGGGCTCCAATGTAGCATTTATTTTTGGCAGCAAAGTACAAGCGAAGCAAGGTATAACAGCGACCTATTTTGGGTAAGCCACTCCATAAAATCCCCGGAGCAGGGTGAGGAGTGGCACGGAATTGGAAGAAAGAGACTTGTTGCCTTAGTACAAACAAAGCACTAAGACAACTAGAGCGGAGGATTAACAACAGCAGATGAAGCAGAGTGGCTGAAAGGGACGCGCCAGTATGCAATCAGAGCTGAGCAGTAAGAACTGCGGTTGTCAGAAGGGCGTCAGGGACAGGAGTGGCACAAAAAGGCGACCGAAGGTAAGTGAAGTAGATGTCGACTACAACAGGTCGGGTTAGTGAGGTAACCGTGCCAGTTTTGGGGGATTTGTGGGGGTAGGATGGGTTTTTGGCCCACAATCTTTATAAAGACGTGACTTTCGGGCACGATCTATAAAAGGGGCAATTTTGTAAGGGAAGGGTTGGTCATTTTTTGTCTCAGTTTTCTATTGTAAGAACAGAAGAGAGGAAAGAGACTTTTCAACTATGTGCACAGAGACCTATTGTAGAGAGAAGAGTCTGCAGCTGAGTGTGCAGACTGGAACTGTTGAACCCTTCCCATTAATAGAAACAACAGTTCTCGTGGATGTAACTCCTAGCCAAGGGGTGAACCACGTAAATAAGTGTGTTATGTGATTGAATGAGTGTGATTGTGTATACAAGCATGTTTATGTTTACATTCATACTTATGCTTATGTATGTTCATGCTATTATATGTATTTTCACGTGTATGATGGATGAGAAAAATATGTTAAGTATGGAATATGTATGACTGAATGCACAAGTATTGTGGAATATGTTGAATGCATAAGTAATAGGAATTTAACACTAAGTCAATGAAGTCTATAAATTGTGTGATTGTTGAGAAATGCAGTCTGGAGTTGCGTTGTCATATTGTTTATTGGTCATTGAGAAGTGCGCAGTCCTAGTGTGTGCTATATAGTATAAGAGGTAGACATGAATTAGGTGTGACTTTGCGCAACTCACCAGTCTGTTAACCGTGCATCACCCGATTACAAAAACCTTCTTCTGTAATCCCCCATAACTTCACCTCGGATGAGACCTCAACTTGTTCACAGGTTGTTGCCGAAAGTGCCGGTGAAGAAGGATTTTGTTGGACCACAACTGTGTCGAACTTGGGTCAATATACGAGAGTTAAAACAAGGTTAAGGGCCAACAAATGGTTATTTTTCCACGCTTTAACTAGTGATGTGCTCCGAATACTGGAATCCCGAGAGAACAAAAATACAGAACTGGGTGGATAATACAGAAAACGAGTTTGCAAGGAAAGAGAACAAACATCCACGTCTCTCTGATGTAGAATGGTTGCAAAGATACCTATATTCTGATTTTTATGAAATTTTCTTCGCATTCTTCAACAATGATTTATATGAGTGGTTATCGAGACTAGCAGAACGAAAGAATTTCTATCAGGGTGGAGAACCTATGGTGTGGACTCCATGACTATTTCAGAGACTTAAAGCGGTGGGTATCCCAATCTCAAGAGCAGTAGACTTCTAGCTAGATAGTGTACTAGAAGGCTACGTTACAGAATTCATTGTGGATACTCTGAAATCTTACAACGCAACAAAGGCATAATTTTTCAAAGGATTCAGAGGTAAGTACCTGAACAATCTCAGTCTATACATTAAAATGCCGTTAGTAGAGAAAGGTGTCTTAAGGATGCAATAATATTCCTAGGATTTAAATCTGTAATGTTCAGTAATATAGACATTGATACTGAGGAAAATATATACACATTACGAAGTTGTAAAAGATACAAGTATAGCACCGAGAAGAGGTCTAATGAACATGAACCTCGCATCTCTGTAGAGACAAAGTTGGGAACTAATAGGGACTCATATCAGGTCAAGACAGATAGAAGCAGAGCCTAGAGTAACTGCTTATTACTCCGCAGAAACCTCCAGTTGACGACATAAATACTACTAACCCACAGAACAATAGTGGTAGTAACACCGCAGGAGCAAGTACTCAGAACGCTCCAAGTAGTAGTATACCTAACACATCACAGAACACTATGCCTCCTAGAAGAAGAATGACAGATGACATCAGGCTGCCGATATTCAAAGGAATGGGTCTAGAAGACCCTGAGCAACACTGGTTTTTGTGTGAATCCGTTTGGAATGTTAAACAAGTACACGATGATGTTGTTAGACAAGCACATCTAGTCACCACATTTAGGGACAGAGCCTTAACATAATTTATAAAGTACTCTGTTCGATAGAATATGACACTAGCAGATATTAGAACTACGCTCATCAGAGAATTTCAAAAACTTAAGTCAGAATCACAGTGTATCAGAAAGCTCAAAGCTCAAGGATCAAAGCGCTATTAGATAAAGTGAGCTTTGACATAGCACCACAATAGCACCAGGAATGATTTGTAGCCACGATGTTGCCACATATCATATTACCATTGATGCAACAGAAGGTTACTTCATAGACAAAGGCCCTAGAAATTGCAATGAAATTAGAGTCTTCGCCTATAGGAGAGACTAGCGCAAGTATGGTTCAGATACAGACCCAGCTAGAAAATTTGACATTACAACTGCAAGATATGAAGAAAGGAAAAGAAACCTGAGAAGAGGTTTGGTGTACAAAGTGTAAGGGAGAAGGTCACTCCAAAGAACATTGTCCGGTATTTAAAGATTACATCAGTAGTGGAGCTCCAAACCCGTTGAATCAACAACAAGGACCATGGTGTGAGATTTGTCGATGTCAAGGACATCGCCCAGAAGAGTGTTACTTACTTCAGAAGTATGTGCAAACACCTAAGAACCTATATTGCACATTTTGTAAGTCAGTTGGCCATGATGATTCCAACTACAAAGCATATGAACTCATGATAGAAAGAAAACACGATGTCTACAGAGTTCAAGAAGAAACACAACATAACAATGAAAATGCGCAGCATGATCAAGGCATGTACAGAGGACGTGGAGGATTCAGAGGTAGAGGAAGAAACAATGGTCAAGGAAGAGGCAGAGGCCAAATTGTGTGTTATAACTGCGCTCAACCTGGACATCTATCCAGATATTGTACAAATTCTTGTACTACCTGCAAGTACTGTAAATATTTTGACCATGTCATTCATGCATGCCCTGTGCTAAAAGAAAAAATGTAAGAAAGAAGACCAGAAGCACAGAATCAGAATATACAGATGATCGTAGATGAAAAATGGAACACAGATTGCAACATTCATGCTATGATGCGAAGTGGAGATAGGAAAGGTGCAAATTAAAGAGCGGAAGCTTCGACCTCTGAGAATCACCAAGATAAATAGAATCCTACTCAAGGGACTTGGATAAGAAAAGAAACTAGAAAAACACCCTATTACAATATGAAAAAAGAAAAATAAGTCTTCATGGAAGCAAGAGAAACCTTCAAAGAGCCAGAACCTATCACTCCATGAATCAAGTTGCGAAGTGAGACTACGCCTATAAAGGATATGCCAACTTCGTATGATCAATCACGTACTGTGACAAACACGATGAGTCATGTTGCGCAACTTTTACAGAGTTGTATGAAGTTGTTGAAGCATGAAAATGATTGAGCAGAATCTACTGAGATCTTACAAGCAGCGTAATGTAGTGACTGAAGTACATAGGGTGCTTCATCATATTAAGAACCATAAAAGAATTGGAAGAGAAATGAGACTAAATGCATAGGTCAGAGAATTTGGAATGGATGACATTATCCTTGACTTAGGCTTAGAAGTAAATGTCTTGACAAAGCAAACATGGGAACAAATGGGAAAGCCGAAGTTATCATGGTCACCAATATAGTTGATGCTATCCAATCAACAAAAGGTTCTACCCTTTGGGAGGTTAGCAAGTGTCCTTGTTGACATTGATGGAGTGCGAAGTAGAGTGGACTTCGAAGTGATTGAAATCGTAGATGATAGCCAACCCTATCCTACATTATTGGGGATAGATTGGGAAATGGATAACCTCGAAATTATCAACCTGAAAAAGAAGCAGATGACATTTGAATGAAAAGATACCAGGGTCATCACACCCTTGGATCCTTCACAGGGACCTAGATACACTGAACCAATAAGAGAAGAATGCAGAGCACAAGATCTCGATCATATCTACAAGACGATGGTGAATCAGGCAGATTATGTCAACCCAACTGACGATGGAGCATTGAGTTGGCGATGTGATAGTTCTTGCATGTCTGACTCAAATGCAGGACTAGAGAATTGGCAGAGCAGAATGCATGAAGTATCTGCAAGAAGATGCACGCAACTCACAAGATCACTACATTGGATTGGAACAGAGGTAAGTCCAATCGCTACTTATAATGGCTTGACTAATATTCATATATTTTTACAAGAATATCTTATATCAGTTTCAGATGAACATAAGATAGCAGCATTAGATACAACACTGCTTGCTACACCTGCTAGATGGTGGGCTACGCATAAGCAGAATTTGACCATGTGGGAGGAATGTAAGCATATGATGGAGATCAAATTTATGGAAGAAACTAAGTTTGTACAAGTGAAATATACCGGACAAACTAATCCTAGAGATCACATAAACCTTTGTACAGAAGCATGGACACACAGACCGCAAACATAATGGGTTCATCTGTTTGTACACACACTAGAGCAAATTCCAAATAAATGGTACACAAAAAAAAAACTTCGTAGGGGGACGGTAGAATGGTCTATCATGATTAAGAACTTCCAAGCAATCTGCAGCTTTGAGGATGTCCAAGTATAAATGAGGCATTACAGGTCATCAGAAAGAAGGTATTCAACGACACGCCATAACCTGTATATCAGCAACCAGAATGGGCAAGGCAGCTAGAACATTCCCTGGAATGTTATAACTTCACTTTAGATGAAGAAGAAGAGGAAAGCGATGATGATGACCCGTGCAATGGAAATATACCTGGGTCGGAAGGAAAGTGCGAAGCCGAAGGACCTCCATTGTAAATTCTAGATCTAAGTAATCCTATAAAAACTTGAAAAGTGAACATTGGAATTACTGAAGAACCGAAGTTTGCTTCGATAGGAGATTATTGGGACGAAGAGACGGTTGCGTAGGTAGAAGATTTACTTTGCAAGTATGAAGACATATTTCCTACGAAGTTTTCCGAAATGAAAGGAATTTTCAGAGACTTAAGGGTTATGAAAATACCTCTCAAGCTGGATGCGAAGCCCATTAAGCAGAGACCTTATCAACTCAATCCAAGATACAAAGAAAGGGTAAAAGTAGAGCTTGATAAGATGCTCGACGTAGGAATCATTGAACCTGTAGAAGAGTCATAATGGATAAGTCCCATGGTTATCCAAGAAAGAAGACTAAAGGCTAAATTAGGATCTATGTAGATCTCAGAAAGCTAAATGATGCATCACTACATGATCCATTTCCTACTCCATTCACATATGAAGTATTAGACAATGCTGGACGGAACGAAGTGTACTCTTTCAGTGACGAATTTTCTGGATATCATCAAATTAGAATTGATACAACAGACAAGCACAAGACCACTTTTTCCACAGAATGGGGCTCATTTCAGTACAGAGTAATGCGCTTCGGTCTGAAGAACGCACCTACCATTTTTTCAAGAGAAGTTGTTGTTGCATTCAAGGATTTCATGTGGATTTCATCCATAAATTCTTAGAAGTATATTTTGATGATTGGACAATATTTGGGTTATTAAAGAACCATTGTGCCAGCTTAACACTGATGTTAGTGAAGTGTAGACAACATCATATCTCCCTAAACTTGAAGAAGAGCATCTTCTGTGTTCCCTATGGAATTCTATTGGGACACATTTTTTGTAAACAAGGGATGATGGTTGATCCATCTAAAACTGCAGTTATTGTGAACCTGCTAGCGCCTAATTCAGTAAAACAACTACGCACTACATTGGGGCACATAGGCTATTATAGGAAGTTCAGCAAAGGATATGCACAAATAACTTCACATATGGAAAAATTGTTGAAGAAAGAAGCGAAGTTCATATGGATTGAGGATTGCCAGAAAGGACTGGACACATTGAAAGAAAGGATGGTAACTGCGCCTATCTTAGTTTTTCCAGATTGGAGCAAACATTTCCACGTACATGTAGATGCTTCATCCATTACACTTGGTGTTGTGCTAGCTCATCCAAGCGAGGGAGGCATTGACCATCCTATTTCATTCCCAAGCAGGAAGCTATCCTCAGCAGAAAAGAATTACACTACAACAGAAAGAGAAGGTTTGGCCATGGTATATGCACTGCAAAAGTTCAAACACTATTTGGTAGGTGGGCACTTCTGTATGTTTACTGACCATTCAGTGTTGAAATACCTGTTCAATAAACCAGTGTTAGGGGGAAGAATCTGTAGATGGTTGTTACTCTTTCAGGAGTATGACATTGAAATTGTTGTTAATCCAGGAAGGATGAACTCAGGACCTGAACATCTATCCATAATTGAGTCTGGCGAAGAACCTACCAACCTAGAAGGCAGTCTACCAAATGTGCAATTGTTTGCTATTCATGTAGAAGATGACTATTATAAGGACATTATAGAATTTCTAACCATAGGTCTGGAAGCTACAAAGTTTATTACGTAACAGAAGAAACAACTGGTAGTAAAAGCAGCTAACTTCACCATAATTGCAGGACAATTATACAAGTTAGGACCGAATGAAGTATTGCGCAGATGTGTGCTAGAACACGAGAAACCATTGATACTAGATGAAGCACATTCAAGGGTGTAAAGAGATCACTATGCAAGAAAAGCAACTGCGCAAAAATCCTTAAGAGGAGGACTATGATGGCCTACACTCCATAAGGATTCAAAGGAATATTGTCGCAGTTGCAATGTTTTCCAGAGAACAAGGAAGCCATCTCGCACAGATGAGATTCCATTGATGCCACAGTTGACATTGCAAGCCTTTGATAAATGGGCTATTGATTTCGTGGGACCTATTAACCCACCAGGAAAGTGAATTGGGTCGAGATACATTATTACAGCTAGAGACTATCTAACCAGATGGGTAGAGGCAAAACTAGTAAAGGACTGTAGCGCAGTTACTGCCGCACAGTTCATTTTTGAAAACATCATCAAAAGGTTTGGATGTCCAATGATCCTAATGATTGATCAGGGAACACACTTCTTGAATAGAACTATTGAAGCCCTAACCGAAGAATTTCAAATTTACTATCAAAAGAGTACACCATATCATCCAGAAGCTAATGGCACTATTGAAGCTTTTGACAAGGTATTCGAAAATGCATTGACTAAGGTATGTAATACAAACAAGGATGATTGGGATCTATGAATACTAGTTGTGTTATGGGCATATAGGACAACTTGCAAGAAGTTGACAGGTCATACACCTTTCAGGTTAGCATATGGACAGGAAGCTGTGATGCCAATGGAATACATAGTACCAAGTCTAAGAATTGCATCTTTCACAAACATGAAAGATGAGGAAACCATGGAAGAAAGGCTACTACACTTGGTTGGGTTGGAGGAAGATCGCTTCATTGCAGGAATTCACCAACAAGTGCAGAAAGAAAGAGAAAAAGCATGGAATGATCACCACATCAAGTACAAATATTTTCAGGTAGGAGATCTCGTTCTCCTCTATGATATCAAAATCATGAAATTTACTGGAAAATTTAAGATGCATTGGCTAGGACCATATGTTGTCAAGAATGTCACTAATGGTGGCGCATTTCAACTAGCCACTTTAGCAGGAGAAAATATACCAGGCCTTATTAATGGAAGTATACTAAAACCCTACAGGGATAGTCCTACTTCACCAGGCCCTCAGTGATCAACAGCAAAGAAAATTCTAATTGTCAAGTGCAGTTGAAATTGGACACTAAGAATGCAAGAATAAGAGTTTGCACAAAATTTTGAGTAAATGAAAAGTGTTTACAGAAATGGAAACTGTGTTGCGAAGCATGCAAAGGAAGCTGAAATGAAAAGTATCAGAATGTCCGCGCTGCGAAGTTAAGAACAAGAAAAGGACAATGCACAATGAACTACACATACCACATAACCACTAGCGCAGTTTGAAGGAAAAGATAACCGTTACAATTTTTGGTCGGTCGATTAGCCATTATCCAATATGTTAGCACCAACATATCCCTACATTTAAAGAAAATCTTGTCCCATTCGGGAATAATCAATGATGAAAAGGATCGAGATCTCAGCGAGATATGAGCTAACAAACATGGAATTCAATGCCTAATTTAGCCATTCCCAACGCATTCAATGACCGAAATGACTGAGATCCTTGGGGGATTTGGCTAATGGTTATGACATTTAATGTCTAAGCTAGCCGTTATGGGCACACCGTCAGAGTAAAAAGCCTATAAACGGTAAAGACTGTTTACTTACTAGTTTACCACAAATTTTGAATTTTTATTGACTGTAAAAATCCTAAGTGTTTACCAGTTGAAAGTAAAAGTGGCTCGCTAGTATATGTCCGGAGAGCCAACATTAGAAGAAATTTTTGGTACCTTCAACCATTTAGGTATGGGAGGAGTGATGAAGTCACCTGCTAAGCAAGCCACTAAAATCCCAGGGCTGCAGGCACTAAGAAGTCTCCTGCACCACAAGTAAACCCTCGAACGCCAATATGGCTTGTTCCAGAGTATGTTAGCCCGAGAAGAAGTGACGCACCAAACGTGCTTCTTGAAAATAATTCCTAGTACAATACTCCCCTACCGCTGATGTCAAACCATGTGCGAGTGAAGGAGAATTTGCTCAGTAAGATCCCTGAATGCAAATTTATAGACTATGATTTGTTGAATCAAGAAAAGTTTATGCAGTTCCAGCCAGATAAATACGTGTACATGAAGTGTGATGAGGTTACAAAGCAAACGAAGGTTGTCCTGATGGAATGGGATGAGCCGCTATCTGAATCTGGACTACTCAATTTGTTGCGGATTCCACACTTTGAACGAAGCAATGAGCTCAATGTCGTGGTGCACACTCTGCTTTCATGCATGCACCAGGGGTATATATGGTTGGACCGTAAGGTAAACATCACTGTTGACCTTATCACCAGGATTATGGGCTTAAGAAAAAGGGGTGAATACCCTTCAACTCAATTCGTTGGGAAGAAAGAGGATAAATAATTGCTCAAAAAAATAAAGGCCGAATTCGACTTAACCAAAGGAAACAAAGGTTATGTAACTGATACAATTAAAAACAAGCCTCTGCGTTTCACAATTCAGCTTATTGTGGGAAGGATTCTAAGGAAGTCTAGGCCAAAAGAGGTTTATGTTGCCATACTATCCTTATCTGCAAAGGATAAGGACAGTTTTCAATACAATTGGCAAAACTATCTATTAAATGAATTTTTAGAGGATGTCCGAGACACACAGGACAATGGATCACAATTTCACTTCACCTGGTTACTGGTACTCATTACTTTCGTGGGGTGGAAGGAACCCCTCTATTAGAATGGTCTGCTAGTATCCCCAATTGATTGCCACAGGGTGAGATATGCAAACATGTGGGCCTCAATGAACCCTGAAAAACAGAGGTGGAGCAACCTGCAGTTGCTCACCTATTATGAAAAACTATGCGGAGTCATTAAGAAGAATTCACATATTAATAAGGAGGTGACAGCTCGGTATATTCCAAAGATGATATTCAAAGCTGGGATGCACTTCATATATATACAACCACGAATATTGATTAGACCTCAAACATGGTATGAAGGACAATATCAGCTTGATGCACAGAGGATCGACCTGATCAAAGAATATTGGCCGGCAGAATGGAAGATTGATGCGCCATCCATGCTCATCACCTCATCTGGGGAGAGAGAAAGGATGACGGAGAAAACAAAGATCTTGAGGTCACAAGTATGCAGAAACCAAATCCATACCAAGGAGTAGGAGAGAAGAGGAAAGAACCTGATACAAAAGTGCCAGAAAAGCCACAGAAAAAGAAGAAAAAAGCTATTAGACGGCTGTTGGATGCGCAGCTGCATGATGATGATTATGAGGGCATCGTAACAAGGGTATCAGCATATATTGAAGATGTAATGGGATTGAAACACACCAAGGAAGAGACAACACAAACCGATGTGAAGGAAAGCGTCGCCAAGCTAAAAGGTCTGGTTACGAGAATGGAACAAGTCTAGCAAGACTTGGTAAAAGAACCAGACCACGATGACCACTTAGGTGAGTGAAGCCAGCAGAGGAGAAGCCCTCCTTCCTATACCATGAGGACATAGGTAGTAAAAATTGAGCCAATGTCCATTATATTCCCAACAGATGACATGGCTAAAAGTGCGTGAAGGCTCTCATAGTTAGAAATCAATGTGGGGATGCTACCCATAGAGGGATTGCATAACCTGCATACGAAGATAGAAAAGGAAATACATGAGAGAGACATAGTCTCTCATAACCAGTACCTAAGGCTGGAAGAAAACTACAAATAATTGCAAGAGGAATGTGCGTTGAAGACAAGGGAGCTTGACTATGTACAGGAAAAACAATGCAAGATAAAGGAAGCAGTTTCAGTTGTTTGCACGAAGCTACCCAAATTTGATGAAGAGCCAAAAATCGAGACAACCATCCTAAATATCGGCGCTGCTGTTGATAGTCTGAAGGACAAAATGATGGGGATGGAAGTTTCCCATAAGGATAAAATTGCTGAGATAGAAGTTTCATATCAAGAAAAAATTGCGGAGCTAGCAGCTCAACAACAAGCAAGAACATCGCAGCGGGAAGAAGAAGCAAGAGAAGAGGCATTGGAGGCCTCTACAGAAAGCATCTATGCAGAAGTGGAAAGATGCCAAATCCTACTAGATGAAGATTCTAAAGGTTGGGCCATGTTACAAGAAGTACCAGAATTACAAAGAATCTAGGATGAAGTGCAGCAGAAGCAATAGGATCATGATTCTGTTAATGCTGCTATGAAGGACTTGCCAGCATGGCAAAAGATGCATAAGTTCGTAGAGAGAGGGAACTTCAGAGGGAATTAGAAGCATTAGGATCAAAGGAAGCTGAAGCTTCCTCAAGACTGCAGCCACTACATGAAGAGGCGCTAACACTAACTAAAGAAATTAAGTTGAAGTTGCAATATCTGCAGACGATAGAGGATACTATCAAGGAGAAACTTGTGGAACCTATCCCAGAGGAACTGCTTTCCAAAATCAATGGATGCGAAAAAGAGACCAAGGAAACAATTGCGAAGCTTAGCGCAGTTGTTCAAGAGTTCACTGCGCGATCAAGCAATTCAGTAGATGCGCAGAGGGAACAACCTAGTCAGAGTGGCTTGGGGATGAGCCACATGTGAGTGTTAAGGGCCTGTTGGGTGTGGTCCAAGTGAACCACTTTTGGGGGAAGACAAATTTTGTGGAGCAGGGCTCCAGCGTAGCGATTATTTTTGGTAGCAAAGTACAAGCGAAGCGAGGTCCAACAATGACCTATTTTGGGTAAGCCACTCCGCAGAATCCCGGGAGCAGGGTGAAGAGAGACACAGAATTGGAAGAAAGTGACATGTTTCCTTAGTACAAACAAAGCACTAAGACAACTAGAGCGGCGGATTAACAACGACAAATGAAGCAGAGCATTTGAAAGGGATGTGCCCGTACGCAATCAGAGATGATCAGTCAGAACTGCGGCTGTCAGAAGGGTGTCAGGGCTAGGAGCGGTGCAGAAAGGTGACTGAAGGAAACTGAAGTAGCTGTCGACTATGACAAGCCGGGTTAGCAGGGTAACCGTGCCATTTTTGGGGGATTTGTGGGGTAGCATGGGTTTTTTTCCCACAATCATTATAAAGATGTGACCTTCGGGAACGATCTATGAAAGGAGCAATTTTTTAAGGGAAGGGTTGGTAATTTTTGTCTCAGTTTTGTATTGTAAGAATAGAAGAGAGGAAAGAGGCTCTGCAGCTGCGTGTGCAAAGACCTATTGTAGAGAGAAGAGTATGCAGCTGAGTGCGCAGACTGGAACTGTTGAACCCTTCCCATTAATATAAACAACAGTTATCGTGGACATATCTCCCAGCCGGGGGGTGAACCACGTAAATAAGTGTGTTATGTGATTGAATGAGTGTGATTCTGTATACTCATGCTTATGTTTACATTCATACTTATGCTTATGTATGTTCATGCTATTAAATGTATTTTCACGTGTATGATGGATGAGAATAATATGTTAAGTATGGAATATGTATGACTGAATGCACAAGTATTGTGGAATATGTTGAATGCATAAGTAATAGGAATAACACTAAGTCAATGAAGTTTGTAAAGTGTGTGATTGTTGAGAAACGTAGTCTTGAGTTTTGTTGTCATATTGTTTATTGGTCATTGCGAAGTGCACAGTCCCAGTGTGAGGTATAGTATAAGAGGTAGACGCGAAGTAGGTGTGACTTCGTGCAGCTCACCAGTCTGCTAACCATGCATTACCTGATTACATAAACCTGCTTATATAATTCCCCATAACTTCACCTCAGGTGAGACCTCAGTTTGTTCGCAAGCTGTTGCCAAAAGGGCCGGTGAAGAAAAGTTTTGTTGGACCACAACTGGGCCGAACCTGGGTCAATATAAGAGAGTTAAAGAACGAGGTTAAGGGCCAACACTTAGTTGAATGATTCATTGTAGCAAAGTTTTCAATCACAATAGACTGACTACTAGTTAACTTAGGAGTAGATTTCTTTGGTTTGGTCGAAACTCCATAGAAGGGTACAATCAATCTAGATTCTTCAAGAATATAAAACATACCATTATGCAATATACTAGAAGAAGAATTTAACAACTTATTACCTAAACTATTCTCACCAAATATCACATTTCTACTTAAAATGATCTGTTGTTTGACAGGGTCAAACGGTTGATAGGCTTTTGACTCATTTGAATAGCCCATCATGATGCAATCATGACTCTTTGCATCCAATTTCTTTCCACAGTTATCATTGATATGCACCCAAGTAACACATGCAAAGGTCTTAAGGTGTCCTAAAGAGAGCTTCCTTCCATTCCACTTCTTGACTAGAGTCATGTTGTTGACACCTTTAGTTGGAACAAGGTTCATAAGATAGTTTGAGCAGTGAACACCTTTTGCATAAAATTTTGTTGGGAGATATTTGTTTTGTAGTAGACACCAAACCATTTCTACCAAAGTCTAATTCTTCCGCTCTGTGACTCCATTATGTTGAGGGGTGTGAGTGATATATCTCTACCAAGAAGTTCCATTTTTCAAGAGATATTCTTCAAACTGTTAACTCACAAATTATTTTGTTGTTTGTTTTTTATTTTCTGAATTTTTTTTAATGATGTTATTGAGTTTCTTTTTTAATAAAATAATCATGTTATTTTTATTTTTATTTTTAAATAGTAATTTAAATTTAAATGAAAAAATCATATCTTCATTTGAAAATATATATATTTTAAAAATAATGGTTTGTCATTTGTAGTAAAGAGGGGTGTAGTGAAGCTTAACAACTACATAATACAAAAATAGAAGGAACTTAAAGTAGTCAATGGATATGCTCCTATCATGATAAATTGTCTTGGCTTATGTGACTTAGTTATACTCTATACATTCCATATGATGCTTCTGCTAATAGTATAAACTTTGAATAAAACACCTAACAACAAAATACATTTACAAAACATAAACTAAATAAGGATCAAGAGAAAACATGATGGCTTGTTGCCTCATGTTGATCCAGGTCTATTTCCTTCTTATCCATGCCCATGGCATCATGAGGTTGGTTGACCATTTACTCTTCACTTTTTGTACTAGGAATGATTTCACTGATGGTTTGCTTCAAGATGTAGAGGAGGAACCTTTACTGAGCTCATAAACCATAGATCTCAAATGAGTGGACTCATCCTCTAGTTCCTTTTTTTTAAAGCATAATATTCATAACAATACCATTTTGGGAATTTTAATGATGTACCATACCATGTGCTTTAGAGGTAATGGAGTAAATTGAATTAATGTTTCCTTTGATAATATATTCCTATCTTTCCATGAGCCTTTTGATTTCTTGAAAGTCTCTCTGACAGGATGGGGATTGACAACTATCCATGGCTGTTATGTTTGTAGATGATACCCAACTTGGTGGTGAGCTAATATGCCAACCCACTACAATCTTGAGGGCCTGAAACTACGTCCTAAAAATCCCAACATGATTAGGAGGGAGGGAAGTGACCCAACTTCCCTTATGAAGATCAACACTTGATGATGTTTCAGTAGACTAACTTAGAACCTCTAAAGCGTGTTTGCTAAGACTCTTAACCTCAAATGAAGAATAGGGAATCCATGAAACATCATAATAGAGGCTTTGTTGAAAAGAAACCAAACAATGAATTTCACCAGGATTAAAGCTTGAATTTATATTTATATTTCTCCAAGCTAAAATCAAAACCCAAGATTTATGAATAGTATTGAGAGAGGAGATAGTACCTTTTGACTCCCTATTCAACTTGTTTCCAAGTGGGGATGGTGAGTGCTTGATTTGTATGGAAATGCCATCCTCTACTAGGAACACACAGGAGCCCAATGACTAGATTTTTAGACACCACTGGCCCTAAATTCCCAAGACTGAAGTTGATTTATTAAATGCTAGACATCAACACGATTGAACTTGTTTCTTGAATTCCAATGCATAGAACAAGCACATAATTCTTAAGGAGAAGACTTACCATGACCTTTTGATCATCGAGATGGAACCAAAGCCAAATTACAATCCCATTTTTCCTGAAAGAGGATGAACCCATAGCTTGATAACTTGTAGATTGCATGAACTTGGGCATACACAAGGATGAAGACACCTCCTTCCATTCTGGAATTTAATGGCAATTAGATGTGTCCTACTCATTGTTGAGATTGCATGTGTAAGAGATTAAATGACTTAAGGGATGGAGAGAACTAAATCAACCCCATTTTTCTTATAGTTCTCTTTTCCTAACCTTGGGGACAAGGTTGGTAAGTTGGTCCACTTTGTTGTTTGAGTGTAAAAAGTGGAAAAATGGAACTTCTTCCAAATAATGGATTCTAATCCTTATTCTTTTGATGATTTGCATCAAAGAGTTATCCTTGGGGACAAAAGTACTGTGTGAGTGATGAATGATAATGCTAGAGTCTCCAAGGACTAGAAGGTTCCTTATTCTTGATGAAGAGGTGATCATGATTTCTAGAAAGAGAGCATAAGACTTGATTGATGGATTAAATCACTCCCTACAACTCAGGAGAATCTAATTTGTTGAGTTCCTTTGGGATCAATAAGGCTCCCCAACACATGCCATCCCTTCTTCATTTCAATATTGAAAATCTATACATTTCAAATTAATAAAGTAAATTTTAATAATATTTTATTTTTTATAAATTATTATCTAAAAATAATATTAATTTTCATTAGTATGGTTTATGTGTTTCTTCCTAGGAGGTCATAGGTTCAAAGGGAGTAGGGTATGTACACCTCTATAGTCTTTAGAAATTAAATCGTTGCGCAGAGGGGGGCCCCTTGTCCCACAAATAAAAGGGTCTCATACACCAAATTGTTGTTTGGCTTGGTTGTTACCTTAAAAAAAAAACATCTTGAGTGGGCCTAATGGTTAAGAACATGCATTTCCTCCTAGAAAGTGATCAGAGGGGGGTAGGCTATGTACACCTCATACCAAAAAGATCATATTCCTTTCAAATGACTTACGTTCGCTATTAAGTTATTAGATATTTATACTCTTAAAAAATAACTTTTAACCATCATAGATACATCTTAAACCCAGATTTATTAAGCATCGAGAAAGATCCAATTTCTTGAGGTGTAATTTTTTTTGACACATCAAGAAAAAATTTAAGTATCATAGAATGTTTGTTGACACACTGCGAGAATCTATACATGACTTGTAAAAAAGGAATGATTAAAAACTATGAGTATGTGAACTTCTTCTCCATCTTTCAACTTCGATAAGAAAATACCTATAACATATCAATAAAAAGAATAATCCCTATAACATGAGTATGGTGGGGTCACTGTAAGGAAGATAAGTAATTGATGAACAAATTACTAAGGCCTGTAAGGAAGATAGGGTTACTATTTCTCCTTCGTTGAAACTTGCTGGGGTTTTGCCTATGCATGGAGTTTACTTGTCTAGTGGTCTAGATTCCATTTCTTTCTCTATAGTTGAAGGTTTGGGGCCTACTTGTGTTCTCAAGGAGGGTCTCTCATCCAATCGAGGGTCTTCTACTAGGGTTTTCAACAAATCTTGTGTTAGGTTAAAAAAGGCCTTGGTAAAGCTAGTTTGGGGGAAGATATAAAGATGAACGAGGTTGCTTCTCTAGATGATAGAGCGTTGGTAGGCATAATCAACATCAAGAGAATGGGACAGAGCAATTTAAAGGACTGGATAAATTCATGGTGGTGACCCTTCCTAGGTTACACACCAAAATTTTTCATTCTCGCGAGGGGATAGTATGGCTTTATCTTTGAAGGAAAATTAGAGCAAGGACCATGGAAGATGCCCAAGATAGAGAAAAAATCCAAGGCCTAGGTCTAATAGCCAGTCCAAACATCCCAATCATGATAAAAAGAGATATAAATTTACTTTCCAACCCTCCCAGGAGCAAAGTAAATAATTTGATCAACAGATGACACAAATAGGGCAAGGGACTACAACATACAATCTAGTAGACCTAGAAATATCAGGTGTAGCTGAGGAAAAATAGTAGTATAGTTATTCTCTTCCCCATCAACAGAAGACATACTAGTTAAAACCATAGGGTTTGGTAACTTCTATTGGGGGTGCTAGAGGGCCCTTGGATGGTGAAGGGGATGGAGACAAAGATAAGGACAATTAGGGGTGTAATAAAAGAAAGAAGGAATAAAGGGGATTATTAGGAGGCACGAAGCCAGAAAAGATCAAGGTAGAAGAATCAAGATAGAAATATAAGACTTATCCCAAAGAGCCCAACCTACCCTCAATTATGAGAGCCTCCTTTCATTATCCACAGACTTCCACCTACTAATTTAGCTAAAGATGTAGAAGATGCAAATCCACAGACCTCCACGAAATGAGAGTGGATATGATTTATTTGAAGAAATGATAAAATGAGAGGAAGGAGAAACAGTAAATTTTTTCACTACAGGTTAAATAAACACACACATATATATATATAATTCATAAATTATATATATATATATATATATAATTCATGCCTATATAACTTATATATAATGTATGGGTAAAGAATACTTAATAAAATAATCAATTTAAATAAAATAAAAATTATTACAACAACACATAAATAACAAATAACACTTTACTGGTGGCTTATCTATATTATAGCACAAATTAAGTAATATAAGATATCCGTATTCAGGTTTTGACTCCGATTGTATGCAAACTTGTTAAATTTTGGGGATATCTAAAGTTTTAATGTACGCATCTTCTCAATACTCAATTGCATGCAAATTTGTTTTAAATTTGGACTTTTTTTTAAGTCCAGCCATCGCATGCAACTTGAATTCAGTACTTCTGAAGTGGTTTGCATTGAAGTTTCAGTGTACTGTCATACATAGTTGTGAATGTGAATTTAATATAAATTTCCCAAAATAGTTGCAGAGAAAATGCTTTTGGGTTTGATGGAAAAAACAAGAAATAGATATAAAAGAAAACCAGCAATGTTCTCAGACCACTGAAATGCAATGCTATGTGGATGCAGTAACAATATATAAACTTTTAAAACTTCACGCCCAACCAGCACCCACCTTAGATTCAACGTCTTATGCAAAATAAAGTATTTTTATATCAAACTACTATTTTTTAGTGACATGAGTCCCATCAGAATGAATCTGTTAAACAATTAAAAGATGTTGGAGATATTATCTATCAGATACAATTAAAATCCGTAACTGCCAGTTTTCGTTAATTTCTATGGACCACTACCCTTCTGCACAAATCTCTCCGGAGCACTCCTAATTAGCATCCGCATACAGTTTATCTCATTGCACTGTAATTTTTCCATTAACATAACAGAAATTCATTCTTTGTTTCCGACTTCTCTCTTTATTCACGGTTGTTGTGTGTGACAGATTTTTATGGAGGCAGAGGAACTAGAAAAACAGAGTATATTGAAAAACTGAAAACAAAACAGAGCAGAATTCTCGATGGAGATCGATGGCTCTTCTGCATCGTTCCAGAACCCCCCACTCCTAAATACACAAAATACATTGAACATGTAGCTGCCTCTCTTCATCCGAGGCTCATTTACTTCTCCACCTAATGGTATTAACTCCTTATACGGTGGTTGGTGGATATAGACACCTGGCGGGAGGAATTATCTCCAACACTCCCTCTTAATTCCGACCATAAACAAACTATTAACATCTAAAGCATACATGCAATGCCTTAATGGGCTTTCAACAAAAAAAACATTGAAACATTAATGCCTACTGGTCTAAGTCTCAGCTAGGCTTACATTAGTTCATGTCAAAGCTCAAAATTATCTTACCATTCTTCACCACAGCTATGAGATCTGCATCTTTGATTGTTGAAAGACGATGTGCAACGGTATATATCCAAAAACACTATATCTTAGCATATAAAAATAACTCTGCACTGGAGTTGAACTAAGACAGCTTAGCCAACTCCACCCATTGAAACCATCTGCCACAGTACCCAAAGCACATGAGGGAGCCAGTAAAGCTATAATAAGCCCCAAATACAAATCAGAATTAAATCTTGGAACTCGAATAAACTCCAATGATACAAACTAATTGAATCCGCGAATCCCTGCATATGAAAAAAAAACATATTTAACAAAACTATTCAAAAGCAGCATCATCGTCATCTGGAAGAGGTTGGGCTGCAGCTGCTTGAAGTTCTGCCTCATATTGCTGCTGTGTTGCAAGGTCAATCTGAACCTCAGGAGGAGCAAGAGCGGGTGACTCCACAAAATGAAGGTTTGGATCCCCAGAGAGCTTGCGTGCCAAATAGAGGAGTGGCTTCTCAAAGTTGTAGTTACTTTTAGCAGATATCTCATAGTATTGAAGATTCTTCTTTCTGTGAAATGTAACTTGTTTGGCTTTTACTTGCCTATTCTTCACATCAACCTTGTTTCCACAAAGAACAAGGGGAATGTTCTCACACACCCTGCAAAGATCCTTGTGCCAAGTTGGGACATTCTTGTAAGTCAAGCGAGTAGTAACATCAAACATGATAACTGCGCACTGCCCAGGAATGTAGTAACCATCCCTGAGGCCACCAAATTTCTCTTGCCCAGCAGTGTCCCAACAATAAAAGCGAATTTTACCACAGTTTGTGGAAAAATCAAGAGGATGGACTTCAACACCAATGGTAGGCTCGTATTTCTTCTCAAACTCCCCATCTTTAACCATCCGAGACCCTTCCCAAAAGCTGACTGCATATACTGCAAGCATAAGGAAATTTGAGAAGCTAAAACTAATTCCACTTATAATTCCCCGTTGAATTCCACTTTTCACGGGAGTGGAACATTTTTCACTGTAGAGGCTCATCACTTTCTCTTCCGCAGAAAAGGAGGCAACAGTTCGAATGCTTCCAACTGCATCCGTTGCAACCTGACTGGCTTGCTCATACATTACCATTCTTGTCTGCTGCATGCTGATGCAACGGCCTCTTTTTCTTTCATTTGCTCCAGACTTTGAACTCAGCATTCTTCTTCACCTTCTTCTTCATTCTCACCTTCTTCTTCATGCTTTCTTCAAGCTCCTTGGGCTTGAATCTTCCATCAATGTCTGCAAGTTCTTCAATCTTTCTAGTAGCTTGAGTAACATTCTTATCCTTTGACTCGTAGCTTACCACCTCCACTTGATCTGCAGGTTTGTGCTGCTCAGAATTTCCTCCACAAGTAGTCCCATCGTGTCCATTCTCCTTTTTCACATTCAGGGGATCTTGGGGCTCCACATGAATTGGTACCTCATATTCTGTACGTACACCATTTTCATATGCTTCCTCATTCTCAGCATTTATCTCTGCTGCTAAATCAATTTTACCTTCTTCCACTGCATAAACTTCAGGTTCATTTGTTGCCTTATCCTCTGCATGAACTTCATCTTTGTTACACGACTTACATTCCTCCACGAGAACTTCAGCTTCTTTCCCTGTCATATATTCTTGCACATGAACTTCTGGTTCCTTCACTGTCGTCTTTTCTTCCTTCACATTAACTTCTGATTCCTTCACCAACGTATCTTCCTCTATCTGCACTCCAAGTTTATCTTCTTCCTCTGCATCTTCAATGCAGATTTCTTCATGGATGGTGCTGCTAA
Organism: Larix kaempferi; assembly: GCA_027924585.1. Classification (NCBI taxonomy): domain Eukaryota; kingdom Viridiplantae; phylum Streptophyta; class Pinopsida; order Pinales; family Pinaceae; genus Larix; species Larix kaempferi. The sequence continues at coordinate 1,312,103 of BSBM01000334.1, forward strand.
GCACTCTTGGCATGTCACAATGCCCATCGTTACAGAATTCAAATGCTTCATCTTCCATGTAGCTTTCGATAATCTTGTCAAACTCGTCAATAAAATTACAGTCTTCATTGTGCTTGGGCTTTGCTAGCCACTCTTCAATAAATTTCAAATCTTCATCAAAATTTCTTGGCACTTTGACTGCATGCTCTTTTTCTTCAGCTATTGCAGGCTGATTCTTGCTCTCAATACCTGCACACTCACAAACATCTAAACTGTTAGGAAAAATTTATGCCCTGGTGGGCATGCTCTTCATGAGCTCTGCTTCTTCGATTCGTTCTACTGCTTCAGCTTCTTTTTCAGCCTCTATTGGCTGTCCTGCAACTTCTTGAGTTGCTAATTCACCATTTTCTGTTGCTGCTATGGCAGCTTCATCTTCAACATCATTTTTGTCATCTTCATCCACTTGTGGCTCTGCACAGTGGGCTTCACTATTCTCGAACTTAACAGGCTCTGCTTGGCTGACAGAGTCCTCAACCATTTCATGTAACCATTCAACTTCATTATCCACAGCTGTGTGGGGTTCACCGAATTTCTCAACAGCTTCTATGGCTGGAGTTTCTACTGCTGCAATGGCAGTTCCATCTTCATATTCATCCACAAGTGCCTCTACACCGTGGGATTCACTAACAGCTTGGCTGTCTTCTGCTTCAACTGCAGGATTCTCAACTGCTACTTCTTCAACAGGCTGTCACACTGTTGGCTGCTTGCACATGTCACTCCCCCTTTCGCTGAACTCTTCTTCCAAGATTCTCCATGCTTCCTTGGAAGTCTTTGCTGCTGCAATCTTGTGGAAAATACTTTCATCCACAGCTCGTTGGATGAGATGCAGGGCTAATTCATGCTTCTGCATTTTTTGGTCTTCTGGCAGGGCCTCAAAAGCCTCTAGATCTAGGGGATGCACACATTTATTTTGAACTAAACACCACAAATCCTCTGCTCTAAGAAAACTTCTCATCTTAATAGCCCAAAATTCATAATTTTTACCTGAAAAATGTGGGGGTACAAAGAGAACTCTGCTGCCCCAATTATCGTGGTTCTCTTCTTGGACTTCAACTGTGTTAATAAGCTCCTCTGCAATGAGAACTTCACCAAATCTATGTGAAAAATACTTTACCTCTACCCTTGCGTTTCTTCTTCTGATTTGCTTGAGTCTGCTTTGGTAACCCATTTCTTCTTGGCAAGTTCAGTGCTGGCACTTTTCTTCTTTATGCAAGTCTCCTACTTGCTTCTCCTTCCCTATCACCCCCTAAAAAAATATACATTTGCTTGCTGGCTGCCAGACCTGTCAAAAACGCCCCCTTAATACAAAACACTCTGTGTTTTTTTAATTTTCTTGGATTTTCAATGCTCGGGGCATTTTCATTTCAATTAATGGTTCTATGACAAGCAAAGACCTTTCTCTTAGGACCTTTGATGATGTTTTCTATCAGAATCTGCCCAAGGGTTTGGGTTTACTAGCCTCAGATCAGATCCTAGGAAACGTATGCTTCCAACCAAGATGCTTTCAATAAAAACAGTTAACTAATCGTTATATACCATGTTTGCTTGCCTAAGTGTACATATAATCTCTCTGGTATGCGCTATTTCCCAAGTACTACATCTAGGCAACAGATTAGCTTTCTCTGAGATCGACGAGTCAGAATACTTATACTGTACACGCAAGATTTCAGACATCCGTCTTTATATTTTTTGGAAAATTGATTTGTTGTAGAAAATCCAACAATAAACTCTGAGCTGGTTTGAGCCTATTAATGAAGCAGAATTTGGTCGATTTGCATTCAAAAAGACAGGAGCTCACCTTCACACTTTCATACGGCAGCTAGGAAAGCTACTGCATTGGCCAATTCTTCACTGCACAAAGAAATTCTCGAGGAGCGGCAGAACTTTGTTGGTCTAATGGCTGCTGTTCAAAGTCCACGGTTCACCTCCGGCAACGCTCTACGGCTCTCTGCAACAGCTAACAAAACAAACTTCGAGCGCGTGCACGTATCTCAGACATGAAGTCCGAAAAGAGGTCAGACGAAGTTCGACAATTGGGGAATACTCTATGATTCAACCAATTCAGTCATTTCAACATGTAATTTTCCCATTTCCCTCGAGAATTCTAAACAGAGAAAGCAGAGGGTTTCAAGATCGATTCACTTCACCTGCACTGCAAGCTTTAGCTCCTGTAACAATGGGGAAGCCAGGGGGACTTGCCATATCTTTGGCCGTGTTACTTGTATTGTATTCAGTGGCAATGCCCGCGATGTCCAAATTTGTGGTGGAGAAGATCAGTTTGAGAGTAATTTCTCCGGATAATTTGAAGGGAAATTATGATAGCGCTATAGGGAACTTTGGCGTCCCGCAGTACGGCGGATCTCTGACGGCTCCTCTCGGGCTCAGCGGCTCTGACACGGGCTCCTCTATTTGACCCTCTCAAACCCTTAGCTCGACAATCTTCTGCTGCATGGGTGCCTCCACAGGTCGTGGCCCTTCCTCAAGGATTCTCCCTCCACAACGGGGATGAAACCCCTCTCCAAATCTGCCGGCCACCAAGGAATGGCGTCGGCTCTTCCTTCTTCACTGCTTTTCAACCTCGGCGGTCACCTATTCTGAGTCGCAGTTCATATTCTCAAACCGGCGATTGTATCCTTCAAATCCCCGACGGCTCCCTTCTTCAACTCTGCTACTCTTCACACGGACTCGGCGTTTCTTTTAACTTGGGATTGTCTCAATAAATACGCAGCGTGAGGGTTCTGGCATCATGCATGTACCCATCACCAAGATCTCAAAAAACCATCGATGCCAGCAACAAGGGCTTCTGCTCTGGTCTTCAGCAAACTCAGAGCTGCTAATGAGTAGCACCTTCTCCACCTTCACGACCAGTGGCACCTTACCACAAGTCTGCTCGCTCTACAACGGTAGCACCGTCTTCACCTTCAGGCTGGCGGCTCCTCTGTTCTGCGAACTCTACCTTCGGCTGAGGCTAGCTTTCTGAAAAGCTCTTCCAGCGATTGTGGCTGGGGTTTCTCTCACATCAATGGAGTCGGCTGCTCCTTCTTTTCCTTTCTCTGCAGCAGGTTGGCTTGGCTGACCAACTCTGTGCGTAACCAGACAACACTCGGATCCTTCACATGGCTGGTGAAGGGGGATTCTTGACTCTGGGCTCTGATACCATGACAGATTTTTATGGAGGCAGAGGAACCAGAAAAACAGAGTATATTGAAAAACTGAAAACAAAACAGAGCAGAATTCTCGATGGAGCTCGATGGCTCTTCTGCATCGTTCCAGAACCCCCCACTCCTAAATACACAAAATACATTGAACATGTAGCTGCCTCTCTTCATCCGAGGCTCATTTACTTCTCCACCTAATGGTATTAACTCCTTATACGGTGGTTGGTGGATATAGACACCTGGCGGGAGGAATTATCTCCAACAGTGTGAATCTATTGTTGCGTGTGATTCATTGTTAGATAAATCTTCTGTATAGGTATTTATAGGTCATTTCGACCATTTCGATTGTTGATTCTCTCTATCCTATGTGCATAGAGCAAAGTCAAAAGTTAACCTTACTCCATGTCTGTTAAATAGAGAGAATGAGCAATCCAGATAAGCTTAGGCATTACATATGGTATCAGAATTGAAGTCTCAGGTTCAATTCTTCGGAGCTATCCCAAAGGATTCACTATTGTTGTGCAAATCTATTGTTGTGTGTGATTCATTGTTAGATAGATCTTCTGTGCAGGCATTTACATGGTATAGAATTGAGGTCTCACGTTTAATTTTCCATAGTTATCCCAAAGGAGAGTGTTGAAGGAATGGTTATAATAGCATAGTTATCCCAAAGGAGAGTGTTGAAGTAATGGTTATAACAGCGGCCTGAATTGATTTTCGACAGTAAAATCCTTGAACTTGAATTTGGTTGCAAATGTTTATCAAATTTTGGTAAAAAAACAGACCTTAAAAAAAAAAATACTAATATTAACTAAATCCCAGAATAGCTTATTTTCCTCTACTATTTTTGATAAGTTTATGGCATCAAAAGTAATTGAAGTTTTACTTCCGAGTAAATTAGCAACGGCTTGTTTCATTTTTTCCCAGATTTGCTGCGGCTTCATTAAAAAAACAGAGTTGTTTTCATTCTTATTGTTTCTTGGGTTTACACTCTTTCATTTTTCTCCGTTTTTGTTTGTGTTGCTGGTTATGGATGGCAGCACGATCATGGAAATGGAAAAAAGAGGAATGTAACCTGAGCCGGTAGCCGTAAATGGAGGTCTGTCTAGTGTTTTATCGGTGTTTATCTCAGTAAAAGTTTGCAGAGGATTTATAAGGTGTAATACTCAAAATAAAATCGATGCAAATATTGTTATACAGTTTTTTAAAAACTTTTGACAGATACAAACCCAAAAAAACAGAATCAAACTGAGTTTAATCGCTCAAATATTCGGATACAAATAGCATGAAAAATGTACGAGTCGAATGCATATTTATTATAAAAATCAATCACATGGATTAATACTAAAAGCCTGAAACTCTAAATTTCATTAGCATTACAGTTATGAGGATATAACTACATTTGTGGTTTCTGGCGTCTCTGCAATCACAATCCCTGGAACATTATTTTGAATGGGCATTACGAGGACCTGCGTATTGCATAAAGGACAGGCTTTCTTGAAAGAAAACCATGGATCTATACATCTCTTGTGAAAGGAATGATTGCACCTTGGGAGTATACGAACTTCTTCTTCATCTTTCAACTTCGACAAGCAAATACTGCACATCGCATCACAATCACTGGAACTTGCTTTGTATTTGACACACTTCAGCATTTCCAGTTCACGCACAGACAGACCGCAGGTTGGGGTTCTAGGTGCTGACTGTGGGGCCGAAGAAACATTCCGTTGTTGTTGACGCATGGTATAATTTCTGCAACAATGAATGACAAGCGCGGCAAGTATGAAAAGTAGTGTGAAGAACGACATCCCACTTATGATGTGAAGCAAGACATCAAGCAAGACATAGAAAAAATCCATTCTTAAACATTAGTGAGCAGCTCACTATTCAGTCCTTTCAATCCAACTAATAATCAAAGGCACAACTGCTTCAAAACAAAACATTGAAAGAAAGATAAATAGGAACGCAAATGCTATTTATAACCTTGTTAAGAGGAAAAAGATATCGTACAACTATTTAATAACTTGTGGTTGGTTAACTAGTTAAGTGTTATTAACTATCACTAACCAGTTAGTGTTATTAATGATCACTAACAAGTTAAGTGTTATTAATTACTACTAACAAGTTAAGTGTTACTAGTTATGTATAGGTATTTTTTAAATGAAGATTTGACAAGTATATTGAAACAAGAAATTAAGTGTTATTAGTTATGTCTATAAGTATTTATTGAATGAAGATGAGACAAGTGTATTGTCTAAATTGATTTTATAAACGTTATTCAAAATTCAGACCCAATCAACACTACCTTAGATTCAAGATCTTATGCAAACTAAAATATTTTTATATCAAATGACAATCCCATCAGAATGAATCGGTTAAACAATTAAAAGATGTTGGAGATATTAAAAGATGTTGGAGATATTAGCTATTAGATACAATTAAACTCCGTAACTGCCAGTTTTCCTTAATTTCTAAGGACCACTACCATTCTGCACAAATCTCTCCGGAGCACTCCTAATTAGCATCCGGATGGCGAGTTAGTTACAGTTTATATCATTGCATTCTAATTTTTCGATTAACATAATAGAAATTCATTCTTTCTTTCAGACTTCTCTCTTTATTCACTATCGTTGTGTGTTGTGTGTGATTCATTGTTAGATAGATCTTAGATCTTCTGTGCAGGCAAGGCATTTACATGGTATCAGAATTGAGGTTCAATTCTTCCCAGCTATTTCAAAGGAGGATGTTGGGAGTATTGATTATAGCAGCAGCCTGATCAACTGATCTTCCACACTATAATCTTTGAACTTGAGCCACTAATTCGAAATAAACAAATATATATATATATATATATATATATATATATATAAGCAACAAATGCATGGACATGTATGGATAAGTAGTGATTCCATACGTAGTTGTAATCACCAAGTGTTATCACTTGCCTTCCATTTATTTATTTTTTTTATTATTTTTAATATTTGTTAAGTTTTTTATTTTTATTTTTTTTAATAATTGTTAAGTTCAAATTTGGAAAGATCATAAAATAAATCAAATCAATTAGCACAATACACTTGCTTCATTCTTTAAAGTAAGAAAATCATACTTGTTATTCCACCTCAAATATAAACACTTATTGGATACGAGTGTTTGACCATCCTTCAATTTAGAAAAAGCATACCTGATAGTTCAACCCAATATCTAAAATATACAACCTATCCATATAAATATTAAAAAAAAAAAAAAAAAAACATTAAAATTTTGAAATAAAGTGTTATTTATAAATAATATTAATTATTTATATGATATTAAAGTAAGATTAAAATATGTAAAAAATTAAATAACGAAAAAAATGCAAATATTGTAATATGTAAAACGTTTAAATTTTGGAAGATTAAAAAAAAGTTTAAAAACATATTGAAATAAAAATAGGAGTAAACTTATATAAACATATATATAAATACAGTCCAAAGGGGTTAGATCCATTCATGAAGAGCGAGGAGTTTTTCACTAGTGGGTAAGGTTTGAATTTCCAATGAGGGTTGAACTTGGAGCCATGGGGACACCTTGAGGTAGTGGTCGAAATTGTGGTTCCACCCAGAGAGATTGTATTTAAATGATCTCATGACCCGTGGACACATAAGTGGATCAAATCCCACCCCCATGTGCTCCTAACATCAAGTCAATTGGATTTATCCCGAGTGGTTGAGTTATCGGATTGTTATCTGCTCCACCCAGGTTCAAGTCCCGCCAGTGACACTTGCTCTTAAGTGAGTAGCTGAGTTCTTCAGGAGCTCTACTTGTTGATGTATTTGTAACTTCGGAAGATATTCACTTGTATATTGTATTTGTATTTTATTGTATCCCCAACGGAGATGTATTATTTCTTTGATTGGAAGTGTCGTCAGTTGTACTTGCATGTGTCGCAAGTTATATTGTAAGTGTCGTAACTTATACTCGATGGGTTATGAGACCACCTTGATGGGGTCGGCTCTGTATGAGTCATGTGGGTCAAAGGGTTATTAGACCACCCTAGAGGGGTCGGCCCAGTCAACATTATGTTAAGTGGTTAATTTGGGACCAACCTAGTTGAGTAAACGTCAAGTCAAGTTAATGTATAAATAGAGAGTGTGTCTCTCTCATTTTACACATTCTATTATTCACTCACTTCGCATTAGTGAGAGAAGAGGAGGATGCACACAAGTGGAGGAGAAGCATGCTGCTGAAGATATCTATATTTTGGGTTTGATCATGGTGATCCTTGTATTGATGCTTGTTCTATCTCTGAGGAAGTTGCAGGGTTTTTCACCTTCTTGGTTTTCCCCGGTGAAATGTTTTGTGTCTCTTGTATCTTGTCTCTTATTCTTGATATGTTGTACATGTTGATCTTTCAGTTAAGATCTTAGATCTATTGAATTAAATGATGAAAAACAAACATGGTATCAGAGCTAGCCTGAAGGAAGGCATGCTATGGCATTTATGAGACTTGTTGCACTTGCGACAAATTGGAAGCTAGGGCTTGATATAGAGAAAACCAGTCATCATGGAAATTTCGCTATAAATCCATTTTGGCGAAGGTTCAGGTTTTGAAACTTCCACATGTCGTAGATAACATCCCCATGTACCTTGTGTCTGAAGCACAACATCTGATTTGTTGTACTTTGTGATTTATGATCCGTACAAGTTAGGGTTTCTGCCTCTCCCAGATCTCAGTCATAAACAAGTGACCTAGGAAAAAAGGTCACAACTTGGGCTAAGAAGCTCCAAATGAAATTTTGTAAAAAGTGACAGGTAGAGCACGGACTGTAGTTTCTCAGGTACGTTTTTCAGAGGCCGAAGTTGAACCAGTGAAACGTGGCACGCCGTACAAGTTTGCTCTCCTATTTTATCTCATAAACAGGTCACGTTGCAACACTTGGCATAACTCTCTCTCAGAGAATCCAATTGAGCTCAGATATGTGGGGTTTGAAAGATGATTGGTCAGGCTACCACATGCCAATGTTTCAGACCCTATGGATTTGTAATTTCAGAGATGCACTAGAAACAATCAGGTGCATATTTATGTCAAAACAGATTTCGATTTTGAGCACCTCCATTCTTGGCTTGTCACTACTGTTGGAATTTAGGGCTTCAGAGAAAGTTGGAAGTTTTGGAATTGGAGACCATGGCTGAATACTCCTCATCAAAATCGAAATTTAGAGACCAAGATCAAATTTTTTGGTTGGGCAGAAGGCCGTGCTTGATCAAATCCTATTTTGGGATTTTGATCGGAAAGATGGAAAATTAGGGCTTCTACAAAAGTTGGAATTTTTTAAGTCTGTGACCACGGCTGGAAGCTCCTCAAAAAAATCAAAGTTTAGAGCTTTCAATCAAACCTTTTGGTTGGGAAAAAGGGTGGGCTTTATCAAACCCTAGTTCGAGGTCCTGTCTAGTGAATCCGGAAGTTTCAAAGGCAATTTTGAGGGGTCAAATTTTGCAGTTTTCAAAATTGAAGTATACTAGCTTGATCAGCTTAGCAAGGTGCATTTTTTCATCCAATCAGAAGTTTGAAATTCAAAGTTTGAATTTTGAGGGTTTCTCTGACAAACCCTAATCCAGCTCGAGATCCAAGCTAAGCAAATCAAAGTGGATTGGGTTAATCCTAGAAGAGAATGAATTGGACACCTGCATAAGTGAAGAAGTTCCAGTTCCAGAGGGAGATGAGGGTGAGGCTTTACATGAGAAGGCTACAAGCAATCCCAACAGGTATGACTCGAAGAGATACAAGTATGTTTTGAAATCTGTTCATGATTAAGTTTATGATATGTTTGTCTTCATATTATTAAGGTTAGTACAATCTTGATTAATTTTAGACATGTCTTATCACCCTAGTAAAAGTATGAATGCATGTGAATGATAGAAGACATTCATTGATTAGGGTTATATGATTGTACTAATGCACTGTGGTGTTGTATTAAGTTGATGTTGTCCGCTAACATGAAAGCTACATCAAAAAAGAAAAATCAAGTTCTAGATCAAGAACATATGGCCATGGTGACATGAATACAAAGACTCATCCATAGCCATTATAGAAGCTTTACTTACGAGGTATGTATATTTTGGTTCTACAATGGTTAACTTATGAGTTATGCAGGTTACTAAGCACAAGTCATTGAAGAGAACAAGAAGACATTGTTTGGGTATGTTAGACATAACTAGCAAACATGATAACCAGGTATGTTTTTCCTATATCAAGTTAGAACTCTACCTTGTGTTAGGATCTCTTATATAAGTATACATTTGTATGATTAATGATTGTTCATGAAGTTATAAGTTTGAGTAATCATGGGATTATGCATGTTATGTTTCTTACTTTGATTAATGATATGACTAACCAGAAGAGTCCTATGGTCAAATAAGAATATGCATGAGTAATAGAATTCCTGCTAGAAACCTTCAATACTAATGCTTGTGATAAATTACCTGTGTGTGAAATAATCATGACCATACATGTTAATTTTATTTCGGATCATAATGTTTTGATAGTATTGAGATTATACGAATGGATGTATGATCATGTATGAGATCTTGAGGATGACACTAGTGCACACTTAAGCATGCATAGGGTCTAGGATGGATATAATTTCAGGGACAGGTAATCCAGGAAGCAAATATCAAGAGGGAGCACACTCCAGTAGTTCCTGCAAGGAAACAAAGATTGAGAGGGAGTCCACCCTACAACTAAACAAAGATAAGTATTTGAATTGTCATTTATTATATGATTACTTAAATGATGTTGTCCAGTCATGTACATACGTATGTTCCTAGATTTAGGATGTACATTTTGCATTTTAGAAAAGTTGCATTAATGAACAGTATACTACTAATATGCAAGTAATGGGTAAGTGGCCTATGGCACTATACAACATTCCATTGCTAATTATCTAGAATGAAACCTCTTTGCTGACATGTTAGGAGTAGTGCAAACTCTTAACAATGTTCTGGTAGAGATGGAAGGCATCTAGAAAGTTACGGGATATGGATAAATGTTGTACTGAAGCATTGGATAAGATAATTGCATGACTATATGACATATGTCTTTATGAGTAAGAATTTGTTCTAAAATATATAAGATGTTTCTAATCATGTAATTGAACTTGTCTTGTAGGAAAGACCGTGTACCATCACCTACAAAAGAAGGACTACAACATTTGTTCAGCAACGAAGTTCAAAGAAAAACTATCTATTGAAGATGTTGAAGAATCTGAAGTTCCCAGGATCAGGGATACAGTAATGGAAGAATGCCATGATCGAGGAGTATCAGTCGATCATGTTTGGGATGTGGTCCCAAGAAGAGTAGGGAAGTATGTTGTGACTTCCAAGTGTATCTATAAGATCAAACAGGCTGCAGATGGCAGCATAGAGAATTACAAGGTGAGGCTTATTGCTCGTGGCTTCTCCAAGAAAGAAGGGATATATTATGAAGATACTTTTGATCCTGTAGCCAAATACACTTCCATCAGAATAGTAATTGCTCTGGCTGCAGTGATGAAGTTGAAGATACACCAGATGGATGTCAAGACAGCTTTCTTGAATGGTGTATTCGAAGAGGAAGTGTATGTAGAGCAGCCACTCGGTTTTGAGATGTATGACAGGGAGTCATATGCGTGCAGGTTGAAGAAATCCTTGTATGGCTTGAAGCAAGCTCCTAGGACATGGTACAGCAAGATAGATAGCTTCCTATCCAGTTTGGGCTCTACCAAGAGTAAAGCACATTCCAACCTTTACTACAAGGTTGAGGAAGGGCAATCCAGTGATACTTCTATTGTATGTTGATGACCTATTTGTGACAGGTGAGGATGGATTGATTGCCGACACGAACAGGAACCTTGCTGCTGACTTCGAGATGAAGGACTTGGGTATGATGCACTACTTTCTAGGAATAGAGGTGTGGAAGAGTGCAGATGGGATCTTCCTTGGACAAGGGAAGTATGCAGTAGAGACCCTGAAGAGGTTCGGGATGATGGAATGCAAGGCCATGGCCACACCTATGGCATCAAACCTGAAGCTTCTGTGTGATGCTTCATCCGATCCGGTTGATGTCACGGTGTATCGTCAGATGATTGGGTCCTTGATGCACCTGACGAACACGAGACCAAATATTTGCTTTGCTGTGAACACATTGAGCTAGTTCCTGACGGATCCGAGAAGTGTTCACATGGTTGCTGTAAAGCATATTTTGAGGTACCTAAAGGGTATGGTTGATTATGGGCTCAAGTATGATGTGAATCAAAAGTTTAACCTAGAGGGTTATGTTGATTCCGATTGGGCAGGTAGTGCCATTGATTGGAAGAGCACTTTGGGGTGCTGCTTCAGTATGGGATCTGGTATGATCTCTTGGTTTAGTAGGAAGCAATCCTGTGTGGCACTGAGTATAGCCGAAGCAGAGTATGTTGCAGCTTGTTCAGCTAGTTGTGAGGCAGTATGGCTTAGGAAGCTACTATCTGAGTTATTTGATCTCCCGTTGGATGCTACCTGTATCTTCTGTGACAACCAGAGTTGTGTGAAGTTATATGAGAACCCAGTGTTCCATGACAGGTCAAAGCACATTGAGATGAAATATCACTATATCAGGGATATGGTGCAAAGAGGAGCAGTGAAGCTCTTGTATGTTGCGACAGACGAGCAGATAGTTGATGTGTTGACCAAGGCACTGGCCAGAGTGAAGATTGAGTACTTCAAATAGAGGCTTGGTGTACTTCAGATCGAGATTCCCTCTAAGGGAAAGTGATGAGTCCATAGACACAGATGCACATGAGCCATTCTCACATGGTGGTAGGTGTGTCCTCCCATGGTGCAAATATAAGGGCTATGGCCATTCCGACATGGTTGAAGTGTGTCTTCCCATGGTCATTGATGTAAGAGCTATTCCATTCGAGCATGGTTGAAGTGTTTCTTCCCATGGCTATGATATAAGTGCTATGCCTTGAGCATGGTTGAAGTGTGTCTTCCCATGTCTGCGATATACGTGTTGTGCCATTTGAGCATGGTTGAAGTGTGTCTTCCCATGGCTACGATATAAGTGTTGTTCCATTCCTAGCATGGTTGAAGTGTGTCTTCCCATGGTTATGGATATAAGTGCAATTCCATTCTCGCATGGTTGAAGTGTGTCTTCCCATGGCGTAGATATAAGTGTTGAGCCTTTCACGGATGGTTGAAGTGTGTCTGCCCATGCCAGTGAATGTAAGTGCTATGTGATGTGCATATGGGTTGTGCTCCGTGGACAATGATGGTGATCTGAAGACGATGAGGTGATAGTATGGTACACAGGTTTTGTAGAGGCATATAATTGGTCCTGAGGTGCTCTTGCAGGTTTTGTAGAGGCAGTGTAATCAGTCCTGGGAGATCTTGCAGGTTTTGCAGAGGCAGTGTAATCAGTCCGGAGGTGTACCTACTTGATGGCTTGATTGCGGAGATGATGAAGACCTACATGGAGGCTAGGCCTACATCTAGCATGAAAAAGGGTTGGCTTTGTAGAAATTCCTATGACGATAAGAATTCAGAGATAGCCCAGTGATCGAGATGTCGAGTATAGCAGCAGTGATGATGATGATGCTCCGTGATCCAGTGACAATGATCCAGCTCCAGAATTGAAGACTTGTGCCTATATGTATTGATGACTTGTGTCAACAGAATACCTTCCTAGTTAAGAGGGAGTGTTGATGTATTTGTAACTTCGGAAGATATTCACTTGTATATTGTATTTATACTTTATTGTATCCCCAATGGAGATGTATTATTCCTCCGATTGGAAGTGTCATTAGTTGCACTTGCATGTGTCGCAAGTTATATTATAAGTGACGTAACTTATACGCAATGGGTTATTATACCACCCTAGAGTGGTCAGCCCAGTCAGCATTATTTTAAGCGGTTAAGTTGGGGCCGACCTAGTTGAGTAAAGGTCAAGTCAAGTTAGTGTATAAATAGAGAGTGTGTCTCTCTCATTTTACACATTCTATTATTCACTCACTTCACATTAGTGAGAGAAGAGGAGGATGCACACAAGTGGAGGAGGAGCATGCTGCTGAAGATATATATCTCTTGGGTTTGATCATGGTGATCCTTGTATTGATGCTTATTCTATCTCTGAGGAAGTTGTGGGGTTTTTCACCTGCTTGGTTTTCCCCGGTGAAATGTTTTGCGTCTCTTGTCCCTTGTCTCTTATGCTTTATATGTTGTACATGTTGTACATGTTGTTCTTTCAGTTTAAACCCCCCCCACTGACTATACTAATGAGCTCCAGATCGGGGGTATACCGATCCCGCTTAAGGTAATGGGAGGAGATGGATCGGGCTCCCAAGCTTCAAAATCTGCAGTAACTCCAACATGGATGAAACCTGGCCAGTGCATTCCAAAATTGGCCCATATTCCCTCCATGCAGATAAGATCGAGCAAGCTAAGAGATTGGATCTAATACATGCAAGATCATGCGCTCATAGGTAAATTTTTTGGAATGTTTCCATCAAAAAAATCCCTAGTCTGGTGGATCAATTCGACTTGGAAACCATAGGGTCACTATGATCTACAACTAGGATCAAAGAGTTTTTTTACCATTTCTTTCCTAAGCACGGAGGACAAAAACAAGGTTCTTGATGGAGGCCCTTATTTCTTCTACTCTGTTTGTTTGTTCTTAAGACCATGGAAGGAAAAGTTATATCCAGACAAGGAGGATATGAGAGTTGCTCCGGTTTGGATCCATCTATACTACCTTCCAAGTGAATACTGGGACTTGGAAATCTTGGAAGATATTAAGAATAACCTAGGCTCCTTCATCAATATCTCGGAACAAACCAAGGCACAAAGATACACAGCATATGTGAGGATTTGCGTTTGCATGGATCTATCCAGAGAATTACCAAAATCCATCAAGATGTCATGAGAAGACGAGGATTGGGTACAAACCCTAGATTATCAGCAAATCCCTTTTAGATGCCACAAATGCCACGAATATGGTCACCTATTCAGAGAATGTCCTTTGAATACTCCAAAACCCCCTCCAAAGAAGGATGAGGAAAAGGCAAAACAAGGTTTCGCTAGGGCCCCTGCATGAAAAAGAGAATGAAGGAAACATGAGAATTCAGAAGCGCCTAAGAAGATCTTAACATCCAACCATTTTGATGCTCTTACAGATCAATTAGAAGAAGACAGCACTACACCAGCAAAAGAAGACCATCATAATATGAACAATCGGGAAAAGAAGAATGGCAATATTGTTGGCTCATAAACTGTTCTTTAGCTTTTCAAGATAGACCCAGGTTGTGCGCAGTTCATGGAACCAACAAAACCCCCTTTTCACCGACCCTTTCGGCAACAATCTGCGAGCAAACTGAGGTCTCACCTGAGGCGAAGTTATGGGGAGGTTGCAGAATCAGGTTTCCACAATCAGGTGATGTGCGGCTTGGACAGAATGGAAGACTGTGAGAAGTTCTCCTACTTCATGGTTGTTACTTATACTATGGCACGCGCAAGGACTGCGCAGCTTGGGACATCGACTTATCAATAGGACAGCGCAACTGAGAACTGCGCTACCTCTTTAATAATCACACAGCTTCGATAGACTTTTACGTAGTGCAAATTACACATTCAACAAGTATATTAGACTATGTATTTCATGGACTTATGCAATACAACAATATATAATGCAACTTCACACTTCCGGTGTTGTGCTTCGAGGAGTCGCACTATATAGACTTTTGTTGATTCAAGTGTTACCCAAATAACTCATGCATTCATCGTATTCGACATTACTTGTATCTCTAACATTCAACATGTATGTTCAACACTTAACATATTATTCTCATCATTCATCCTTATGAAGAATGCACATAAAATCAAAGATACATCTACTCATAAGCAAGAACTCAACCACTTAATCGAAATCAAACACGCATTCAATCACACAACACACAGATTTAACGTGGTTCACCCCCAGGATGGGAGTTACGTCCACATGAACTGTTGTTTATTATAAAATGGGAAGGGTTCAATAGTTCTATTTTGCGCTCTCAGCTGCAGACTCTCTTCTCTCTTTAGTAGGTCTTTGCGCACGCAGCTACAGAGCCTTTTTACAATGTTCAGTCTCTCAACATAGATCAATATTCAACAATAATCTCACTCCAAAATCAATCCTTTCGCTTACAAAATTTCCCTTTATATAGATTGTTCCCTTAGGTCACGTTTGTTACAATCATGGTGGGATAAAGAAAACCTTAAGGTACCCAAAATGGTGCGGTTACCCCGCTAAGCAAGTCTGTTAGGATATGAAAGCGACTCATCGTCATGGCCGCCATTCCGTGCCGTCTCTCGCTTCTAGAATCTTCTAACTGCACGTGGTCACGTCACTTTCAGTCTTTCTGCTAAGCCCATGCTGATGGGTCGCTTTCATCCCGTTGTTCCTTCTCTAATGGTTTCATGTACCCAGTCCTCTTAGTGCTGCCTTTTCTCGTGCGACCGATCGCTTTCCTTCTTCTACACTCCTTACCCACCTGCCGGGAATCATGGAGTATCTTCCTTAAAATAGATCGCTGAACAATCTTACCAGAACCCATGCTGGTTTCCTTCCAAAATGATGCCATGTTCGATCTTCGCGGCGCTAGCTCTTCGTCATGCAGTAACTAGACACCGGTTGGGATCTAGACATGGCTTAAACACGACCTCTAAATAAGTAAGATCAGGCTCCACAACCAACACATTGGACTACCTCATATCCTCCAACCGAGATTTCATCTTGTAGATCATTTTCTTCACTTCATTGTTACTTTTAACTTCGACTAGGTTGGGGCTCAAAGGATTAAGCATAAGCACATAGGAAATGGATGACGAACCCCCCAAAACAAGCATTGAAAAAGGGAAATATTTTAGAGAATACAATAAAGCTTCAAATAGAGCGTGTAGCCTAAGAAGATCTGAAAATACGAGAGAGATCACAACACTACTAGAACTTGTGTAAAGTTCGAAAATGGAAACCAAGCCAATTCCCATAGACAAAAACTGTTGATAATAACTTGAAAAAGAAACAAATGGTTGAATTTACCTCGTGCTAACACTAATTATCATGACTAAATCCAAGAGCAATACTCACCCAAAGCCAGGAAGACATCCCACTAATTCAACAAAAAATGCACACACACACCATATAGGAAAGAACTTTAGGGGATAGAGAGAAAGTGGGAGGGAGCCTGCGACATGGGAGAGTGTTAAAGCTCCCTCATTGAACATTAAATTGATGAGGCTTGCATTCCTTGCATTCATATTGAAGTAACAACTAGTATTGATGTGCCTGATGATGAGAGGAAAGGAAGGGGTTAAACTAAACCTTTTCTAAAGTAATTAAAAACCATCATTTGGTTAGGGGATCCACATTCTATGAGGGCTCCTCATTTGAAACCAAAACTATAAGCTACCAGGCTGACATGAAAGGACGTGAGGATGTGAGAGGATGTGAGAGAGAGGAATAGCATGGAAGTAGCAGAGGAGAGGGGCGTGTGAGGATGGATGGTGCAGGGAGCAACAAGGCATGAAGATGAGGTAGGAGACGAAGAACAAAGGGGACAACAATGGAGGGAATCGAGTGGACGCTCTGGCGAGAAGGGAGATGGAGGAGGCGTATGGGATAGGATTTGCAGCAAGGGGTGTCGGTTGAGAGATGAGCAATGAGTATGGAGAAGCCGGTGGAGAGCTCGAGGGTGAGGAATGGAGAGAGCATGAAGGTTCAGTTGTGTGAGTAGGAGGGATCATGGAGCAGGAGTGGAGAGTGGCTGCATGGAGGCTACAGCTAGCGCAAGTGTGATGGCATGGTGATGGAGCCACAGGTTTAACACGAAAGGGAATATTTTATGTACGGGTGCACGAGTGGAGTGGATGCGCGTAGGGAAATATGCAAGGGAGAGGTAGTGTGTATGGTGATGAGTAGGGGACTAGTGGAAAGGGAGTGGTGGGCATGAAGGGAGTGCAGGGAGTGCAAGTCGTGGTGGAGGGTGTGAAGGGAGTGCAGGTTGAGGGGTAGAGAAGTGTTGCATGGGAAGCACTAAGGGGATAAATGAATGGTGGACATGATAGAGGATTACACATGGGTAACAAAGGCTGTGGAAGTGTGGAGCGTTGGCAAGTGAGTGACTATCCAAGAAGGGCGCAGCAATGGATTTCGCAATGTGGAGCATTGGAGAAGGGCACAGCAATGGATTTCACAATGAGGGGATGTGAGGGTAAGGGAGAGAGTTGTGTGGGAAGAGAGCTGAGTGATGAATTTGGGGGTGCGTGGAAAATGGGAGGATTGAAGGGGAATGATGGAAGAGGAGTGAGCAAGTGAGTGATTGTTTGAGGAATACTTGAGAGAACGCTAGAGCCTAAGCTGATACCACTTGTAAGCTATTAGGATTACATGATTATCTTAATAGATAATATATATATATTTTTATAATTGAATTGATGATTATTACAATGACATGTTAATATTATATATGCAGGCTAACTTTATGAATGGTTGCATCATAAAAGGCGGTGACCTTTGACCATTAGTAACTAACTTAATCTAATTAATAATTAATGTATTTTAGGTATATTACAAAAACCCCATTTTCTAGAACACATCACGGTTATCTTGTCTATCGACTAAAGAATTATTCACTTGCCACATATGGAAGAGACTAACCTTACAAAGGAAATGGGATTCCATGGAATTCTTTCAATAGATATGTTCTCAGTAGATCCCTCCTTAAGATAGCATATTATTACTTAATAAGCAAAAAAGAATTACAAATAATAATAACATTTTTTTATGCCAAATTATCCTAACAAATTCCATATAAAGCTATAAAGATAAAACTCTGCTCCATTATTAGTGGTGCTCTATTATTGACAATTCCTATGACACAAGAAAATGATAATTTAATATTCCCATCATGGTCTAAGATATACCCTCCCCTCTTGCCACCCCTAACTTTGTTTTTATTATTAAGAAATATATCTAAAATATATTTAGATATGCATCAAAATTCATTTAAACCTTCTAAACACACATTATTTTGTTGGAAGTAGGATTTTGTTTTTAATATACCAATTATTCTTGACTTTTAAATTCAATGTTATTTTTAGTTTCCTTATTATTTTTTATTTTTTGAAGTTATTTTTAGTTTTTTGAATTTTCATTTTCTTTAAGAATGTTGTGATTTTTTGAATTTTCATTTTTTAGAATGTTGTGATTGAGGTTGGTTGACCATTTACTCTTCCCTTTTTGTACGAGGAATGATTTCACTGATAGTTTGCTTCAGGATGTAGAGGAGGAACCTTTACTGAGCTCATCTTCATGCAGTTTTGCTTCCTATGGGTCCTTTGTGGCTCTCTACTTCTTTTTCTATGCTTTCTCTTGTACCGACCTTCCTGGTTCCTTCCTTTTTCGTTCTGGTGACTCTTCAATGATCTTTGTCGTGGATGGAGTACTTTTGTCTGAGTCACTGTCAATGACGATCGGCCCTTCGGCCTTCATTCATCTAACCACTCCTTCATGAGCAGATCTATACAAGCTTCATCAAGGTGATAGTTCCTGGGGAACCACTCTGTATTCTTCTTCTACACCTTTGGTGAGATATAAATAAAATGCATATCAGCTTTAAAATTTAAAGTGCAAATATATTTTGTTGTTACCTCCTTTGAGATGCGCGGTGTGCGAACGATGACAGTGCACAACTGTTCATAGTATGTGAAAAGTACTTCGTTTTAGGCACATTGTCCGTCTGGTTTCAAATTTGCCCAGAGATTTGCATATCTGGGTCCTCGGCAGTCATTGATGTTAGAGGTGAGACGGGCATAATACTTTGGTTCTTTTCATCCTACAAAGGCGATCAACACCATTAACCAACTGTAATGAAAGGAAATGCCATTGACTTGAGTGTTGTGAACATCATCCAGAAACTCATTCAACAAATATTGACACCAGTTAAATCTTGCTCCCTACGCTGTCTTCGCGGCAAGGTGGACTACTCCGGCTGGTACTCTTGTTCATCTGGCCTTCCGTAAGACTTTTCCTCCAAGCAGTTGCACTACAAACTTCACAGCATCATCTTGTAGCTCATCTGTGATGAAACCTCATTTTCCTTTGGGGATGTTATATTCTTCTTTCATTTGTGTGGTGATCTCTTTGTCCCTGGTTTTGCGGGAAAAGAAATTTTTAGGGTCTTCACCTCGCTTACTAAGTCCCGTGATCCTATGGATCAAGTCTATGTTCAGGTCAACATTTCTGTCCAGCCAGAGGTAACCTTGGTGCGTGGGTGATATAAATGTGCGCACCAGTGCATTAAGTTCAGGACTCCGGTTGCAGTGTGGAATTCGCAGCAGATTCATAAGTCCTAATTCCACGACTTCGGAAATCCAACTCTACGCTACCATCAGCAAGTTGTTTTCCAACACATGTATCTGTATAGTTGAAACTGTGGGTATTTTGGCTCATCTGGATCCTTAAGCTGTTGCAGCAAATCATAGTCCTCGAACTGCAATCTGTGAGCTTTCCCAACAATTTTTCTTGTGGCTTGACAGGATGGGATATCAATGGAAGCAGTATTTCATACCAGGTGTTTCTGGCAAGTTTTACGGCCGGTGCATCTTGTGCATGTGGAAAGATATATTATGGGGTTAAGGATAATGGAAGCTCTTTGTCCTCTAGTGGAGCTTCTAGTAGCTTGGATCCCATTACCTTCAGCTTTGATTTTTCAACTACGGGTTCCTTACCCTTGCTTTGCATTGCTGCAGGATGTCGTGGTGAGTGGCACGATCTATAAAAGGGGCAATTTTGTAAGGGAAGGGTTGGTCATTTTTTGTCTCAGTTTTGTATTGTAAGAACAGAAGAGAGGAAAGAGGCTTTGCAACTGTATGCACAGAGACCTATTGTAGAGAGAAGAGTCTGCAGTTGAGTGTGCAGACTAGAACTGTTGAACCCTTCCCATTAATAGAAACAACAGTTCTCGTGGACGTAACTCCTAGCCGAGGGGTGAACCACATAAATAAGTGTGTTATGTGATTGAATCAATGTGATTGTGTATACAAGCATGTTTATGTTTACATTCATACTTATGCTTATGTATGTTCATGCTATTATATGTATTTTCACGTGTATGATGGATGAGAAAAATATGTTAGGTATGGAATATGTATGACTGAATGCACAAGTATTGCGAAATATGTTGAATGCATAAGTAATAGGAATTTAACACTAAGTCAACGAAGTTTGTAAATTATGTGATTGTTGAGAAATGCAGTCTGGAGTTGCGTTGTCATATTGTTTATTGGTCATTGCGAAGTGCGCAGTCCCATTGTGTGCTATATAGTATAAGAGGTAGACATGAATTAGGTGTGACTTTGCGTAGCTCACCAGTCTGTTAACCGTGCATCACCCGGTTGCAGAAACCTGCTTCTGTAATCCCCCATAACTTTGCCTTGGATGAGACCTCAACTTGTTCGCAGGCCATTGCCGAAAGTGCCAGTGAAGAAGGATTTTGTTGGACCACAACTGCGCCAAACTTGGGTCAATATACGAGAGTTAAAACGAGGTTAAGGGCCAACAAATGGTTATGTTTCCGCGCTTTCACTAGTGATGTGCTCCAAATATTGGAATCCCGAGAGAACAAAAATACAAAACTGGGTGGATAATACAAAAAACGAGTTTGCAAGGAAAGAGAACAAACATCTGCGTCTCTCTGATGTAGAATCGTTGCAGAGATACCTATATTCTGATTTTTATGAAATTTTCTTCGCATTCTTCAACAACGATTTATATGAGTGGTTATCAAGACTAGTAGAACATAAGAATTGCTATCAAGGTGGAGAACCTATGGTGTGGACTCCATGACTGTTTCAGAGACTTAAAGCAGTGGGTATCCCAATCTCAAGAGCAGTAGACTTCTAGCTAGACAGTGTACAAGAAGGATACGTTACAGAATTCGTTGTGGACACTCTGAAATCTTACAGCGCAACAGAGGCATAATTTTTCAAACGATTCAGAGGTAAGTACCTAAACAATCTTAGGCTATACATTAAAATGCCGTTAGCAGAGAAAGGTGTCTTAAGAATGCAATAAGATTCCTAGGATTTAAATCTGTAATGTTCAGTAATATAGACATTGATACTGAGGAAAATATATACACATTACGAAGTGGTAAAAGATACAAGTATAGCACCGAGAAGAGGTCTAATGAACATGAACCTCACATCTCTGTAGAGACTGAGTTAGGAAGTAACAGGGACTCATATCAGGTCGAGACTGATAGTGAAGTAGAGCCTAGAGTAACTGCCTATTACTCTGCAGAAACCTGCAGTTGACGACATAAATACTACTAACCCACAGAACAATAGTGGTAGTAACACCGCAGGAGTAAGTACTCAGAACGTTACAAGTAGTAGTATACCTAACACATCACAGAACACTGTGCCTCCTAGAAGAAGAATGACAGATGACATCAAGCTGCCGATATTCAAAGGTATGGGTCTAGAAAACCCTGAGCAACACTGGTTTTTGTGTGAATCCGTTTGGAATGTTAAACAAGTACACGATGATGTTGTTAGACAAGCACATCTAGTCACCATATTTAGGGACAGAGCCTTAACATAGTTTATAAAGTACTTTGTTGGACAGAATATGACACTAGCAGAGATTAGAACTGCGCTCATCAGAGAATTTAAAAAACCTAAGTCAGAATCGCAGTGTATCAGAAAGCTCAATGCTCAAAGTTCAAAGCGCTGTTAGATCAAGTGAGCTTTGACATAGCACCATGAATGGTTCGTAGCCGCGTTGTTGCCACATATCAGATTACCATTGATGCAACAGAAGGTTACTTCGTATACAGAGGCCCTAGAAATTGCAATGAAAATAGAGGTTTCACCTATAGGAGAGACTAGCACAGGTATGGTTCAGATACAGAAGCCCAGCTAGCAAATTTGACATTACAACTACAAGATATGAAGAAAGGAAAAGAAACTCGAGAAGAGGTTTGGTGTACAAAGTGTAAGGGAGAAGGTCACTCCAAAGAACATTGTCCGGTATTTAAAGATTACATTGGTAGTGGAGCTCCAAACCCATTGAATCAACAACAAGGACCATGGTGTGAGATTTGTCGATGTCGAGGACATCGCCCAGAAGAGTGTTACTTACTTCAGAAGTATGTGCAAACACCTAAGAAACTATATTGCACATTTTGTAAGTCAGTTCGCCATGATGATTCCAACTACAAAGCATATGAACTCATGATAGAAAGAAAACATGATGTCTACAAAGTTCAAGAAGAAACACAACATAACAATGAAAATGCACAGCATGATCAAGGCATGTACAGAGTACGTGGAGGATTCAAAGGCAGAGGAAGAAACAATGGTCAAGGAAGAGGTAGAGGCCAAATTGTGTGTTATAACTACACTCAACCTGGACATCTATCCAGACATTATACAAATTCTTGTACTACCTGCAAATACTGTAAATATTTTGACCATGTCATTGATGCATGCCCTATGCTAAAAGAAAAAATTCAAGAAAGAAGACCAGAAGCACAGAATCAGAATATACAGATGATCGCAGATGAAAAATGGAACACAGATTGCAACATTCATGCTATGATGCGAAGTGGACCTAGGAAAGGTGCAGATCAAAGAGCCGAAGCTTCGACCTCTGAGAATCACCAAGATAAATAGAATCCTACTGAAGGGACTTGGATAAGAAAAGAAATTGGAAAAACACCCGATTACAATATGAACAAAGAAAAATAAGTCTTCATGGAAGCAAGAGAAACCTTCAAAGAGCCAGAACCTATCACTCCACGAATCAAGTTGCGAAGTGAGACTACGTCTATAAAGGATATGCCAGCTTCGTATGGTCAATCACATACTGCGACAAACACGATGAGTCCTGTTGCGCAACTTTTACAGAGCTGTATGAAGCTGTTGAAGCATGAAAATGATTGAGCAGAATCTACTGAGTCATTACAAGCAGCGTAATGTAGTGACTGAAATACATAGGGTGCTTCATCATATTAAGAACCATAAAAGAACTAGAAGAGAAATGAGACTAAATGCGTAGATAAGAGAATTTGGAATGGATGAGATTATACTTGACTTAGGCTTAGAAGTAAATGTCTTGAAAAAGTAGACATGGGAACAAATGGGAAAGCCGGAGTTATCATGGTCACCAATACAGTTGAGGCTATCCAATCAGCAAAAGGTTCTACCCTTTGGGAGGTTAGCAAGTGTCCTTATTGACATTGATGGAGTGCGAAGTAGAGTAGACTTCGAAGTGATTGAAATCGTAGATGATAGCCAACCCTATCCTACATTATTGGGGATAGATTGGGAAATGGATAACCTCGGAATTATCAACCTGAAAAGAAGCAGATGACATTTGAAGGAAAAGATACCAGGGTCATCACACCCTTGGATCCTTCACAAGGACCTAGATACACTGAACCAATAAGAGAAGAATGTAGAGCACAACATCTGGATCATATCTACAAGATGACGGTGAATCAGGCAGATTATGTCAACCCAACTGACGATGGAGCACTGAGTTGGCGATGTGATAGTTCTTGCATGTCTGACTCAAATGCAGGACTAGAGAATTGGCAGAGCAGAATGCATGAAGTATCTGCAAGAAGATGCACGCAACTCACGAGATCACTGCGTTGGATTGGAACAGAGGTAAGTCCAATCGCTACTTATGATGGCTTGACTAATATTCATACATTTTTTCAAGCATATCTTATATTAGTTTCATATGAACATAAGATAGCAGCATTGGATACAGCACTGCTTGCTACACCTGCTAGATGGTGGGCTGCGCATAAGCAGAATTTGACCACATGGGAGGAATGTAAGCATATGATGGAGATCAGATTTCTGGAAGAAACTAAGTTTGTACAAGTGAAATATAATGGACAAACTGATCCTAGAGATCACATAAACCTTTGTACGAAAGCATGGACACACAGACCGGAAACAGAATGGGTTCATCTGTTTGTACACACACTAGAGCAAATTCCGAATAAATGGTACACAAAAACAAAACTTCGCAGGGGGATGGTAGAATGCTCTGTCATGATTAAGAAATTCCAAGCAATCTTCAACTTTGAGGATGTCCAAGTATAAATGAGGCATTACAGGTCATCAGAAAGAAGGTATTCAGTGACACACCAAAACCTGTATATCAGCAACCAGAATGGGCAAGGCAGCTAGAACATTCCCTGGAATGTTATAAATTCACTTTAGATGGAGAAGAAGAGGAAAGCGATGATGATGACCCGTGCAATGGAAATCTACCTGGGTTGGAAGGAAAGCGCGAAGCCGAAGGACCTCCACTGTAAATTCTAGATCTAAGTAATCCTATAAAAACTTGAAAAGTGAACATTGGAATTACTGAAGAACCAAAGTTTGCTTCGATAGGAGATTATTGGGACGAAGATATGGTTGTGTAGGTAGAATATTTACTTCACGAGTATGAAGACATATTTCCTACGAATTTTTCTAAAATGAAAGGAATTTTGAGAGACTTAAGGGTTATGAAAATACCTCTCAAGCTGGATGCGAAGCCCATTAAGCAGAGACCTTATCGACTTAATCCAAGATACAAAGAAAGGGTAAAAGCAGAGCTTGATAAGATGCTCAACGCAGGAATCATTGAACCTGTAGAAGAGTCATAATGGATAAGTCCCATGGTTATCCAAGAAAGAAGAATAAAGGCTAAATTAGGATCTGTGTAGATCTCAGAAAGCTAAACGATGCATCACTACATGATCCATTTCCTACTCCATTCACATATGAAGTATTAGACAATGCTGGAGGGAATGAAGCGTACTGTTTCACTGATGGATTTTCCGGATATCATCAAATTAGAATTGATACAACAGATAAGCACAAGACCACTTTTGCCACAGAATGGGGCTCATTTCAGTACACAGTAATGCCCTTCGGTCTGAAGAACGCACCTGCCATTTTTTCAAGAGAAGTTGTTGCTGCATTCAAGGATTTCATGTGGATTTCATCCATAAATTCTTAGAAGTATATTTTGATGATTGGACAGTATTTGGATTATTAAAGAACCATTATGCCAGCTTAACACTGATGTTAGTGAAGTGTAGACAACATCATATCTTCCTAAACTTGAAGAAGAGCATTTTCTGTGTTCGCTATGGAACTCTATTGGGACACATTTTTTATAAACAAGGGATGATGGTTGATCCAGCTAAAATTGTAGTTATTGTGAACCTGCTAGCGCTTAATTTAGTAAAACAACTACGCACTATATTGGGGCACATAGGCTATTACAGGAAGTTCATCAAAGGATATGTGCAGATAACTTCGCATATGGAAAAATTGTTGAAGAAAGAAGTGAAGTTCATATGGACCGAGGATTGCCAGAGAGGACTAGACACATTGAAAGAAAGAATGGTAACTACGCCTATCTTAGTTTTTCCAGATTGGAGCAAACATTTCCACGTACATGTAGATGCTTCATCCATTGCACTTGGTGTTGTGCTAGCTCAGCCAGGCGAGGGAGGCATTGACCATTCTATTTCATTCTCAAGCAGGAAGCTATCCTCAGCAGAAAAGAATTACACTACAACAGAAAGAGAAGGTTTAGCCATGGTATATGCACTGCAAAAGTTCAAACTCTATTTGGTAGGTCCACACTTCTGTATATTTACTGACCATTCAACATTGAAATACCTATTCAATAAACCAGTGTTAGGGGGAAGAATCTGTAGATGGTTGTTACTCTTTCAGGAGTATGACATTGAAATTGTTGTTAATCTAGGAAGGCTGAACTCAGGACCTGAACATCTATCCAGAATTGAGTGAAGCGAAGAACCTACCAACCTAGAAGACAGTCTACCAAATGCGGAGTTGTTTGCTATTCAGATAGAAGATGACTATTATAAGGACATTATAGAATTTCTAACCACATGTCTGGAACCTACAAAGTTTACTATGTAGCAGAAGAAACAATTGGTAGTAAAAGCAGCTAACTTCACCATAATTGCAGCACAATTATACAAGTTAGGACCGAATGAAGTACTGCACAGATGTGTGCTAGAACACGGGAAACCATTGATAATGGATGAAGCACATTCAAGGGTGTCAAGGGATCACTACGCAAGAAAAGCGACTGTGCAAAAAATCTTAAGAGGAGGACTATGGTGGCCTACACTCCATAAGGATTCAGAGGAACATTGTTGCAGTTGCAATGTTTTCCAGAGAACAGGGAAGCCATCTCGCACAGATGAGATTCCATTGATGCCACAGTTGACATTCCAAGCGTTTGATAAATGGGCTATTGATTTCGTGGGACCTATTAACCCACCAGGAAAGTGAATTGGGTCAAGATACATTATTATAGCTAGAGAATTGGGACCGCATAGTTCATTTTTGAAAACATCATCACAAGGTTTGGATGTCCAATGATCCTAATGAGAAATCAGGGAACACACTTCTTGAATAGAACTATTGAATCCCTAACCGAACAATTTTAGATTTACTATCAGAAGAGTACACCATATCATCCAGAAGCTAATGGCACTATTGAAGCTTTTAACAAGGTATTCGAAAATGCGTTGACTAAGGTATGTAATACAAACAAGGATGATTGGGATCTACGAATACTAGTTGTGTTATGGGCATATAGGACAATTTGCAAGAAGTTGATAGGTCATACACCTTTTAGGTTAGCATATGGACAGGAAGCTGTGATGCCAATGGAATACATAGTACCAAGTCTAAGAATTGCAGCTTTCACAAACATGACAGATGAGGAAACCATGGAAGAAAGGCTACTACACTTGGTTGGGTTGGAGGAAGATCGCTTCATTGCAGGATTTCACCAACAAGTGCAGAAAGAAAGAGAAAAAGCATGGAATGATCGCCACATCAAGTACAAATTTTTTCAGGTAGGAGATCCCGTTCTCCTCTATGATATCAAATTCATGAAATTTACTGGAAAATTTAAGATGCATTGGCTAGGACCATATGTTGTCAAGAATGTCACTAATGGTGGCGCATTTCAACTAGCCACATTAGGAGGAGAAAATATACCAAGCCTTATTAATGGAAATAGACTAAAACCCTACAGGGATAGTCCTACTTCACCAGGCCCTTAGTGAGCAGCAGCAAAGAAAATTCCAATTGTCAAGTGCAGTTGAAATTGGACACTAAGAATGCAAGAATAAGAGTCTTCACAAAATTTTGAGTAAATGCAAAGTGTTTACAGAAATGGAAACTGTGCTGCGAAGCATGCAAAGGAAGCTGAAATGAAAAGTATCAGAACGTCCGTGCTGCGAAGTTAAGAACAAGAAAAGGACAATGCACAGTGAACTACACATACCACATAACCACTAGCATAGTTTGAAGGAAAAGATAACCGTTACAATTTTTGGTTGGTCGATTAACCGTTATCCAATATGTCAGCACCAACAAATTCCTGCATTTAAAGAAAATCTTGTCCGTTCGGGAATAATCAATGATGAAAAGGATCGAGATCTCAGCGAGATATGAGCTAACAAACATGGAATTCAATGCCTAATTTAGCCGCTCCCAACACATTGAATGACGGAAAGGACCAAGATCCTTGGGGGATTTGGCTAATGGTTATGACATTTAATGTCTAAGCTAGCTGTTATGGGCACACCATCGGAGTAAAAAGCCTATAAAAAGACTGTTTACTTAT
This sequence comes from Larix kaempferi, assembly GCA_027924585.1. Taxonomy (NCBI): domain Eukaryota; kingdom Viridiplantae; phylum Streptophyta; class Pinopsida; order Pinales; family Pinaceae; genus Larix; species Larix kaempferi. The sequence goes on from BSBM01000334.1 coordinate 1,340,027, forward strand.
CAGTTTACCATGAATTTTGAATTTTTACTGACTGTAAAAATCCTAAGTGTTTACCAGCTGAAAGTAAAAGTGGCTCGCTAGTATATGTCCGGAGAGCCAACATTAGAATAAATGTTGGGTACCTTCAACCATTTAGGTCTGGGAGGAGTGATGAAGTCACCTGCAAAGAAAGCCACTAAAATCCCAGGGCTGCAGGTGCTAAGAAGTCTCCTGCACCACAAGTAAACCCGCCGATGCCAATATGGCTTGCTCTAGAGTATGTTAACCCAAGAAGAAGCGACGTACCAAATGTGCTTCTTGAAAATAATTCTTAGTACAATATTCCCCTATCGCTGATGCCAAACCATGTGCGAGTGAAGGAGAATTTGCTCGGTAAGATCCCAAAATGCAAATTTGTAGACTATGATTTGTTGAATCAGGAAACGTTTATGTAGTTCCAGCCAGATAAATACATGTACATGAAGTATGATGAGGTTACAAAGCAAATGACGGTTGTCCCAATGGAGTGGGATGAGCCGCTATCCGGATATGGACTACTCAATTTGTTGCAGATTCCACACTTTGAACAAAGCAATGAGCTCAACACCGTGGTGCACACTCTGCTTTCATGCATGCACCAGGGGTATATATGGTTGGACCGTAAGGTAAACATCACTGTTGACCTTATCACCATGATTACGGGCTTAAGAAAAAGGGGTGAAGACCCTTCAACTCAGTTCGTTGGGAAGAAAGAGGATAAATAATTGCTCGAAAAAATAAAGGCTGAATTTGACTTAACCAAAGGAAACAAAGGTTATGTAACTGATACAATTAAACACAAACCTCTGAGTTTCACAATTCAGCTTATTGTGGGAAGGATTCTAAGGAAGCCTAGGCCAAAAGAGGTTTCTGTTGCCATACTATCGTTAGCTGCAAAGGATAAGGACGGTTTTCAATACAATTGGCAAAACTATCTGTTAAACGAATTTTTAGAGGATGTCTGAGACACACAGGACAATGGATCACAATTTCACTTCACCTAGTTACTGGTACTCATTACTTTCGTGGGGTGGAAGGAACCCCTCTATTAGAATTGTCTGCCAGTAGCCCCGATTGATTGCCATGGGGTGAGATATGCAGACATGTGGGCCTCAATGAACCCAAAAAAATAGAGGTGGAGCAACCTACAGTTGCTCACCTCTTATGACAAACTATGCGGAGTCATTAAGAAGACTTCACATATTAATAAGGAGGTGACATGTCGGTATATTCCAAAGATGATATTCAAAGCTGGGATGCACTTCATATATATATACAACCACGAATAATGATTACACCTCAAACATGGTATGAAGGACAATATCAGCTCGATGCACGGAGGATCGACCTGATCAAAGAAGATTGGCCGGCGGAATGGAAGATCGATGTGCCATCCATGCTCATCACCTCATATGAGGAGAGAGAAAGGATGACCGAGAAAACAAATATCTTGAGGTCACAAGTACACAGAAACCAAATCCATACCAAGGAGCAGGAGAGAAGAGGAAAGAACCTGATACAAAAGTACCAGAAAAGCCACAGAAAAAGAAGACAAAAGCTATTAGACGGCCACTGGATGCGCAGCTGCATGATGATGATTATGAGGGCATCGTAACAAGTGTATCAGCATATATTGAAGATGTAATGGGCTTGAAACACACCAAGGAAGAGACAACACAAACTGATGTGAAGGAAAGCATCACCAAGCTAAAAAGTCTGGTTACGAGAATGAAACAAGTCTAGCGAGACTTGGTAAAAGAACCAGACCACGATGACCGCTTAGGTGAGTGAAGCCAGCAGAGGAGAAGCCCTCCTTCCTATACCATGAGGACATAGGTAGTCAAAATTGAGCCAATGTTCATTATATTCCCAACAGATGACATGGCTAAAAGTGCGCGAAGGCTCACACAGTTAGAAATCAATGTGGGGATGCTACCCATAGAGGGATTGCATAACCTGCATACGGAGATAGAAAAGGAAATACATGAGGGAGACATAGTCTCTCATAACCAGTACCTAAGGCTAGAAGAAAACTACAAATAGTTGCAAGAGGAATGTGCGTTGAAGACAAGGGAGCTTGACTATGTACAGGAAAAACAACGCAAGATAAAGGAAGCAGTTTCAGCCGTCTGCGCGAAGCTGCCCGATATTAAATTGCCCCTTTTATTAGACCACCCTAGAGGGGTCAGCCCAGTCAGCATTATTTTAAGTGGTTAAGTTGGGGCCGACCTAGCTGAGTAAAGGTCAAGTCTAGTTAGTGTATAAATAGAGAGTGTGTCTCTCTCATTTTACACATTCTATTATTCACTCACTTCACATTAGTGAGAGAAGAGGAGGATGCGCACAAGTGGAGGAGGAGCATGCTGCTGAAGATATCTATCTCTTGGGTTTGATCATGGTGATCCTTGCATTGATGCTTATTCTATCTCTGAGGAAGTTGTGGGGTTTTTCACCTTCTTGGTTTTCCCCGGTGAAATGTTTTGTGTCTCTTGTCTCTTGTCTCTTATGCTTTATATGTTGTACATGTTGTTCTTTCAGTTTAAACCCCCCGACTAACTATACTAATGAGCTCCGGATCGGGGGTATACCGATCCTGCTTAAGGTAATGGGAGGAGAGGGATCGGGCTCCCAAGCTTCAAAATATGCAGTAACTCCAACATGGATGAAAGCTGTCCAGTGCATTCCCAAATCGGCCCATATTCCCTCCATGCAAATAAGATCGAGCAAGCTAAGAGATCGGATCCAATACATGCAAGATCATGTGCTCATAGCTAAATTTGTTGGAATGTTTCCATCAAAAAAATCCCTAGTCTAGTGGATCAATTCGACTTGGAAACCATAGGGTCACTATGATCTACAACTAGGATCGAAGAGTTTTTTTACCATTTCTTTCCTAAGCATAGAGGACAAAAACAAGGTTCTTGATGGAGGCCCTTATTTCTTCTACTCTGTTTGTTTGTTCTTAAGACCATGGAAGGAAAAGTTATATCCAGACAAGGAGGATATGAGAGTTGCTCCAGTTTGGATCCGGCTATACTCCCTTCCAAGTGAATACTGAGACTTGGAAATCTTGGAAGATATTGAGAATAACTTAGGGTCCTTCATCAATATCTCGGAACAAACCAAGGCAAAAAGATACATAGCATATGTGAGGATCTGCGTTTGCATGGATCTATCCAAAGAATTACCAAAAGCCATCAAGATGTCATGAGAAGACGAGGATTGGGTACAAACCCTAGATTATGAACAAATCCCTTTCAGATGCCACAAATTCCATGAATATGGTCACCTATTAACAGAATGTCCTTTGAATACTCCAAAACCCCCTCCAAAGAAGGATGAGGAAAAGGCAGAACAAGGTTTCGCTAGGGTCCCTGCACAAAAAAGAGGAGGAAGGAAACATGAGAATTCAGAAGCACCTAAGAAGATCTTAACATCCAACCATTTTGATGCTCTTAGAGATCAATTAGAAGAAGACAGCACTACACCATCAAAAGAAGACCATCATAATATGAACAGTCGAGAAAAGAAGAATGGCAATATTGTTGGCTCATAAACTGTTCTTTAGCTTTTCAAGATAGACCCAGGTTGTGTGCAGTTCATGGAACCAACAAAACCCCCTTTTCACTGACCCTTTCAGCAACAATCTGCGAGCAGATTGAGGTCTCACCTGAGGCGAAGTTATGGGGAGGTTGTGGAATCAGGTTTCCACAATAGGGTGATGTGCGGCTTGGACAGAATGGAAGACTGTGAGAAGTTCTCCTACTTCGCGGTTGTTACTTATATGATGGCACGCACAAGGACTACGCGGCTCGGGACATCGACTTATCAATAGGACAGCGCAACTGAGAACTGCGCTACGTCTTTAATAATCACACAGCTTTGACAGAATTTTACGTAGTGCAAATTACACATTCAACAAGTATATTGGACTATGTATTTCATGGACTTATGCAATACAATGATATACAATGCAACTCTGCACTTCCGGTGTTGTGCTTCGAGGAGTCGCACTATATAGACTTCGTTGATTCAAGTGTTGCCCAAATAACTCATTCATTCATTGTATCCGACATTACTTGTATCTCTAACATTCAACATGTATGTTCAGCACTTAACATATTATTCTCATCATTCATCCTTATGAAGAATGCACATAAAAGCAAAGATAAATTTACTCATAAGCAAGAACTTAACCACTTAATCAAAAGCAAACACACATTCAATCACACAACACACAGATTTAACGTGGTTCACCCCCAGGATGGGAGCTACGTCCACATGAACTGTTGTTTATTATAAAATGGGAAGGGTTCAATAGTTCCATTCTACGCTCTCAGCTGCAGACTCTCTTCTCTCTTTAGTAGGTCTCTGTGCATGCAGCTGCAGAGCCTTTTTACAATGTTCAGTCTCTCAACAGAGATCAATATTCAACAATAATCTCACTCCAAAATCAATCCTTTCCCTTACAAAAATTCCCTTTATATAGATTTTTCCCTTAGGTCACGTTTGTTACAATCATGGTGAGCTAAAGCAAACCCTAAGGTACCCAAAATGGTGCGGTTACCCCGCTAACCAAGTCTGTTAGGATATGAAAGCGACTCATCGTCATGGCCACCATTCCGCGCCGTCTTTGGCTTCTGGAATCTTCTAACTGCACGTGGTCACGTCACTTTCAGTATTTCTACTAAGCCCATGTTGACGGGTCACTTTCATCCTGTTATTCCTTCTCTAATGGTTTCATGTACCCAGTCCTCTTAGTGCTGCCTTTGATCGTGCGACCGGTTGGTTTCCTTCTTCTCCACTCCTTACCTACCTGCTGGGAATCACGGAGTATCTTCCTCAAAATAGATCGCTGAACAATCTTACCGGAACCCATGCTGGTTTCCTTCCAAAATGTTGCCATGTTCGAAATGGATGACGAACCCCCCAAAACAAGCATTGAAAATGGAAATCTTTCAGAGAATACAATAAAGCTTCAAATAGAGTGTGTAGCCTAAGAAGATCTAAAAATACAGGAGAGATCACAACACTACTAGAACTTGTGTGAAGTTCCAAAATGGAAACCAAGCCAATTCCCATAGACAAAAACTGTTGATAATAACTTGAAAAAGAAACAAATGGTTGAATTTACCCCGTGCTAACACTAATTGTCATGACTAAATCCAAGAGCAATACTCACCCAAAGCCAGGAAGACATCCCACTAATTCAACAAAAAATGCACACACACACCATATAGGAAAGAGCTTTAGGGGATAGAGAGAAAGTGGGAGGGAGCCTGCAACATGGGAGAGTGTTAAAGCTCCCTCATTGAACATTAAATTGATGAGGCTTGCATTCCTTGCATTTATATCGAAGTAACAACTAGTACTGATGTGCCTGATGATGAGAGGAAAGTAAGGGGTTAAACTAAACCTTTGCTAAAGTAATTAAAAACCATCATTTGGTTAGGGGATCCACATTCTCTGAGGGCTCCTCATTTGAAACCAAAACTGTAAGCTACCAGGCTTACATGGAAGGACGTGAGGATGTGAGAGGACGTGAAAGAGAGGAATAGCATGGAAGCAGCAGAGGAGAGGGGCGTGTGAGGATGGATGGTGCAGGGAGCAACAGGGCGTGAAGATGAGGTAGGAGACGAAGAACGAAGGGGACAATGATGGAGGGAATCGAGTGGACGATCTTGCGAGAAGGGAGATGGAGGGGGCGTTTGGGATAGGATTTGCAGCGAGGGGCGTCGGTTGAGAGATGAGCAATGAGTATGGAGCTGCCGGGGGAGAGCTCGAGGGTGAGGAATGGAGAGAGCATGAAGGTTTGGTTGTGTGAGCAGGAGGGATCATGGAGCGGGAGTGGGGGGTGGCTGCGTGGAGGCTACAGCTAGCGCAAGTGTGATGGCGTGGTGATGGAACCACGGGTTTAACACGAAAGAGAAGATTTTATGTACGGGTGCACGAGTGGAGTGGATGCGCGTAGGGAAATCTGCAAGGGAGAGGTAGTGTGTATGGTGATGAGTAGGGGACTAGTGGAAAGGGAGTGGTGGGCATGAAGGGAGTGCAGGTCGTGGTGGAGGGCGTGAAGGGTGTATAGGTCGTGGGGTAGAGAAGTGTTGAGTGGGAAGCACTGAGGGGATAATGGAATGGTGGACAGGAGAGAGGATTACGCATGGGTAACAAAGGCTGCGGAAGTGTGGAGCGTTGGCAAGTGAGTGACTATCCGAGAAGGGCGCAGTAATGGATTTCGCAATGTGGAGCATTGGAGAAGGGCGCAGCAATGGATTTCACAATGAGGGGATGTGAGGGTAAGGGAGAGAGTTGTGTGGGAAGAGAGCTGAGTGATGAATTGGGGGGTGCGTGGAAAATGGGAGGATTGAAGGGGAGTGATGGAAGAGGAGCGAGCAAGTGAGTGATTGTTGAGGAATACTTGAGAGAATGCTAGAGCCTAAGCTGATACCACTTGTAAGCTTTTAGGCTTACATGATTATCTTAATAGATAATATATATATATTTTTATAATTGAATTGATGATTATTACAATGACATGTTAATATTATATATGCAGGTTAACTTTATGAACGGTTTCATCATGAAAGGTGGTGACCTTTGATCATTAGTAACTAACTTAATCTAATTAATAATAATTAATAATTAATGTATTTTAAGTATATTTCAAAAACCCCATTTTCTAAAATAGATCACGGTTATCTTGTCTATCAACTAAAGCATTATTCACTTGCCACATATGGAAGAAACTAACCTTACAAAGGCAATGGGATTCCATGGAATTCTTTCAATAGATATGTTCTTAGTAGATCCCTCCTTAAGATAGCATATTATTACTTAATAACCAAAAAAGGAATTACAAATAATAATAACATTTTTTATGCCAAATTATCCTAACAAATTCCATATAAAGCTATAAAGATAAAACTCTGCTCCATTATTAGTGGTGCTCTATTATTGATAATTCCTATGACACAAGAAAATGATAATTTAATATTCCCATCACGATCTAAGATATACCCTCCCCTCTTGCCACCCCTAACTTTGTTTTTATTATTAAGAAATATATCTAAAATGTATTTAGATATGCCTCAAAATTAATTTAAACCTTCTAAACACACATTATTTTGTTGGAAGTAGGATTTTGTTTTTAATATACCAATTATTCTTGACTTTTAAATTCAATGTTTTTTTTAGTTTCCTTATTATTTTTTATTTTTTGAAGTTATTTTTTATTTTTATTTTATTTTTATTTTTTTGAATTTTCATTTTTTTTAAGAATGTTGTGATTTTTTGAATTTTCATTTTTTAGAATGTTGTGATTAAGGTTGGTTGACCATTTACTCTTCCCTTTTTGTACGAGGAACGATTTCACTGATAGTTTGCTTCAGGATGTAGAGGAGGAACCTTTACTGAGATCATCTTCATGCAGTTTTGCTTCCTATGGGTCCTTTGTCGCTCTCTATTTCTTTTTCTATGCTTTCTCTTGTACCGAGCTTCCTGGTTCCTTCCTTTTTTGTTCTGGTGACTCTTCAAGGATCTTTGTCGTGGATGGAGTACTTTCGTCTGAGTCACTGTCAATGACGATCGGCCCTTCGACCTTCATTCATCTAACCACTCCTTCATGAGCAGATCTATACCAGCTTCATCAAGGTGATAGTTCCTGGGGAACCACTCTGGATTCTTCTTCTGCACCTTTGGTGAGATATAAATAAAATGCATATCAGCTTTAAAATTTAAAGTGCAAATATATTTTGTTGTTACCTCCTTTAAGATGCACGGTGTGCAAACGATGACAGTGCACAACTGTTCATAGTATGTGAAAAGTACTTTGTTTTAGGCACATTGTCAGTCTGGTTTCAAATTTGCCGAGAGATTTGCATATCTGGGTCCTTGGCAGTCATTGATGTTAGAGGTGAGACCGGCATAATACTTTGGTTCTTTCCATCCTCCAAAGGCAATCAACACCATTAACCAACTGTAATGAAAGGCAGTGCCATTGACTTGAGTGTCGCGAACATCGTCCAGAAACTCTTTCAACAAATATTGACACCAGTTAAATCTTGCTCCCTGTGCTGTCTTCGTAGCGAGGTGGACTACTCCGGCTGGTACTCTTGTTTGTCTGGCCTTCCGTAAGACTTTTCCTCCAAGCAGTTGCACTACAAACTTCGTAGCATCATCTTGTAGCTCATCTATGATGAAACCTCGTTTTCCTTTGGGGATGTTATATTATTCTTTCATCTGTGTGGCAATCTCTTTGTCCCTGGTTTTGCGGGAAAAGAAATTTTTAGGGTCTTCACCTCGCTTACTAAGTCCCGTGATCCTATGGATCAAGTCTATGTTGAGGTCAACATTTCTGTTTAACCAAAGGTAACCTTGGTGTGTGCGCGATATCAATGTGCACACCACCGCATTGAGTTCAGGACTCTGGTCGAAGTGTGGAATTCGCAGCAGGTTCATAAGTCCTGATTCCATGACTTCGGAAAGACAACTCTGCGCTACCATCAGCAGGTTGTTTTCCAACACATGTATCTGTATGGTTGAAACTGTGGGTATTTTGGCTCATCTGGATCCTTAAGCTGTTGCAACAAATCATAGTCCTCGAACTTGCAATCTGTGAGCTTTCCCAACAATTTTCTTGTGGCTTGATAGGATGGGATATCGGTGGAAGCAGTATTTCATACCATGTGTTTTTGGGAAGTTTTACGGCCGGTGCATCTTGTGCACGTGGAAAGATATATTATGGGGTTAAGGATAATGGAAGCTCTTTGTCCTCTAGTGGAGCTTCTAGTCGCTTGGATCCCATTACCTTCGGCTTTGATTTCTCAGCTACGGGTTCCTTACCCTTGCTTTGCATTGCTGCAGGATGTTATGGTGAGTGGCGTGTACCCTAGCCTTTTTCTATAATGACCTTCTTGGCAGGGGTTCTCATCAACCCTGCAATCCCGGATTGTTTAAAATCCCTCACAGCTTGATCAACTATGGAATCTTGCTCGATTGTGGAATCCTCAGACATTCACTGGAACTTGCTTCGTAGACTCTTGAAATTACTTACCGCTCACTGTAACAAGACTGAATCTATGGATTGCGGGAAAATTTGAAAGTTTCTGTAAATCTCGCAAGTCCAGTCTTAGTGGTATTTATAGGCACAGTTGGGCTTAGTCGCGCCCATAAACAGATAGACAAGCATTAATTGTCATGTCTGTTGGCCAAACACGCCGAGGATTTTGGTCCTTTCCTTCATGAACTGCTCCAGAATGGCTAATTTTGCATTAAATGCTCAAATGGTCATTGCAAAATCACCATGTAATGGCTAGTTTTTCGACTGACATTTTAACGGCTAGTTTCTTGGAACTGCGTGCATGGGTTAGCCAAACAGAATTTTGCGTGGTCCCACTATAGACTTGTGCTCCTTGATTTTTAAATTTGCAGTTGCGCTTCTTCTTAGTACTTCGCATCGCAGCTACTGGTGTACACTTCGCATATGTGCTTCCAACGTGCATTGCGGTTCCAACATCCTTCGTGAACTACGCATTCAACTTCTTTCTTGCAGTATGCATTTAACTTTCTTCTTGCACTACGCATTTCATATTTCATGGATCTTCTTACTTTGCCAAAAAATTTGTGTAGACTCATTATTCTTCCATTCTTAGTGTCCAATTTAAACTACACTTGACACTTAGAATGCTTTCTCTTCTAATCACTTAGGGTTTTGCGGACTATCCATGTAGGGTTTTAGTCTACTTCCATTTATCAGACCTGGTAAGTTTTCTCCAGCTAATGTGGCTAACTGAATTGGACCACCATTAGTAACATGCATAACAGTATATGGCCCTAGCCAATGCATTTTAATTTTTCCAAGGATTTCATAAATTTACTATCACATGGGAGGACAAGGTCCCATACCTGAAAAAACTTGTTCTTGATATGGTGATCATGCCATGATTTTTCTCTATGTTTCTGCACTTGCTGGTGAAATCCTGCAATGAAGCGGTCTTCCTCTAGTCCAGCCAAGTGTAGAATCCTTTCGTCTATTTTTTCTTCATCTTCCATGCCTGTGAATGCTGCAATTCTCAAACTTGGGACTATGTACTCCAATGGCATTACAGCTTCTTGTCCATAGGCCATCCTGAAAGGTGTATGGCATGTCATTTTCTTACAAGTTGTCCTATATTCCTATAATACAACTGGTATGCGCAGATCCCAATTGTCTTTGTTTTTGTTGCATACTTTGGTCAGCACATTTTTTAGCACGTTTTTAAATGCTTCGACAGTTCCAATAGCTTAAGGATAGTATAGTGTACTCCTCTGATGATATATCTGAAATTATTCAGTGAGCGCTTCAATGGTTCTGTTCAGGAAGTGAGTTCCTTGAGCACTCATTAGAATTTTTGGGCATCCAAATCTGGTAAGGATATTCTCGAAGATGAACTATGCGGTAGTAGCTGCACTATAGTCTTTTACTGGTTTATCTTCTTCCCTCCTGGTGAGATAATTTGTGGCAGTGATAATGTATCTTGAACCAGTTCTCTTCCCTGGTGGGTTAATAGGTCCCACAAAATCAATAGCCCACTTATAAAATGCTTGTAGAATCAATTGTGGTCTTAATGGCATTTCATCTCTATGCGATGGCTTTCCCGTTCTCTGAAAAACATCACAACTTCGACAATGTTCCTTTGAATATTTATGGATTGTAGGCCCCCATAGCCCTACTCTTAATATATTCTGTGCAGTAGCTCTTCCTGTGTAGTGACCTTCAGACACCCCAGAGTGTGCATCAGCTAGTATGAATGCTTTTTCATGTTCTAGCACACATCTGCACAATACTTCATCTAATCCTAACTTGTATAGTTGTCTTGCGATGATGGTGAAGTCTGATGCTTTTACTGCCAGCTGCTTCTTTTGCTGCATAGTAAACTCTGTAGGTGCCAACCCTGTAGTCAAGAATTCTACAATGTCTTTGTAATAATCATCTGCAATCTGGATGGAAAATAATTGGGTGTCTGGTAGATTGTCTTCCAGGTTCATAGGTTCCTCGCCTAACTCAATTATTGAAAGATGGTCAGGTCCTGAATTTAGTCTTCCTGGATTAACAATGATCTCAAAGTCATACTCCTGAAAGAGTAGCAACCATCTACATATTATCCCGCCTAACACTGGCTTATTGACTAGGTACTTTAAAGATGAATGGTCAGTAAACATGCAGAAGTGCGCACCCAGCAAATAGTGCCTGAATTTCTGCAATGCATATACCATAACTAGACCTTCTCTTTCTGTGGTTGTATATTTTTTTTTCTACTAAAGATAATTTCCTGCTTTAAAATGCAATGGGATGGTCAATGCCTCCCTCACCTGGCTGCGCAAGCACCACGCCAAGTGCGATGGATGAAGCATCGACATGTACATGGAATTGTTTTCTCCAATATGAAAAGACTAGGATAAGCGCAGTTACCATTTTCTCTTTTAGTGTATCCAATCCTTCTTGACAGTCTTCAGTCCATAAGAACTTCGCTTCTTTCTTCATAATTTTTTCCATCGGTGCAGTTATCTGTGCATAACCCTTGATGAATTTTCTGTAATATCCTGCATGGCCCAAAGTAGTGTGAAGTTGCTTCATTGAATTTGGTGCTGGCAGGTTCACAATAACTACGATCTTCACAGGATCAACCATCAGACCTTATTTACAGATAATGTGTCCCAGCAGAATTCCATAGGGCATACAAAATATGCTTTTATTTAGGTTCAGGGAAATCTGATGTTGTCTACACTTTTCCAACATCATTCTGAGGTTTTCATAATGGTTATTTAGTAAACCAAATACAGTCCAATCATCAAATTATACTTCTAGGAACTTATGAATAAAGTCCTTGAATGCAGCAACAACAACTCTTCAAAATATAGCAGGTGCATTCTTTAAACCAAATGGCATAACTGTGTATTGGAATGATCCCCATTCAGTAGCAAATGTAGTTTTATGTCTATATGCTTCGTCAATCATGATCTGATGGTATCCATAAAATCCATCAGTGAAAGAATAAGCCTCATTTCCTCCAATATTATCTAATACTTCGTCTATGAATGGAGTAGGAAATGGGTCATGTAGTGATGCATCAATAGACTGGTCTAAATGCTGAAGGTTCTTTGGGTCATTACAATGCTTCAATAATATTTGGACAATCATCCTCAAATCTAAAGGTTCTTTGGAAGTTCGCGGTCATGATAGACCAGTCTATTGTAGCTCTACGCAGTTTTGTATCTATGTACTAGTTCTTTGGAATCTTCTCCTCTAATGTGTGTACAAACAGATGGACCCATTTTACTTGTGGTATATGTTCCCATTTCTTTGAACAAATTTCTATGTGATCCCTTGGATTCGTTTGTCCATTATACTTTACTATTGTCAGCGTGGCTTTCTCTATGAATCTGAGTTCCATCATGTGCTCACATTGTTTCCATGTTTCTAGATTATCCTTATGCGTGGCCCACCATCTAGTAGGTGTAGCACGCAGTGCTGAATCTAATGCTGATAGCTTATATTCATCTATAATTATAGTATATTCTTGAAAAAATACATGAATGCTAGTCAAGCAATCATAGGTAGGAATTGGACTAACCTTTGCTCCAACCCAGCGTAGTGATTTGATGATCTGCGCATATCGCCTGGCAAACACTTCGTGCATTCTTCTTTGCCAATTCTCCAATCTAATGCCAGAGTCTGATATGCAAGAGTTGTCACAGTTCCAACTCAACGTTCAATCAACCGTACGATTGATGTAGTCGGCCTGATTTGCAATCATCTTGTAGATGCGATCAAGGTCTTGTGCTCTACATTCTTCGTGTATTGGTTCACTATATCTTTCTCCTTGTGAAGGGTACAAGGATGTGATGACCCTAATATACTGTCCTTCAAAGATCATCTTTTTGGTTTTCAAATTGATAATCGCAAGGTTATCTATCGCCCAATCTATCCCCAATAATGTTGGATATGGGTTACTGTCGTCGATGATCTCAATAACCTCGAAGTCTACTCAACTTCTTATTCCATCAATGTCCACAAGTACATTCGAGAGCCTTCCAAAGGGAATAACTTTCTACTCATTAGGTAGTCTTAATTGGATAGGTGACCATGATAATCTTGGTTTCCCCATCTGTTCCCATGTCTGCTTGGTGACCATGAGCCTCATTTCTTAGCCTGTTCTCTTATGGTTCTTTATATGTTGAACTGTGCTATGAACAGTACTCGTGCCGCTATGTTGTTCATAGTGGTTGATTAAGTTTTGCAATTCCACTGAGGCATCTTCGCTTTTTAGTAACTTCATACAGCTCTATAGGAACTGCACAAAAGAAGTCCCTGTTTATGTGGCATTACATGTTTTGTAATATGTTGTTGGCATATCCTTTCTATGCGTTGTTTCAATTCATAGTTTAATTCTTGGTGCCACAGGCTCTGATTCTTTTAAGGTATCCCTTGCTTATGCGAAGATTTCTTTGTTTCTATCCAGATTGAAAGCAGGTGCTTTCCTAGTTGCTTTTCTTATCCATACCCCTTCTGTAGGTGTCTGTTTAGCTTGGTGGTCTTCAAAAGTCGAAGCTTCTACTCTTTGATATTGACCTATGGTAGCTCCACTTCGCATCACGGCGTTAATGTTTGGATCTCTTGTTCTTTTCTCTATTACGATCATCTGAACATTTGGATTTGGTGCTTCTATTCTCCTCTCTTGCATTTTTGCTTACAAAACAGGACATGCCTCAATGACATGATCAAAAGACTTACAGTATCTATAGCTAGTACAAGCATTGGTGCAGTCTCTGGAAAGATGTCCTCGCTGAGCGTAGTTATATCATATTATCTGACCTCTGCCTCTTCCTTGTGTTGGGCCAGTGTTTCTTCCTCTTCCTCAGAATCCACCACGTCCTCTATATGCGCCCTGATCATACTGTGCATTATCATTTTCATGCAGTGTTTCTTCTTGAACTCGGTAAACATCGTGCTTTCTTTCCATCATTAGCTCAAATGCTCTACAGTTGGTATCATCATGGACAATTGATTTATAGAATGTGCAATATAAGTTCTTGGGTGTTCGGACATACTTCTGAATCAAATAACAATATTTTGGGCGATGTCCTCTAGTTCGACAAATCTCACACCATGGCCCTTGTTGCTGATTCAGTGGATTTGGTGCTCCACTGTCGAGGTAATCTTGAAATAGAGGACAACGTTCCTTCGGGTATCCTTCTCCCTTGCATCTTGTACACCAAAATTCTTCTCTGGTTTCTTTTCCCTTCTTAATGTATTGTAATTGTAATGTTAGGTTTGCTGGCTAGTTCTGTATCTGAACCATTCCTATGCTAGTCTCTCCTATTGGCGAAGCCTCTAGTTTCATTGCAATCTCCAGGGCCTCTGCCTACGAAGCAACCTTCTGCTGCATCAATGGTATTCTAATGTGTGGCAATAGCATAGCAATAAACCACTCTTGGTGTTGTTGTGGTGCGATGTCAAAACTAACCTGATCTAAAAATGTTTTGAACTTCTGGTCAAATTCCCATACTAAATCAGTCGTTTTCTGTTTAATCTCTTTTAGTTATGTGATACATTGTGATTCTCATTTAGGTTTCTTGAATTCTCTTAAGAGGGAAGCCTTGATATCCACTAGAGTTCCATTTTGTCAAGCATAATACTTCATAAACCAATTCAAGGCTCTGTCCCTAAATGTAGTGATGAGCTGTGCTTGCTTAACAACATCATCCTAGACTTGCTTAACATTCCACACGGCTTCACACAGGAACCATTGTTGCTCAGGTTATTCTAGACCCGTTCCTTTGAATGTCGATAGTTTAATATCATTTGTCATTCTCCTTCTAGGTGGCGCATTGTTCTGCGATGTGTTAGGGATACTACTACGTAGAATGTTCTGAGTCAGAATGTTCAGAGTGCTCACGCCTGCAGTGTTACTACTACTAATATTATGTGGATTAGCAGTATTGTCAATTGGAGGTTTCTGCGGAGTGATGGGCTGATAGGTTGCTACGCGAGGTTTTATTCCAGTATCAGTCTCATCTTGTAACTCAATCTCTATGCGAAGTTCATGTTCACTAGGATTCTTCTCAGTGTTATACTTATATCTTTTTCCACTTCTTAAGCTGTATGTATCTTCTTTAGTGTCACTGTATGTGTTATTGACCAGGACAGACTAAAAAATTCTAAGGATCTTACTGCATTCTTAAAACACCTTTCTCTGCTAGCAACATTTTAATGTATAGATTGAGATTGTTCAAGTACTTACCTCTGAATCCCTTGAAGAAATATGCCTCTATTGAATTGTAGCACTTCAGTGTGTCCACAGCAAATTTTGTCACGTAGCCTTCTAATATGCTATCGATCCAGAAGTATATTGCTCTTGAAATCGTACTTTCCAGCGCTTTAAGCCTCTGAATCAGTTCTGGAATCCACGCCGTGGGTTCTTCTCCCTGATAGTAGGTTTTATGTTCAGCTAGTCGCAACAACCATTCATATAGATCGTTGCTAAATGTTGCAAAGAAAATTTTGTAACTATCAAAGTATAGGTATCTCTGCAACCATTCTTTGTTAGAGAAGCATGGATGTTTGTTCTCTTTTCTTGCAAACTCCTTCTCTATATTGTCCACCCAGTTTTGTATTTCTATCCTCTCGGGATGCCAATATTGAGAACACATCACTAGTTCAAGCACGGCAACGAAACCATGTGTTGGCTCATAAACTATTCTTTAGCTTTTCAAGATAGACCCAGGTTTTGCATGGTTCAGGGAACTAACAAAACCCCCTTTTCGCCAGCCCTTTCGGTAAGAGTCTGCGAGCAGACTGAGATCTCACCCAAGGTGAAGTTATGGGGAGGTTGCAAAATTAGGTTTCCATAACCAGGCGATGCGCGGCTCGGACAGAATGGGAGACTGCACGAAGTTCACCTACTTCACGGTTGTTACTTATAGGATGGCGCGTGCAAGGACTGCACAGCTCAGAACAATGACTTATCAATAGGATAGCGCAACTGAGGACTGCGCTACCTCTTTAATAATCAAATATCTTCGACAAACTTTTACTTAGTGCAAATTACACATTCAACAAGTATATTAGACTATGTATTTCATGGACTTATGCAATACAATACAACACACACTTCCGATGCTGCACTTCGAGGAGTCGCACTATACAGACTTCATTGATTTAAGTGTTACCCAAATAACTCATGCATTCATTGTATCCGACATTACTTGTATCTCTAACATTCAACATGTATGTTCAACACTTAACATATTATTCTCATCATTCATCCTTATGAAGAATACACATAAAAGCAAAGATACATTTACTCATAAGCAAGAACTTAACCACTTAATCAAAAGAAAACACACATTCAATCACACAACACACGGATTTAACGTGGTTCACCCCTAGGATGGGAGCTACGTCCACAGGAACTATTGTTTATTATAAAATGGGAAGGGTTCAACAGTTCTAGTCTACACACTCAGCTGCAGAGTCTCTTCTCTCTTTAATAGGTCTCTGCGCACGCAACTGTAGATCCTTTTTACAATGTTCAGTCTCTCAACAGAGATCAATATTCAACAATAATATCACTACAAAATAAATCATTTCCCTTACAAAAATTCCCTTTATATAGATCGTTCCCTTAGTTCACATCTGTTACAATCATGGTGGGCTAAATCAAACCCTAGGGTACCCAAAATGGTGCAGTTACCCCACTAACCAAGTTTGTTAGGATATGAAAGTAACTCATCGTCGTGGCTGCCCTTCCTCGCCATCTCTGGATTCTAGCATCTTCTGAGTGCGTGTGGTCACATCGCTTTTAGCTGTTCTATTGAGCGCATGTTGATGGGTCACTTTCATCCTTTTGTTCCTTCTCTAATGGTTTCATGTGCTAGGTTCACTTAGTGTTGCCTTTGCTTGTGCAACCAGTCACTTTCCTTCTTCGCCACTCCTTACCCACCTGTTGGGAATCACAGAGTATCTTCCTCCAAATAGATCGCCGAACGATCTTATCAGAACCCATGCTGGTTTCCTTCCAAACTACTTCCATGTTCGATCTTCACGGCGTTGGCTCTTCACCGCGCAATAACTCTTACTTTGTCGATGCTGCGCTACTCTGTAACTTCGCAGCTCCAAAATTGTCTTGTCCAAAGATGCCTTAACTTGGGCTATGCCCAACAAATACAAGTGCATCAACCTCAACTGTCGAGGAAAAACCTAATGAAGCCCTCGACAGGGAAACAGGAGAAGAAACTGAAGATATGGACATTGAAGATCTAGATCTAGATCACATTGAACAAGCCTGCATAGATGCAGAAAAAGGTTATGTTCCCTAGGAGCAAGTTATTCTTCTAAAAGAGGCTATCATCAAAGCAAGAGAAACAAATCATCTGGGTATCAATCCAAGATCCCACAAAGACTACAACTGAAAGCACAAAGAGATAATTAGGAAACTGGGAAACAAATCTAATCAGCAATGCATAGTAGAAACAAGATTAAATGAAGTTGTATCCTAGAATATAAGAGGTCTTAACAGTCCTAAAAAAGTAAATATATTAAGGAAAAAGATTAAGAAGACACAATCGACCATTGTTTTCCTCCAAGAAAAAAAGTGCTCGGTGGATTAGCTTCAAGCAACTAGCAAGAAGATCTGGAAAGGAAGTGAAGGAAGCAGTATGGATGCGAGAGGTATGGATGGAGGTTTGGGAATCCTGTGGGATCCCAATAGAGTAAGATTGTATGGCTTCTTTGGAAATCACTGGTTCTTTTCCGCAGATTTCGAAGTAATTGGCTTCCCGATTTCTATCATATTAACCAATGTTTACGGTCCGCACACAACCCGTGAAAAGTTAGCTTTCATTGAAACCCTCAGAAGAATGAAGGATTGTACTGGGTAACAACAGTGGATCATGGGAGGAGACTTTAATCTTATTACCTCATTAGAAGAAAATAAAGGTGGAAGGCGGAATCTAGAGGAGGAATGCAGGCGCTTTAGATATTCCAATGAAGATCTCAGTCTAGTTGATGTTACCGCGAGCCAAGGCATATTCACTTGAAACAACAAAATAAAACGGGATCATCACATTGCCTCACGCCTTGATCGCTTCCTGGTTGTAGAGTCAGTTATGGAATCAGGAAGTGAAATGCTATCCTCTATTCTCCCAGTGGCTGACTCTGATCATTGACCAATAGAATTATGGTGGAGCGGGTTAGGGTCACAATTCAAAAAACCCTTTTGATTTGAACAATTCTGGTTAAATCATCTAGAGTTCAAAGAGAAAGTGGAGCAATGGTGGGCTGATTTAGGAAAAGGAGAAGGACAAAGTATGTATAATTTTCAATAGAAACTAAAAGGGATTAAGGAAAAAATAAAAAATGGAACAAAGAGGAGTTCGGGAACATCCTCATGGAAAAAAAACCCTGGAATCCAGATTAGAGGAGATACAGACTCTTGGCATGAATACAGGTTACACAACTGAGCTTCAGAATGAAGAAACCAATGTTTAAAACAAGCTGCAAGAGAGGGAACAATAGGAGGATATTTTGTGGCGCCAAAAATCTAGAGTGAACTAGATTTAGGAAGGGGATAGAAACACTCAATTCTTTCATAGATTGGTCATCCAAAACCGATCACAAAACAAAATCCTAATGATAAAAAATTTCAATGGAAACAAATTGGAAACTAGGGAGGAGATCTCGGAGGAACTGGATAACAAATTTTAAGATATCATGACTGAAACTACCCTAGATAGATCCGTGGATATTGAACTGATAACCCAACATACCCCTGCGCTTGTTACACAAGATCAAAATGACCTACTGATGAAACTAGTCACTCTTCAGGAAGTTGAAGATGTAGTAAACCAAATGGCTGATGGGAAAGCACCTAGCCTGGATGGTTTCACTTCTAATTTCTTTCATCATTTTTGGGTCCTCATCAAAATGGAAGTTTGGTAGATTGTGGAAAAATCCCGACTCTCTAAGAAAATTCTTCCTGCTTTTAACGCTACATTCTTAGCCCTTGTCCCCAAGGCTGAAGGAGCAGAATATCCTAGGAAGTTTTCACCTATCTCCCTTTGCAACGTGATTTACAAACTTGTTACCAAGGTCATAGAAAATTGCCTCAAACCCATCCTTTCTTTTTTTATCTCCCTTGAAAAATCAGGGTTTGTTGAAGGAAGGAAAATCATGGATGGAAATATCTTGGTACATGAAGTTCTCCATTCTCTTAAAAAAGAGAAGATCCCAGGAGTGATGCTAAAGTTAAACATAGCTAAGGCTTATGATAAACTAAACTGGCAGTTCATGAGGGCCATGCTCAGATCCTTCTGCTTTAAGGATGACTAGATAAATTGGATTATGGACCTTGTCTTTACGGCCTTCTTCTCAATCTTGCTCAATGGAGTCCCGACAGGATTATTAAAGCCTACAAGAGGTATAAGGCAAGGAGACCCTTTATCTCCCTTCTTATTTATAATAATGGCTGAGGGACTTGAAAGAACAATAAAAATGATGCAAGGTAACCAAGAAATGCAAGGGCTTCTCATTTATCTGAGAGCGGATCGTTAGATGCACTAGCAGTTTGTTGATGACACCGTGTTAATGGGACACCCTTCAATCTAGGAGGATAGAAAAATAAAAAATTTCTTAACAGTTTTTGGTAATGCCTCGGGTCTTGAAGTCAATGAACAAAAATCCCAGTATTTCTTCTTCAATACCCCCAACATCACTAGATGTAACATCTGCAGAATCCTTGGATTCTAAGAGAGCTCCCTTCCATCCAAATACCTTGGAGCCCCCCTGGTAGAATCCATGGCTCGTAATGGCTCATGGCATGAGATCCTGGACAAAATGAGGAAGAAACTCTCAAATTGGACTCTTAGACCACTTAACTTTGCTAGCATATTAGTTATGGTGAAAGCTATTCTTCAAGCTATGCATGTTTACTTGTTCTCTGCACTAGCAGCGCCGAAAGTAATCTTGAAGGAAATCAAGAACGTTCAACGAAATTTCTTATGGAATAGCTCAAATGAGCATTAGAAATGGGCCCTGGTTAAGTGAGACACTATAGGCTCCCCTAAGGAGCAAGGAGGTCTCAATCTCCGGGATCCAAAAAAACTCAATTACATTAGTGGGGCTAAGATATGGTGGAGATGGGTCACCCACAATTAAGAACCATGGGAAAAACTTTGGCATAAAAAATATGTTGAGGTATGGGAGAAAGGTAACCTCATACGCTTCTATGAGAACGTATCGGGGTCTCACATATGGAAAACTGCTTCCCAAGGGAGAAACCTCATCCAGGCTAACAACTACTGGGAAGTTAGAAATGTAGAAAGAGAAAAAGCTTGGGAAGACTCATGGAAACAATTACCCCCTCTGGTGGACAATGCTAAAATGCCCCAGATCATCCAGGAATGCACCAACCAAAACAAGATTCTGGTTAAGGATCTCTAGGACACTTCAAATACTGAAGATGAGTACAGGATTTGGGCACTTGGAGACTGGTGGGAAATTTGGGCCTGAAGACGAAGTAAATGGGATAGAAGAAACCTTAAACAACAGAAGAATTAGGATTCACACAGGTGACGATAAACTCCGATGGGGATTTGAATCAAAAGGTGTTTTCTCAATCAAGGAAGCATACAACATCTGGACAAGTTACAACAATCTCCCTCCCAATGAAAAATGGAATAAATTGTGGGATGCAAAACTATGGCCTAAAATTTCCACTTTCAATTGGCTTGTTATCAAAAGAAGAATTATAAATGGAGAAAATCTTCTAAAGCGAGGAATGTTAGGGCCTTACTGGTGTTGCATGTGTACTTTAGAAGAAGAAACTTTGAATAATCTCCTCGACTTGTGCACCTTTGTGTCGAACGTTTGGGACCGAGGAGCTATTATTTTCAGAAGATTTGATAGTCATAGAGACAACCTGGTCCAGACCATCTGTGCATGGACAAAAGACCCATTTCATAACCCCATTGTTAACAGAATCTGGCAGATTTTCCCATACTTTGTGGTTTGGGAACTATGGAAGGAGAGAAATTCCATAATTTTTCAGGAGAAACCCAGCAACAAAGATCAAGTATGGAGTTCCATCCGGAATAAGATACTCAAAAATGTGAAAATGCATACTTGGGAAAATGCAGATTGGGAAGCTAACTCTTTGGAGACCCTTATCCTGTAGGCTTGGGGGATTCTAGGACCTCTGCAATGTTTTGGAAAAAAAGGAAGAAGATCCATGACCAATTCAAGTCCAAAATTCTGCACCCCCCTCCTGTTGGTTTCTTCAAACTTAACTTCGATCGAGCTTCAAAGGGAAACCCGGGTCCGACGGGATATGGCTGTGTTATTAGAAATCATCTTGGTGAAATGCAAGGTTTCAAAATAGGCTTCAACGGTATGGACTCCAACAATGCAGGAAAAATAGAAGGTTTACTCCAAGGAATAGATATGGCCAGTTGGCATCAATGGACCCCACTAATTGCAAAAGGTGACTCCTAGATAATCCTCCACATGGCCACGGAGATCCGGCATGGAAAACCAAGCTCCAAGGTGGCAACTTCGTGGCGATTAGAGGGGAGGTTGGAGAAGTTAGCAGCAATCCTAATCCCTGGGTTGGATATTACTTTCAACCACGTCAGGAGAAATGCTAACAAGTTGGCGGACCTCCTAGTCAACCTCGGGACTATAAATCATAACTCCACTTATGCGAACTCGTGGATGAACCTGATCGATTAGACAACCCGAGACAGGTGCACGGAAATCGTGTTTCAAGACATGATGCACCATTATGAAGAGGAGAATGCCCGACAACAGGAGGGCTCTCACCTAGCCATGTGACGTTTCGCCGACACCTACCAAGCGATAGAGGATCTAGGCTAAAGCCTACAGAGATTTACCAACATTTACTCTAGTATTTTATCAATCTTATCATGGCATGTAATAACAATTGCAATTATGAGAGCAGTAAGTGGAGGATCCAACCATCAGCTGGGCGGATATCTCCCAAGGATGACGAAGCAAGAGCAATTTTTAATGGCAAGTACAATTTCAATTATGGCAAGAGATTGTAATTTTCCTTATAAGGACGAGAAAGATGGCAGGCACAGACGTGATCGCAAATTTCCTTTCTGCATGTGCCTAGCCATTTTTATTTTGCTCATGGAGAAAGGAAACGCAGTATAATGGAAACTGGAAGATCAACATCAAAAGGAGAATGAGAATCTCACCCATGGAAGATGCCTCCACTGTAAAAAGGAGGACATTTCATCAGACAAGAACGGAAGAGTCATCCGCACACAAAAGAAATCCAGATGGGAAGCTTGAATTTTTGAACTGGGTTTACCTTTGGTGGTGCAACAGGAAATCCGTGAAACAGAACAACGTTTATGGCAAGAATTTGGCAGGGATGACATGCATGAGGAATGTCGGAAGATGGAAGATTGGGTCGTGGACCCAAGAAATAATGCAATTTGCCTCAGCCTCTATGAAAGGAATGTTTCCCTTTATTGGGTAATGAAGAACCTGATGGGGCATGTTCTTTGGGAGCGAATGGAGAAGACTTGAGAAGGGGAGACGCTGAATCAGTTACTGAACTCGCTCCAAGCTGATACTAAAGAAATGCACCGGGAGATAGATTTCTTGATGCATTCCATGGGTATTCGACCCCCAGCGGATACCGAGCCTGCAACAGACTGGAATACACAGGGCCGCTTCCAGGACCTTCCCTACATCCTGCTGTAATTGCTCTCACAGATCGAAGTTTGTTCCTTGTTTGGGTAGTTGGGATTTTTGTCAGGGTTTAATCCTTTTTGGTTAGTTCATGTGTGTAGTCTCGGGCATATCAGTTTTACTGTTTGAAAGGGTATGGAAATATTAGATTAGTTGAAGGTTGGTTTTGTCAGATTTTATAATTCTAGTGTTTTGTTATGGGTAGATCAGTCTTTTGGAAACTATCACTATGTCTTTTGTTTTAAATTTAGACTTTTTTTATTGAAGTCCAACCATTGCATGCAACTTGAAAACAATTTAATTTTAATACTTCTGAAGTGGTTTGCATTGAAGTTTCAATGTACTGTCATACATACATGTGAATGTCATACATAGATGTGAATGTGAATTTAATATAAATTTCCAAAAATAGTTGCAGAAAATGCCTTTGGGTTTTATGGAAAAAAAAGACATATATATAACAGAAAACCAACAATGTTCCCATACCACTAAAATGCAATGTGGATGCAGTTAAAATATATAAACTTTTAAAAGCACGGCCAACTAGCACCCACCTTAGATTCACCCTCTTATTCAAAATGAAGTCTTTTTATATCAAACTACTATTTTTACTGATAGTCCCATTAGAATGAATCAGTTAAACAATTAAAAGATGTTGGAGATATTAGCTATCATATGTATTGTTAAATTTTTTAGAATTTACTTCAATCTGATTTAGGATCTTAACTGAGAGAACAACATGTACAACAAATCTACAACATATCAATCATGGACACAATAATGCAAGCACACAAGAGACACAAAGTTTACTTGGGGAAAACCATAAAGGTGAAAAACCCCAATAACTTCTTTAGAGATAGATAGAACAATGATACAACCAGAATACAAGAGATAGTCTTCTCATAGCAGCAGAGCCTCCTCCTCATAAGTGCGCCACTTTCCGAATGAGAGTAGTGTGTGAATGAATGATCAAATAGAGATCTCCCGATCTCTATTTATGCTTGTCCTGTCCTTCCCAATAAACTAATGGGGCCTACATGTCTAGCTTAACCCATGGTTAACTTAATCCCGGCCGACCCAACACTTGGTGGTCTAATAACCCTTTGAACCACATGGTCGACCCCCAATAGGGTGGTCTAATAACCCTTTGACCCACATGACTTATACAGGGCCGACCCCAACAAGGTGGTCTAATAACCCATGACGACATTTCCGTTTAGAGGAATAATAACATCTCTATAGGAATACAAACACTTCCGTATAGAGGAATAATACCATCTCTATAGGAGTACAAAATACATATATGAAATACATGGGTGAAATACATTCTGAAGTTACATATACATCAACACTCCCTCTTAACTAGGAAAGTATTTCTCGACACAGGTCTTCTAGAACAAGTCTTCTTCTTTGGATCATCATCAGTGAATCATCATCCTTGAATCATCGTCATTGTCACTGCTGCTGCTATCTCAATCAATCTCTGAATCTACTCGTCATAGGAAGTTCTACAGAGCCAGACCTTTTTCAAACTGGATGTAGGCCCACCACCTGCAGGTCTTCATCATCTGTGCGAACGGTCTGATAGAGTTGGTCTCTGAGGACTAGTTTTATGTGCGGATGCAATACCGGAAAGAGCATCCTAGGAACATTTATGCGCCTAAGCACGATCGGCAAGATCTCCTAGGACTGATTACATGCATCTCCTTCACAATAACTTTAAAGAGCATCCCAGGAACATCTATGTGCCATAGCACAACCGACAAGATCTCTAAAGAGCATCCTAGGACTTATTACGAGCACACAGCTCAACCTCTCGGATCTCCAGGACTGATTACATGTGAATAGACAATACCTTTAAAGAGCATCCCAGGAACATTTATGTGCCGCAGCACGATCGGCAAGATCTCTAAAGAGCATCCCAGGACTTATTACAAGCACACAGCTCAACCTATTGGATCTCTAGGACTGATTACATGTCTCCGTAGTAATACCTCATCCCAAGACTGATTACGAGCACACAGCTCAACCTATAGGATATTTGAGGACTGATTACATACTACATAGCAATACCTCATCTCAGGACTGATTACGAGCACATAGCTCAACCTATCGGATATCTGAGGACTGATTACATGCTATTTGCACAACCTGCCACATATCATCTCTGACCTCCAAGTATCAACCTGATACTCATGATCCAACGGATCATCATCACATGAAGCATCACCCTGATGCTCATGATCATACTGATCATCATCACTATACCGTCCTGGTACATATCATCTGGAGCAACATCCTGAATCTCATCATCATGATCATCCTGATCATACAATGCATCCACCTGATGCATACCAAGTATCTACCTGATACATATCATCATACATGATCCACCTAATCACATAGTGTATCCACCTGATACAAATACAAATACATGATCCACCTGATCATACCTGATACATATCAACATACATGATCTACCTGATCATACAATGTATCCACTTGATACATATATAGATACATGGTCCAAGCATCCAACGTGATGCATATACAAAATACATACAAATGATCCAACTGATCATATCCAGCATCCAACATGATGTGTTCATACATATACATATAAATGATCCAACTGATCATATCCAGCATCCAACATGATGCGTACATACATATACATATAAATGACCCAACTAATCATATCCAACATCATCCTGATGCATATACAGAGCAGTAACTGGAGCATCGTCCCGATGCTCATCATCCATGATCCTCCTGATCATCATAGCATCGTCTTCTTCAGATCATCTCATCGTCCACGAAGCATAGCCCAGATGCACATCATCCAACACTTACACCACCGACATGGGAGAACACATCTACCACCATTCGGGGAAGGCTCCAGCCCTTACTTTTTCACCATGGGAGAACACATCTACCACTGGTGAAAAATGGCTTCATCCCTTACATCTACACCATGGGAGAACACATCTACCACCATGTGAGAATGGCTCAGCAATTACATCACGACCATGGGAGAACACATCAACCATGTCAGAAAAGCTCATGTGTATCTGCATCTTCCGGACTCATCACTTCCCTTTTGAAGGAACCTCAATCTGAAGTGCACCAAGCCTCTCTCTAAAGTACTCAAACTGCACTTTGGCCAATGGTTTGGTCAATACATCTGTAACCTGCTCATCCGTCGCAACATACTCTGCTTTGGCTGTACTCAGTGCTACGCAAGACTACTTCCTGCTAAACCAAGAGATCACACCTGATCCCATACTGAAGCAGCACCCAGAAGTGCTCTTCCTATCTATAGCACTGCCTACCCAATCTGAATCAACATAACCCTGCAGGTTAAACTTTTGATTCATGTCATACTTGAGCCCATAATCAACTGTACCCTTCAAGTACCTCAGAATATGCTTTACAGAAACCAGGTGAACACTCCTCAGATCCATCGGGAACTGGCTCAATGTGTTCACTGTAAAGCAAATATCTAGTCTCGTGTTCGTCAGGTACATAGAGGACCCAATCATCTGACGATATATTGTGACATCAACTGGATCAGATGAAGCATCACACATAAGCTTCAGGTTCGATGCCATAGATGTGGCCATAGCCTTGCAGTCCATCATCCTGAACCTCTTCAGGATCTCTACTGCATACTTCCCTTGTCAAAGGAAGATTCCATCTGCACTCTGCCACACCTCCATGCCAAAAACAAATAGTGCATCATCCCTGAGTTCTTCATCTCGAACTTGGCAGCAAGCTTCCACTGTGTGTCGGCAATTAATCTGTCATCTCCTGTTACAAACAGGTCATCCACATACAGGAGTAGAATCACAGGATTCCCTTCCTCAACCTTGTAGTAAAGGTTGGAATCCGCTTTACTCTTTGTAAAGCCCAAACTGGATAGAAGGTTGTCCATCCTACCATACCAACTTCTGCACATATATGACTCCCTGTCATGTGTCTCAGAACCAAGTGGCTGCTCCACATACACTTCTTCTTCAACTACACCATTAAAGAAAGCTATCTTGAAATCCATTTGGTGTATCTTCCACTTCATCACTGTAGCCAGATCAAGTACTGATCTAATGGAAGTGTATATGGCTATAGGAGCAAAAGTCTCTATGCTACCACCTGCAGCATGCTTGATCTTGTAGATCCTCTTGGAAGTCACTACAGACTCCCCTTCAGGTCTTGGGACTGCATCCCAAACATCATCATGATCGACTGGTACTCCTCGATCATGGCATTCTTCCCAGATCCTAGGAACTTCAATATCTTCAATATTTTCAATAGATAAGTTTGTTGCTGAACAAATGTTGTAATCCTTCTTTTGTAGGTGATGGTATACGATCTTTCCTACACAACAAGTTAAATTGCATGATTAGAAAACATATTATAGTTTTTAAAACAAATTCTCACATGTGTTTGCATCGCTAGCACACAGAAGGGACCTAAAATCTCTTTCATTCCAAGTATGTTCTTCACCTCACACTTCTTGTGAGCTTAGAGAATTAAAAAGGAAGGGAAGTGTGCAATACCTCCCTTACACTCATTAAGTGAATCTAGATCCTTAAAATACTCTTTGCAAATTGACAACCAACTAAAATACTCCACGGGAGATCACAAAACAACATTTTAGTTAGGTAGGATTGATTGGGATAGGCATCCATTAATGCCCACCAATATAGTTTCATTAGGTGTTTGAAACATAGCATTGTTGACTTATAGGGTACTATCAAAATCTTGCTATCATAAAGTGTTAAAAGAAAACCTGGAAAAGAAGTGTGTTGTGCCCATGTAGGTCAAATCCTAGGTATAGTTTCCCTTCCCTCTCCAAAGAGCCACTCATATTTTTGTGGAGGCGATGTTATACCAACCATGCAGAACCACTTATCCTCACTTGATGCAAGATATCTTAGTAGCCAAGCTTATGACATCACCAAGGAGCAATTGTGAGTGCAATTAACTCCTAAAGACATACATTATTGTTAAGAAGTGTTTCTAGTCCTTTCGGAACATAACCCCATCGCTGGTATAACTGAATCTTTGTTACCTTAACTAGCCAATTGGTGTGTGGATCCCATTGTCACCATCAATTTTTCTTTTGGAAGGCCCAATTACATTTGAGAGGAAGGACTTTAGGTACTTTAGGGAACTCACACTTATTCTTCTTTTTAAATACAATATCAGTAACTCATAATTAAAAAAAAATACATGTGGGGACTCTTGCACTAAACCAACATTGCACATCACTCACTTTTGCACCATATGGCATCTATTGTGGTTGGGATATTTTTTCATTTGTTCAACTGTGTTTGTTTCCACCATCACTCTCACTTGACACTCAAATTTAAAAACAACACAACAGCCACCTAAGGAAGTCCCGATGACTACAAGGCCAATCCCCTCTCTCGATGGGTGTTTTTCCACTTTCTCCTAATGGTTTACACAAGTGATACTCTAGACAAAGCCACTCCCAGGACACATTATAGGATCATTAGGGCGATGCCACTCTTCGATTGAGTCATTTTATTCTCTTGTAGAAGAGGCAATACTCCCTCTCCTCACTCTCTTGAAAGAGGTTCTCCTTTGTATTCTCCCCACGTAGATCCTTTGGACCATTTTGATCCCTCCTCTTTGGTAGGAGGTCACTTTTTATTTTTTACACCACCTTGGTCTCCACCTCGTGGAAACCACACACAACATATAATGGAATTCCCTAACCTACCTTTCATTGTTAGCCTAAATCTACTAGATTTGGCCAAATTGATGAATGAGCCTATAATGCATGATCAAACACAGCGAACAATGTCGGATAGGCTCCCCTTGTATATTCATAAATTCAAACGAAAATAAGGAGACATCCCTGCTAACCATGTCATGTCCTTTCACTTATGGTTTTCCTCCAACAACATAGTGGAAGTCTCAGTGAGGCTCTGCCTCTTCTAGCACACCCTCATCGAGATGAAATCCAAATGGTATGTGAATTTACAAGGATCGAACTATGCCACCTTTGTGACATAGGACACCTCATTTATCGCATACTTCCATCTTCCTATTCTCCATGACGTTGGCATCAAAATTCTCACAGAGTTTATTCAAAACATATCTACACACATTGCGAACCATATCCATCAATGGCATAGATTCCACACATTGTGTAAAATCGAGATACAACCCCCATTCCTATTGGATTGGTTCATTAAATCACTCCAACTGGCCATTGCAAAAGATGTTTCCACATATATGCCACAAAATGAGAAAGAGGTCATCGTGAAGGCTTAGCATTTTAATCTGATCTATGCACAATCCGGGTATTTATACACTATCCTTCCCGATGCCCCTTGGCATCAGTCATTGGATCCTACACCTACAGGTTTGCCACATTTAGTGGATGGTATTATTGGGTCCATTTCCCACCAAAGAAAGGTTCCTCCCCCTCCCACTTCTATGTCATTCAATGGAACCACTGTATTCACCCATCCCCAGCATGTTGGAACCTTGTGCCCTCGTACCAACTCCTCCACTTTGTTAGTTAAAGTATGGAAACTATAGTTTGACTTATCGCAATGCAAGCCCGGCATCGATGTTACCTCCACTGCAAATGGCACAAGAAACTCCTACATCCACATCCTATGGAGTGCAAACTTAATTTATCACCCCATTCGGGTATAACCCTTACTACCCATTCGTGTGTCCTACTAGTTCATCCCCTACACCTCATATGGGTGTAAATCTAGTTCATCCTTCTTTTGCACAACAAGACCAAAAATTTGAGTAGTTGAATGCAATAAATCCATAGAACCCTCAAAATCAAGGGAAAGAACAAGCAAAACCAACAGTAGGGTCAAGGCAGAAACCCCCCTTCCCAGAAGAATCAGAACTACGGAGACCCAAATGCAGGGGCTAAGAACGCTCCCAAACAAGGGAAGAATGCAAACCTAAGGACCAATTACTCATGTTCCATTTGCAGTGAATATGGTCACTACACTCACCATTTCCCTATTATCCCTTATTGCTAACATTTGGTGGAGGCCAAGAAGAAGACAATGGTAAATCCATCTCACGTCCATAACCCTACACAACCCAAACTATTGTATTACAACAACCCTTTTCTAATTAATGGGTCATTTCTCAGCAATGGGAACCCCACCCCTCAGGCGATGGCTCCTTCTAGAACATCTACATGTTGGATGCCAACCTCCATACTAGAGACAAAGGTTGTAATAGGCCCAAACCCCCCCAAGTGGAATATGTCCCTATCCCCTCAGGGGTTCCTTTTCAAATACCACACCCAAGTGGTGGACAGATCCCATGGATCCCCAAAGTCCCACTTTGATGCACCCCTAATAACCCTCATATGAAATTCGCCCCCAACTATAGTATTTTGGATTACTTGGCTTAGTCACCCACTGCGATGACCACATTAGAGGTGCTGTAATCTTGTCCAAATCAACGAAATTCATTACTGAATTCACTTGGTGCCATCAACCCTTCCAACACACGCCTCATTAATTTTGATCTTGACAAAGGTGAAATAATACTACCCTTGTCAATCACATTCCAAGTCTTTGTTATTGTAAGAACATCATGATTCATGGATGTATCATAAATGAAGGTACACCCACATGCATCATGTCCTCTAACATTTGGAAGTGATTGGGATCACTTGATAAAGTACCCTCATCTATCTCTCTTCGTCCATAAGATGGGAGACCATCCCAACCCCAGGGATGGTACCAGAATGTCCCTATTAAGCTGGGGGTCAATATAGTCATGATTGATATTGAAGTAGCTAACACACAACTTGACTACAACATCCTCCTGGGGCGTAGTTACATGTACACCATGAAGGTGGTCGCCTCCTCAGTCTTTTGTATCATGATGTTTCCCTTTAATGGGAAGATTTTCACCCTCAACCAACTCAACTAATATGACCCCAATACCAACACGAATCCCGACAATGTCCTACCCATTGATATTGGCCCTGTTAGGAACCCATGTCAACCCTTCTATTTACTTTGTTAGTATATTGTTGTTGGATGCATATGCTTTGTAAGTCGTCCCGTAGTATGTGTTGATCCATAGTTGTGTTATTGTTGTTTGGCGCATATGCTTTGTAAGTCGCCCATAGTATTGTTGATCCATAGTTTGTATTGGCCCATGGTTTTGACCCATAGTATTGGTGCCTAGAATTAGTATATAAGTGTGTGTTGAGGCCTATGAAGGCACCGTGAAGTTAATTGTATTGAGCTTGCTCAAAGGAGGTTTCCCCCTCAAAGTGGCCCGTGATCAATATAAAAATGATTCTGAGTTCCATTATTTCTGATATCTCGTGTATTTGCATTAATTAATTATTGCAGGTTCTTCACAGGCCCAAGGATGTACAAGGACTCTAACTTTCTAAGGGTGTACCCTAGTCTGCCAACTAAGATCCTTGCATCAACAGATGTCCTTATGTGCAAAATATTTACCGCTGAGAATGTGCCCACCTCCCCCTTCTCATTTTCATCAAGACATCCTCTAAGTCATGGCATTGAGCAAATTTTGTGTCCATCGGTACCTCCTATCTTCAAAATCCCGTTCATGTACCCTCCCATGGGCATGCGAGGGACACCAGTGATGGCTCAATTGACTCTATCTGGGTTTAAATTGGGTATACCTATGTGGTACCTAACCCCACCATACCTAGAGATGGATTCAAAACCCATATCACATTTTGAGTTTGTCCCTGTCTCAGCTATTAAACCTTCTCGTCCAGTTAGACCATCTATACCGCTATTCAAACCTACGACATTCAAAACTAAACCAACATTGTCCATCACTTAATCGAACAATGGGGCCATGAGACAACCTAAGTTAAAATCCCCCCTCATACCCAACCCAGCTCCTTAATCATCATTAGGTGTCGCTAATCCTAAAGCATTGGGAATCAACCAACAATGGTTAAAATCACCAATAATGACCAATACTCCCACATAGAGGGTAACTCCACCATGTGATCTTTGTGGGAAACAAGGCCATGCGACCAACTTATGCCCCAGCTTGTCAAAGCTCGGGAATCTACTCAACACCCTTCTTATCATGACACATGCTCCACCTATAGTAGTAAGTGACACCTCATCCTCTCCCACACCTAAGTCTAAATCATTGCATACCAATCATGCATGTTTGATTTGCTCACAATATGGGCATTACACACATCATTTTCCCTACCTACCTTGATTCCAGGACGCTTTGGTGACTATTCACCTCACTCAACCATTTGCATAGAAGTCACCCCTGCAACCTCGATAAATAGCTTCCATCAATTTGGTCACTACATTGGCAACAACACCAGTTGTGCCTATCTCAGAACCAACCTTTACAGTAGTTCCCGTTGTTGAGCCTCCAATGTCGCAAGGCCCCCCACCTATGGACCTTACAATGACAGAAAACCATGATGAATGCTCATCATGTGGGAATCATACTCACATGATCCCCTATAGGGACATCACAAGAATTTTGGATCAATCCAACCCCCCTTCGACACAACTACCTCTTTGTGCCTAAGTACCATGCCCATGCCAATCCTGTGGCGACACTTCTCATTTTTAATTCCAATTTCCCATTGTATGCATTGAATTAGAATATTGCCTCGAACTAATTAGGATCCAATATCAGCTCTCCTACATTGGCATAGTCCCTCATGATTTACACGTTGAGGAAGTTCTTCTCTCTCTACCAAATACCATTGATATTGCATCATCCTTGGACAATTTACTTAGTAGTGATGATTCATCATCTTCTGATGAAGACTTGGATCATCCACAATTATCAGCAAGTATCTAAAAAACACTATGGGATGACCTTTCAAATGTTGGATACTCACCAATTCCTGACTAGTATGATGCCACCTTGGCATAACCCTAAGTTCTAACATTGAAAGGGTCCCCACCACTAGGAAGGAGAAAACATATTTTCCCGTTGTCTCGTTTACATTCTCTATGTTTTTGTTTTTCAATCCCTTTGATTGAGAATAAGACCATCTTTTGTTTATGCAGATGTCCTCATGAGCAGATGACTATATTGGCTTCCCAGATGGTGCTATTCGGTGGACAACGAATCTTGCATCAGCTGTCTAGGATATTTATACCCCCTCCCAAACTCTCTAACACATCGAAGAATTTTTTCTGGGGCCACTTACCAATAAACAAGAAGAATATGATGTCGTTATTACTCTCTTAGTAAATTCCATCCACCTTAGCATATACCATATACACGTATATCTAAATTCCCAACTAGATGCCTCTCAAGTCAATAATATCTTCAAGTCCTTAACCTAATCCTCTTCCGTATTTTTTTACGAGTAAGCCTCCTAGTGCAATAATTTGAAACCATCTCCTTCCCGCATGTCCCTAGGAGCACAAATGGATTTGCAGACCATGTCGCAAACCAAGTGTTGGATTGGCATCTGATACACCAACCATCTATTTGATCCCTACATACACAATAAACACATGTATATATGTGTGTCACTTGATCCGCACGCACCCAGGTGCACGAGGGGGACAATAGTTCAATTGAATGAGTCGGCTCTGTTAGGGTGGAAGCTTAAATAATAGACTAAGCAAAGCAGGAATACACTACGCAGATAAACACAAATACACACAGACAATATGCAGGAATGTAAACTGATCTTCTTTATTACTCGATGGCTCAATGCCTGATCGATCGATTGATTGATGTTACAATATTATACATGCTTATATAGAATGTTGAGACGCTTGGGTTCCTTCTCATTAGGTTCAATTAAAAGAGAAGTTGGAACGGTTTGGAAGTTCAACCATTACAGTCGACTAGAAGAAGAGAGACAATCTATCATCATAGGACAATCACAAGTTGTAGGTCGACGCTGCATGTCGACGTCGCGAAACTGTTTAAGGTTGTTGAACTTGTCGAATCTGTTGAGGTTGTCAAAGTCACATCGAATTCGGAACTTGTCAAAGTTGTGTCGAAGTTGATGACTTTTCAATGTCAAAGTTAGCATTCTCCAACAATGCCAACTGCTGAGTGGATCAGACCTCCTTCCTTAAGAAAAAATGGTCCCCATTGTTTGCTCTGAGAGGTGAGGAAACTTGTCGTTTAGTTCAATAGAAGAGTACCACTTTACTTGGGAGGGGAGTTGTCTGAATATAGAAACCTGAAACAAGGGAATTGTGTTCGTCCCTGTATGGCGTACTCATCGTCCCACAATTATGTCGCAAGGAAGAGTCTCCTAAACATCTTGATGGATGTCTTCGGTTTCTATTGTCGGTAAGTCATTTTGTTCCAACAGTGGTGCATAGTATGGTTGAAGTAGATCCAAATTGAATACTCTATGCAGACCCAGGCATGCAGGAATGTCAAGTTGGAAATTTTTTTCTCCAATCTATCGAAGTGTACTGTACGAACCATATCGTAGAGGTTTGAGTTTCTTGTATGGACCAGTGAAGTGCTCCTTCTTGAGATGTAACCAAACCTTATCCCCAATTTGGAATGAATGAGGAATACAATTCTTGTTGTGTTGGGCCTTAGATTTCTCATTTTCTCATTGCAACATTTCTTGTGCTTGCTTCTGGATGTCGCAAATCTGATCTTGAAACTTCAAGGATTTATCAACTTTCCGTTGGCTGTAGTCGGTATCGGGGTTCGACTATGTCGAGGAGATGATCAAGTCAATAGGCACTGAGGGATGAAATCTGTAATAGATATCAAATGGAATCTTTCCCATAGAGATGTGCTAAGCACAATTGTAGCTGTGTTGTATATATGGAAGAATTTCATCCCATGTTCGTCAATGCTTGTGGTTGTACATGCGAAGCAGTTGTACTACCAAGTGATTCACAACTTATGTATGTCCATCGGTCTGAGGATGGAAAGATGTCAAAAATGAGAGTCGTGTGTCCAGTTGTTTCCAGAGAGTCTTCCAAAATATGTTGACGAATCTAGAATCTCGGTCAGAAATAATGGTTGTCGGTAAACCAAAGTGTTTCCAAACATGTGTAAAGAAGAGCTGAGCGGCCTGCTCCGATGTCGTGGTCTTCTTACATGGAATGAGAATGGCCATCTTGGAAAATTTGTCAACTACTACTAATATCATGTCAATATGATTTTTGGTGGTAGGATATCCCGTCAAGTAGTCCATACAGATATATTTACATGGTCGACTAGGAACTGGCAAAGGTGTGTACAATCTCTGTCGTCGATTAGGCAGTTTAGCAATGGCACAAACCACGCATGATCGAATGTAATTCTTGATGTCAGTTTTAAGTGTAGGCCGAAAGAAATACTTTTGGAGAATAGAAAGTGTCTTTTCTACTCCAAATTGTCCTACATTTTTGCTGTAGTGCGCATCCCAAATGAGCTGCTGTCGATGCTCACCGGTTAGTACACAAAGTTGTCCAAGCTTGTATAGCAAGGTGTCTTTCAAGAAATAGTCGGAGGTTGATGACTTGTCGGTCTGTATTTTTCGATAGACTGTTGAGAAGTCGTTGTCGTCCTAATACAATTGAGGCCAAGCGGTCGTGTCGTATCCTTGGATACTCATCACTATGAAAAGGAGGGTAATGGGTGGATAACTTAGACAATCGGTGGTGGCATTTGCTTTACCTTTCCGATACTTAATCACAAACTGGAATTGTTGTAGGTAATTAATCGACTTGAGTTGTCGAGTTGTTTTTAGTTTTCACTAGATCAGATTGAACTGTAGAGGCTTATGGTCAGTGAGGATGACCGTTTTCATTCCAAGTATGTAATGCCTCCATTGCTTGAGATATTTCACAATGGCGTACAGTTCTTTTTCGCACGTCGAATATCTTCTAACTCTGTTGTTTTCAAAAACTGCTTGTTGTGTTTATGTCCATTTGAAGATAATTTTCCCATTTCCTTTCATCAACTGATTCAAGGGCTAGGCTATTTGATCGAAGCTGAGTATGAATCATCAATAGAAATTCGCCAAACCAAGAAATATTCTTAATTCTTGAATGCTTTGAGGAATGGGCCAATCTTTGAGGATTTTTACTTTCTCTGGATCGATGTGAATGCTTGCAGATTCAATTGCATACCCCAAATATTTGATGTTGGTCATCGCAAAGGTACATTTTTCCATGTTCAACTGGATTCGATGTTGTTGGACAGTGTCGAGGACTTCTCGAAGCTATCTGACATGTTCTTCCCATGTTCGACTGAAAATCAATATGCCATCGAGGTATAGAATGACCCATTTGCCGATGAAAAGTCGAAGGATGTTATCCATGTATCACATGAAGCTTGCAAGGGCATTGGTTAAGTCGAAAGGCATGCTTAACCATTCAAACAATACTTCCTTGGTTTTGAAAGCAGTTTTCCACACATCTACGGGCTCGATTGCAATCTGATGATATCCCGACTTGAGGTCAATCTTAGTAAATAGTTTGGCACCTTTCAGACAGCTGATGAGCTCGTCTATCCACGACAGAGAGTAGTGATTCTTTACTGAATTTTTTTTAAGTGCCCGGTAGTCAATGCACATGTGCCAAGTCCCATATTTCTTTGGAACAAGGACGAATGGACTTCCACAAGGAGAGGAGTTGGGTCAGATATGACCTTTGTCAATCAATTCTTGGATTTGTCTGCCAATCTATTCATTTTAGAGAATGGATCTTCTGTAAACAGATGTGTTAGGAAAAGAAGAACTAGGAGCAAGTTCAATGGATTGTTTTACCTGGAAATGTTGAGGTACTCCTTCTGGCTCTTGGAATAAACTTCGATACTCATCGAGAACATTGTTGATCAACTGCTTTTGTCGGGAGATGCACTGGTCGGTGAGTTGAATTGTTGCTACAGTATTCCTAGAATGTTGTTGTTTGATCATGATCAATGTGAACTTCTGAGCATTATTGATGAGCTTCTTCATTTTCTTAACATATATCATTGAGACCGTTGGTGTAGGTTTTCGCTCTAGTATGTCTTACCATTGATTTCGGATTTTGACAATCACCTTCTAAGGCCATGATTGATAACTTCCATGGCGATCCCACAAGTAAGGTTTCCCAAACAAGGCGTTGGCTATGGAGAGCAGTGCCACGTCCCAGAGTACTTCATCTTCAAAAGGATTTATGAAGTAGGCGAGTTTGCATTGTCAAGTGATCCATAGTTCCTGTCCATCCTTCATCTAACCGATGTTGTAAGGATGAGGATATAGAGTGGTGACAAGACCTAGTTTCTTCATGAGATCTTTAGAAATGAAGCTCTTCTGGATACCGTTATCCATAATCAGATGTAATGAGTTGCTTTGGACCCATATCTGTGTATGGAATAGGCACTCTCGTTCCTTCTCGTCGACGATAGTTGAGGCTGTTAGAGTGGTCGATGTCGATGTCAAGAGGGTCGTTGCATCTGGATCTAATTCTTCCAATGTCTTGTCGAACGCCTTGGATGTCGACACTTTTGAAAAAAATGTCTTTTGAGCATTGCATTTAGACGTATCATGCCAAGATGAGTGGTGGTAATCACACCATTTCCTCGTAGGATGTTTTTTGGTATGTTCCCTTTTCTGAAAAGGATTTGTGCTATGATCTATCTTTGGCGGTGTCAACTGCGAATATTTCGACTTGTCGAAGTCAGCTGGTACCTTCTTGTCGGGTGGTCTTGATGTCGGCTTTGTCAGTTGGTGCCTTCTTGCCGGGTGGTCCTGATGTCGGCTTTGTTTCGAAGCGTACTTTTCCTTTCTGCTTGGTTTCCAATTTGTTGGTATAGTGGGAAGCATCTATAAGCGTATTGATAGTCATAAATTCCATCTCCTACTGAATGTACTGGGACAATCCACTGAAGTACTTCAGAACAAGCAATTTCTCTTCTTCTTGGATGCCAATTCTATCCATGAGTCAATAGAAATTGTCGGTATAACTCTGTACTGATTGGTCTTTCCATTTACTTAGTTGCTGCCACTTCTTATACTGTTGTTCAAGATATTTGGGCAGGTAAAATTCTTTTCGCATGTATTTGACAAATTTATCCCATGTGTCAATGGGGTCTCCGCTTTTCTCCATCTTTGTCGAGAGTTTCTCCCACCAGCAGTGCACATATGTTGACATCTTTAAGGACAGAATGGTGATCTTGTCGGCTTTCGAGAGTTGATTCACAGAGTAATATGATTCCAATTGTTGTACCCAATTGTCAACAGATTTCGCGTTAATCTTGCCTTCAAGATTTGGTATGTCCAAATTCATTTGCACTTTAAAGGGGATGATTTTGTCGTAGTTCGTTCTCATCAGAAATCCTCTAGATGTCAAATCAAATCACATGAGAATTTCATTGAAATGGGTGAACATTTTAGTCCATTGTCGAGCCAACGCTTGCTCAATAAGTTGTGTTGTCTCGTCGGCTGCATGTCTATTGTCTATTTCTTTTGCCATTTCTGGAGGTAGTGTCTGCTTGGATTGTTGAGATTGCTAGTGTGTTTGAACCGGCATAAGTCATGTAACTTCACTGGAAGTGTCTATGCAAAACTTAAGCACAAAAAAATTTGATTTCTCTGATATCAATGATCCGCACGCGCTTAGGTGCACGAGAGGGACAATAGTTCAACTGAATGAGCTGGCTTTGTTATGGCGGAAGCTTAAAGAATAAACTAAGCAAAGCATGAATACACTATGTAGATAAACACAAATACATTTAGACAATATGCAGGAATGCGAACTGATCTTGTTTATTACTCGACTGCTAAATTCTTGATCGATCGATTGATTGATGTTACAATATTATACATGCTTATATAGAATGCTGAGACGCTTGGGTGCCTTCCCGTTACGTCCAGTTACAAGAAAAGTTATAAGGGTTTGGAATTTAAATCGTTATAGTCAAATGGAAGACAGAGAGACAATATGTCGCAGTTCGATAGTCGTTGCAAGTCATAGGTCGACATTGCATGCCGACGTTGCGAAACAGTTTAAGGTTGCTGAACTTGTCGAAGTTGTTGAAGTCACGTCGAATTCAGAACTTATTGAAGGTGTATTGAAGTCAATCACTTGTCGATGTCGAAGTTAGCATTCAACAATAATGCTACAACTACACATAGAGAATATCAAAACATTCATATGAACAACATCATCACATACATAGCATCAAACAAATCACATATATACATGAGACTATACATGTGCTACCAAAATGGCACACATGTGTGTGTGTGTATAGAGAGATAAATAGATAGATATCGTTGAAAAATAATGTTTCATGTACAAAATGTGGCCTCACATTCCATATACAAAAAGAATCAGCTACCTTATGGGGGATACATAAAAAATTGACCTCCCATAGTCTACATCTATACCAAAAATACCTAGGGACCAACACCTATACAAAATACAGAGTGCCTAGCACTCACATATTGCTCGAATTCCATGGTTAGTTAGGCCCTAGAATAGCCAAGGGAGGAACTACCTTCGGCGCATCTCCACTAAACTCCCTAGTATGTCCCCTTGGATCAACTCTACGCCTATGATGGGGTCTCTCCTTAGCAGTAGGAACTGGACCATGACCACCTCGGGCAGCTCGTACCTAGTGATCCTCTATGGCCACCCTCCTCATCAATTGATGCCAACCATCCCTAATCTCTACTAGTAACTGAAGAGTAGAGGCCAGCTCATCATCATCCAAGTCAGCCAAATTCCAATCATCCATGCCCTCCACCATCACTCCAAGCCACCTTGATTGGTTGGATAGGATCTCCTCAGCATGATCACCTAAGCCTTCTCCCCCAATAGGAGTCCCAATGATGCCTCTCTACCCAGTGCACCAATAGCAGCACTAGAACCACCTGCACCAACAACCCTACCCGCCGCATCGAAAATCTATGCTGGTCGATCCCTCTCAACACACGGTGTTGTCTCTCACCCTTTGGGGGTCTCACTGGTCCCACATTTGCATCACAGATACGAGCACACAATCAACACATGATATACATAAAAAGTGTTTGCATACTCAAAAATGTGTATAGAAAACGAACTATGTATGAACCGCAAATGCAGAAATATAAATCATACATGTAATATCCCAACCCTCGGGTGGAAACAACAACTCTAAATCCCCTCGGTATTCCATTCCATTCCAGGGGTATCTCTCCATATGGTCAATCCTCCATTCACATACATCCACGTAGTGGGGGTTGAAGACATGTCCTACCTCATCCCCACTCACATGAGGCATCGCTCACCCCCAGTACATCATCTAGGGCTCTTAAGGCCCCCTCACAGGTACCACCACCTGTGGTCTCAATGATGGAAACTGCTCAAGGAATTACGAGCACAAGATGCTTCCATACCGTAAATTATATTTGCCTCTACTGCAACTGCTCAAGGAATTACGAGCATAAGATGCTTCTCTCTGTTACAACCTATACCTTGATGTTGATGAATGTTGTTGGCTAGTACTCCCCAAGTTGACATCGATCAAAGTAATTCATGAGCCTCACGCTTACCATCCATTCTTGTGTTAGGTTTGTCATTCCAACAATTAGTTACAATATGATCTTTATTCTTAGGATAAGACCCTCGTCTTATCATATACTTCGGATCTCATCAACACTAAATCACCATATGCTGAGGGTTACAGTAGTTGCAGTTGTATCTTGAGGACACTTTCAACCAATATAAGGGATCGCCTTGAACTAAGTAGGGAGAGCCCTTAGTGCTCCCTACCTTAGTGGTTTATCCTAAGCTCGATGTCAACACATCTATCACATCTACGATATTCATATGTTTTGAAGGTATCATTTTCCACATTTCTAATTCATGGTGGTAGCATATGAGTGAGGTCCTCCAGTTAGCACCTTCACTAGTGTTCTAGTCCCCCACCCTCGTGGGATTATCATGGTTATTATTAGTGTCGCTTCTTCAACACTAGTAACAACATTTCTAGATTCAGTTACTATTGCATGGATTGAAGTTTCCTTCATCCATGTGGCTATAGTATATTGAGTTGACCCCTTGGTCTACTCATCTTGTAGCCACTTTGGCAGATTTTCATGAGCATGGATATGTTCACCTCATTTGTATAAAACAAAATTATTTGTTCTGGATTCACTAGCACTCTTCCCCCATGGGAGGACCCTATTCATCCATACATGCTTCACATATTTCAAGAACCGTAGAGAGCACAAAAGAAATTATTATGTATTAACAGTCCTACAGTACCCTCTGAACCTCATACACCAAGGGGCATTTGTTAATGCATCCATATTGAACACATGCAACATTTTTTCAATTCACACGGTGAGGCATCATCAACATATAGCATGTCGTCTATCAAAGACATTGTCATCAAGTACAAGAAGCAACATGAGTCCAAAAAAGCTAAAGAATAGTCAAAATATAGGACTGCGTGACCTAACCTCTGTTTAGGTGTGCGGCTGTGCATATTACTAGTTATGTTCCCACACGACTTCTGTGCATATTTCCCTTTGATATCCACGTGATTGTTAAAATGGAGAGATCTCAACCACCAGTAGTTCATTAAAGGCTCATAAAATCCCATCACCAACACAAATTTGAACTTGTCTTCTCAACATGAGGGATTGGAATTCAATAGCCTCCATCATGTACCTTGAAGCTAGTTAATGAAGTGATGGGGTTCACACATGGATCTAGTTGTTTCTTGGCCACCTCTTCACCTATAAAAGGAAGCCATGGGTATGTGTCTTGGTAGAGAAACCAAGATCAGGGTTAAGCTGCAAAAACTGTATTACAGCTTCCTCATAGCCCATCTCTTTCATATTTGTTAGTAATCTCCAAGCTCTTTTTCTTCCTTCCTTCAAGGGGAAAGTGCCTCTCTCCATTGGTTCTTTGAGCTATCTAGCATTTAGTGTGGACAAAATAGGCCACCCTAACGGATATTGTTGGCTTCCTTTAGAATCCTTCACCTCCTAGGTGACACTTCATGTACTTGCTTGACCATTAAGCAATCTAAAGTGGTCCATGCATTGGTTCTTTGTTGTGGTTTGCACCCTCTTGTTCCCTTTTATCATTTTTAGTTAATTTTGTTTTTATTTTTTTTCTATTTCACTAGCAAATCCTTACATTATCTACTATGGGTTTATCACATTTGCTTTATGTTTCTAAATACAGGGCCTAGTCAACAACCTCAAGGGATTCACCCAGAGTGGGAGAGGCTACACACCTTTGTGCATAATTTTCCAAAACAAATATTATTAAAAATAACTTTATTTATTTAAATTGTATATTTTCTTAATATTCGGTGGAACATCTAGGGGATCTTCATTGATCCTAGAGGAACACAACAAAATAGATTCCCGTGATTTGTAGGGAATGTTTCAAATAATCAAACAATGACTTATGTTGTCCTTCAAGCAATCAATATCACCTCTTCATCAAGCATAATGAACCTTATGGTCTGCGGGGACTACACAATTATAATTCATGGCTTAAACAATTCTTTTATTTCCAAGGACAACTATTTAGCACAAATCATCAAAATAATAAGGATAAAAACCCATTATTTTGAAGAAGTTTGGTGTTTCCACATTTTACGCTCCTTAAATGGAAAAGTCGATAAATTGGCCAACCTTTCCAGAATTGTAGGCAAAGGGAACTATAGGGAAAATGGGGTTGATTCAATCCTCCTCAACCCTTAAGTCATTTAAGCTCTTACACATACAATCTCTAGAGTGAATATGTCACATGTTGTTGGCATTAATTCCTACAAGGAAAGGAGGGATGACAAATTGAGGTATGTTCCCTCCTCTTGCATGCCATAGTTCATGCAATCTATAGGTTATCAAGCTATGGGTTCATCCTATGTTAGTGACTATGGATTGCAATTTGGATTTGGCTCCAACTTTATGATCAGAAGGTCATGGTAAGTCTTCTCCTCAAGAATCATGTGGTTGTTCTATGCATTGGAATTGCAAAAATAGGATTCAATCCTATTGGTATCTAGCATTTAGTAAATATTCATCAAGGTTTCAGTCTTGGGAAATTAGGACCATGTGTGTTTAACACACTAGTCATGGGCTTGTGTGTATTCCTAGTGGAGGTTGGCATTATCCTACATAACAAGCACGCATCGTCCCCACTTGGAAACAAGTTGAAAATGGAGTCAAAATGTACTATCTCGCCTCACAATATTGTTCTTAAATCTTAGGTTTTGATTTTAGCTCGGGGAAATCTAAATATGAATTGAAGCTTCAAAAGCATGAGCCAATTAGTTATCTGGTTACTTTTCAACAAAGCCTCTATTATGATGTTTCATGGATGATATGTTCTTCATTTCAGGTCAAGAATTCTAGAAAACACCCTTTAGAGATTCTAAGTTAGTGCAGTGAAACATCATTACGTGTTGATCTCCATAAGGGATGTTAGGTCACTTCCCTCCCCCCAAATCATGTTGGGGATTTTTGGGAGGTAGTTTTAGGCCCTCAAGCTTAGAGGTGGGTTGGCATATCAACTCACCGAATTGAGAATCATCTCGAAACATAGTCCCATTAATTGTTGTCAATCCTCATTCTATCAAAGGGACTTTTAGGAAATCAAAAGGCTCGTGAGAAGACATGAAGATCTTATCAAAGGAAACATTAATTCAATTTTATCCATTAAATGCAAATTACATGAGTTGGTACACCACCAAACTTCCCAAAATTATATTGCTATAAATATTCTACTTTAAAAAAAGAAGGAATTAGAGCATGAGCACACTCATTTGAGATCTATGTTTTCTGAGCTGAATATAACTTCCTCCTCTGCATCTTGAAACAAACCATCAGTGAGATCCTTCCTAGTACAAAGATAAGATAAAATGGTCAACCAATCTCACAATGCCATGGACGTGGATAGCCAGGAAGCAGACCCCCCAGATCAAATCCAGGATGAGGCAACAAGGCGTCATGTTTTCGCTTTATCCTTCTTTAGTTTATGTTTTGTAAATGTATTTTGTTGTTAGGTATTTTCTCCATAGTTTATACTACTCGTAGAACCATCCTATGGAATGGATGGATTATAACTAAGTTGCATAAGCTAAGACACTTTATCATGATAAGAGCAGATCCACTTTTTGACTGCTTTAAGCTATTTCTTTTTTTGTATTATCTATTGGTTCAACTTTAGTACATGCCTCTTTAATACAAACTCTAAACCATTACTGTTTAAAAATATATATATTGAAATGATGATATGATTTTTTTCTACTTAAATTTAAATTATTAGTTAAAAAATAAAATAAAAATAACATGATTATTTTATTGAAAAATAAACTCAATCACATCACTCTAAAAAAAATAAAAAATAAAAAATAAAAAACATTGAATTTAAAAGCAAAGAATCATTATTATAT
The DNA here is from genome assembly GCA_027924585.1 of Larix kaempferi. Lineage (NCBI taxonomy): Eukaryota > Viridiplantae > Streptophyta > Pinopsida > Pinales > Pinaceae > Larix > Larix kaempferi. Next base: position 1,384,167 of record BSBM01000334.1, read on the forward strand.
TAAAAACAAAATCCCACTTCCAACAAAATCATTTGTGTGTGTGTTTGGAAGGTTTAAATTAACTTTTATGGATCTAAAATTTATTTTAGATATATTTCTTAACAATAAAAACAAAGCTAGGGGTCACATGAGTGGGAGGGGTTATCTTAGATTGTGATGAGAATATTAAATTTTCATTTTCTTAGGATATAGAAATTGCCACTAACAATGAAGTAAAGATTTATTCTTTATATCTTGTAATGAAATTTGCTAAAAGAACTAGCATAAAAAAATGTGATTATTATGGGTTATTGAGCAAGTAAGAATATTATATCTTAAGGAGGGCTCTACTGATGCAATTCGCCTTGGCACTCAAGGTTCTTACTTAACAATACACACGACACAACCAAAAATGTTCACATAAACAAGATGCAAATAACATGCCAGAAGCTGGATTATATTACTTCTCTGAATCGGTTACAATGCGAAATAACTATAAATACAAATAACTAACTATATGTCGGCCTCAGCCGTTACAATACAGAAGTAATTGCAGTGTGCTCTCTTAGTGTGTCGACCTCACCCTCTCCTAGTTTGCTACTGAACTCTGAGCTATGGCTCGATCTTCTCTTCGGCTCTGCTTGACTCTCCAAAATGCTAAGTCCCAATATGCCAAAAGTCCCTCTCCTAATCCAACCTCTCTGGTCTTCTACTCTACTGCTGCTGCTGTTCCTGAGGCCACTGTGATCCCCGAGACATGCATCCTCTGTCAGCTGATCCTTCCATGATCCTGCAGACCTGCAACTGTCAGTGCCCTTGCCGTGTTACACAGCCTCTGTTTGTGACGACATCTTTCATGTCTTCACCCACCTGCAATAACTGCTGATAACTTCCTGAACAACTCCGAACTATTGCCAAGAACTCTCCTTGACTTTTACACTTCCCTAACAAGCTACAGTAAACCATCCTATCAGCCATAATGTCCTCCGTCAGATTCGACTTTGATGTTGGATTTCACTCTGTGCATAGGCTTCACCAGTCCTCCCCTTCCTCCTTGCTTGGCTCATGCCCAAAACTTGTCGATGTCGCGGTTTGACAACATGTAGACCTTTCCACGACTCTGCGGCAACTTGTCGCCTATCGAAATCCACATGTCAACTATTGACTCTCGTATGTCGACACTGATATGTCGACTCTCAACCTCTTCACCCCTGTCGCCTTCTTCGACAGCTTATGCTTGACTTATTGACTTTGACGAGTCAATATTCTTCACGCACCAGCGGTCGTCGGCACTCCCTCTAGTCGGCTCCCTCAAGTCGACTAGCTTCGACTGCTTTGCCTAGGCCCCGATGCCCCTGCATCAGACTCCCTAGGTGAAAAAGAACTCAACTGCTCCGTCAATATCCTGAACTCTTCTTTCGAAATCCATGTCGCCTCCTACAACTCATCATCCTTCCACTGCACCAAGTATTCTGTCCTTCGCAAACTACGTGTACGCTCGACTTCGATTCTGTCCTTCGCAAACTACGTGTATGCCCGACTTCGCTTTCTTCTATTACTTCTGCGATCTCCTACTTGTGTCGATCTAGAATCTGCACTTCCCAGTCGATGTTCGACACTTCGGTTGTTCCGCTACTTGAACCTTCTTCAAACTTGTACATATCTAAGACATTGAACATTGGTGAAATGCTCAAGTCATTCGGTAGCTCCAACACATAAGCGTTGTCTGAAATCTTCCTCAAGATCTTACATGGTCCAATCTTCTTCATCTTTAGCTTGTTATAAGTCCCTGTCAAAATCTCTCCTTCTGCAAATGAGCGTAGACCAAGTCTACGTCATTGAACGACTGTAGGCTCTTCTTCTTGGTAGCTCTCAACTTGTATGTTGTGTTGCTCTTTTCTATGTGCTTTCGCACATCTTCATGAACTTCCTTCATGTGCTCTGCGAATGATTCTGCATCCGAGCCTTTCCTGATCTCTATCGGCAACCAAATCCACCACTCCATGTGGGCTTCTTCCCTGAACAATCTGGAATGGGATCAAACTTGTCAATCGATTCACAGAATTGTTATATGCGAATTCTTTTTGTGCCAACACATTCTCCCACTACTTAGGTCTGTCGGTCGTCAAACATCTCAGAAGGTTTCCCAAACTTTTGTTCACCACCTCAATCTATCTGTCGGTCTACGGATGATATGCCAAGCTAAACTACAACCTCATGTCCAGTTTCTTCCATAGGGTTCTCCAGAAATGCCCCATAAACTTGGTATCTCTGTCTGATGTGATACTCTTCGGAAACCCATGCAATCTGACTGCTTCCTTGAAGAATAGTACAACAATGCCTATGGCATCACTTGTCTTTCGACATGGAATCAAGTGCCATTTTCGAAAATCTGTCAACTACAACAAATATTTAGTCGCTTCCTTGCTGCGTCTTCAGCAATCCTAGCACAAAATCCATGCTCAGGTGCTCTCATGGGATATTCGGTACCGATAATGATGCATACAACCCCGTGTTCTGACTTCTTCCATTTGCCAACTGGCAAACTCTACACTGTTGAACCCATTTACCGACATCTGTTTCCATTCTTGGCCAATAATACTTTTCTTCGACCAATGCCCTAGTCTTGTTGATGCCAAAGTGGCCTTCTAATCCTCCACTACGCAACTCTCGGGTTAGGTTCTATCGCACTGATCCTATGGGAACACATAACTGTCCTCCCCTGAATAGGTATCCCTCTTGGATGAAATAATCCAAGTATGGATTCCTGTTGACATTCCATGGTTCACGACAAGCTTCCCATGCTTTCGCAAAATCCCCATCGGTAGCATACTCTTTCTTCACCAACTCTATTCCTATTGCCTGAACTGCCACCATGTTCAGCAATGAAACTCTCCTACTCAACCGTAGACAACCTTATTCGACTTGGCCGACCTATGTCGCAACATGAACGTATATCCCTATAGGAATTTGACCCATTTCATGTGCCGCTAATTTAACTTCAACTGAGTATTCAGATACCTCAGTGCTTGGTGATCTATGTAAAACACAAATTCCTTGGGAAACAAATAATGCCTCCACTTGTTCAATTCTTGGACAATAGCATAGAATTCCTGGTCATAGACTGAATATTTCTGCTTCACATCATCCAACTTTTCACTGAAGAATGCAATTGGTCGACCCTTCTGGCTCAACACTGCTCTAATTGCAATTCCACTTGCATCACAAATGACCTGGAAAAATTTGTCGAAATCTGGGAGTGCCAACACTGGGCTCTAAGTGAATTTTTCCTTCAACTTGTGGAAAGCTTTCTAGGCTGCTTCCATCCACTTAAAATCCCCTTTGTGCACGCACTCTGTCAATGGTTCGCAAATCCGACTGAATCCCGTGATGAACTTCCTATAGAAAGTGGAAAGTCCATGGAAACTCCTCACTCTAGTCACACTTGTTGGTTCAGGCCAATCCAATATCACCTTCACCTTCTCTGGGTCCATCACCAACCCTTTACCCAAGATTACGAATCCCAAGTATACCAGTTCTTCCTTCATGAAGAAACATTTTTGCAGATTCACCATCAGCTTCTCATCCTACAATACCTGTCGAATGTGCCCCAAGTGTTCTGCCTTGGTTCGACTGAAAATCAGAATGTCATCTAAGTAGACTACGACAAACTTTCCCAATAATGGTTTCAGTACTTCATTCATCAATCGCATGAATGTACTGGGTGCATTAGTCAATCCAAATGGCATGACTAACCACTCATACAGCCCTTCTTTCATCTTGAATGTTGTCTTACATTCATCTCCTTCACTAACCCGAATCTGGTGATAACCGCTCTTCAAGTCTATCTTCGTGAAGTACTTTGCTCCATTCAAACAACCCATCAAGTCATCCATTCTCAGCAATGGAAACCGATACTTGATCGTGATCTTGTTGATAGCTATGGAGTCTGTACACATCCTCCATTCCCCACCTTTCTTCGGCGCTAATACTATTGGTACTGCGCACGGACTCAGACTCTCTCTGATCAGCCCTCTATCCAACAAATCTTGGACCTGTTGATTGATTTCCTGACCTTCTATCGGACTCATCCTATGCGGTGCCTTGTTTGGAAGACTCGACACAAGAATCAAGTCGATCTGATGGGATATGCTCCTTTTCGGCGGCAATCCCATCGGTGTCTCATCGACCACTATGCTGCGAAACTCTTCAAGCATTTTTACGAATTTTCCCAGAATATTCTCCTCCATTATCACCTTCTCGACACATGGTCCCTTCGGAATGATAGCATAGCACCTCGACTGCTTTTCCTCCTCTGCAAGGAATTCTTTTGCTGAACACATTAGCAGGCGCTTTTCCAAAAATTCACTCTCGCCTTGCTTACCATCAGCTTGCTCCTCCAGTTTCGGCTTAAGAGTCCTTTTCACGCCATTTTTCCACACGATGACTGTGTTGGCTCAACCATCGTAGATCATTTTCCGATCATATTGCCATGGTCTTCCTAACAACATATGACACACATCCATTGGCATTACGTCGCACAACACACTATCCTGTAACTTCCCAACCTTGAAGTTAATTAGGCACTGTCTGGTCACCTTCACATGGTGTCCTTTCTATAACCATGAGATCTTGTAAGGGTGTGGATGTTCTCGACATCTCAATTTTTCCTTCTCAATCACCTCTGTCGACACAAGATTCTTAGTGCTTCCACCATCAACTATGGTCTTGCAACGACATTCGCCGATTCGCACCTTCGTTCAAAATATTGCCTTCCACTGTGCCGGCTCTTGCTCATCGCATATGTCATCCAAAACCAGTGTCTTGCTGGCTTTCATGGCCTGACTTTTCTTCTTACCATCTCCACTGCTGTCGGATGCCGATTCTTCCCTCTCATCGACTTGCTCATCTCTTCGACGTCTGGGTTTCGACTCCTCTATAGCATGTAGGTTCTTTGGGCATACATATTCCTTATGTCCTGTTCCATGACACTTGCAACATATTATGGCTGGTCTATTAGCTCCTTTTCTATTGAATGGACCACTTCGACCATACGCACCTCGACCACGGTTCTCACAACCATCGTGTCGGTTTTATGGCGCTTTCTCTCTTATTGATGTCCCTTCCGCATGTCGATTATATTCAACAGCTTCCCTCCTGTAACTGCTACTTTGGCCTTTCACAGTAATAGTCTTCATACCCTGACCCATCATTTGACCTTTGGTCGCTGCGGATTTTCTTGATAGTTTCTCTTTTGCCTTTAAAGCTAACTGGTAGCCTTCACCCACTAATCTGAATGTTGACATGCTCAATTCATCCTGAATGGCATATTTCAAGCCATTCACATACCTAGCGACAACTTCTTCTCCTTCGTCGGTTTGCCCTGATCTTATCGACAATTTATAGAACACTTTTGTGTACTCTTCACGGTCAGCTCCTTTTGTCAAAAGTTCTACAACTTCCTGAACAAGGAAATCACATAGTCGTTTGGCAAGAACTTTCCTTTCAGCTTGGCGACCATCCTATCCCGAGACTTGATTTTACCCTTTCCCTTCTTGACTCTATCATCTTGTACATTATCCCACCACAATGAGGCATGACCTTTTAATCTCAGACATGCAGTCTTAACCCGCTTGGGATCCTCAATCTGCTCTATGTCGAAGTATTTCTCCATTTCTTTAAACCAGTCGATCAAGTCTTCTGGATCCAGACTCCATGAATAGGTGCGAACGTCTATCTTTGCCCCACCCCCCATCTCCGTCAGAAGCTTGATGGGTTTTTCTTCTGGTTCATCTTCCGCTGCTTCCTGTGGTTCCACTTCTTCGACTTCCTCGTCGCTATGGTCTAATGGATCAGGAATACAACCACGCCTTTGTCTTTCTTTGATCGTTGTGACTTCATTTGTCAAAGTTCGCATCGTTCAGACGCATTCGTCGAACATCTCATGATCAGCTGTGAATGTTGCTCCACACGCTCTTCGTCCTCAGACATTAACGCCTCTGTGAGCTATTTTCAACCTCTGCTGAAACTCTCACTTGTCTAATTGCAACCAGACTTCAACAAGTCATGCACAACTCTACCCAACCTCATCTGGAGTTGTTCAATACACTTGTAGGCTCAATATCACTTGAAGTTCTTCTGCGCACAGTGATTCACTTCTCGCTCTATTCAACCAGACTCACTTTCAGGCTCTAATATAACTATCCTTTGGCTCTCAGGATACTATAGCTTTGATACCAACTGATGCAAGTCTCCTTGGACACTCAAGGTTCTTGCTTAACAATACACACGAAACAACCATAAATGTTCACACAAACAAGATGCAAACAACATGCCAGAAGCTGGCTTATATTACTTCTCTAAATCGGTTACAATGCGGAATAACTGTAAATACAAATAACTAACTATCTGTTGGCCTCAACCGTTACAATACAGAAGTAACTGTGGTGTGCTCTCTCAGTGTGTCGACCTCGCCCTCTCCTGGTTCGCTACTGAACTCTGAGCTATGGCTCGATCTTCTCTTTGGCTCTGCTTGACTCTCCAAAATGCCAAGTCCCAATATGCCAAAAGTCCCTCTCTCGATCCAAACTCTATGGTCTTCTACTATCTTCCTGCTTCTGTTCCCAAGGCCACTGCGAACCCCGAGACACGCATCCTCTATCAGCCGATCTTTCTATGATCTTGCAAACCTGCAACTGTCAGTGCCCCTGCCATGCTGCACAACCTCTATCTATGACGACATTTGTCACGTCTTCACCCATCTACAATAACTGCTAATAACTTTCTCAGCAACTCCAAACTGTTGCCAAGTACTCTCCTTGACTTTTACGCTTCCCTGACAAGCTACAATACACAGTCCCGTCGGCCATACTATCCTCCGTCAGCTTCGAATTTCCTTTCAGATTTCACTCTACGCTTAGGCTTTTCTAGTCCGCCCCTTCCTCCTCACTTAGCTCATGTCCAAAACCTGTCAATGTGGCAGTTCGACAACATGTCGACCTTTCCACAACTCTGCAGCAATTTGTTGCCTATCGACATCCACATGTTGACTATTGACTGTCGTCTGTCGACACTGATATGTCGACTCTCGACCTCTTCACCCCTGTCGCCTACTTCGATAGCTTCTGCTCGACTTATTGACTTTGACGAGTCAACAAGCTTCGACTACTTTTCCTAGGCCCCGATGCCCCTGCATCATCTACTTAGAACCAAACCCTTGAAAGAATCCTATGGAATCTTCATTTCCTTGATAATGTCGACCTCTTTCATATGAAGTGAGTGAATAATTCTTGAGTCGATCAATGATCCAATCTTGATGTGTTTCCAGAGAAGGGGGGTTTGGTCTCAAATGGGGAACCCCCTAACAAAATGTGGATCCCCTAATCAAACTGTGGTTTTTAATTACTTTAAAAAAGGTTTGATTTCACCCCTTCCTCTCATCGTCAAGGACCATGGTACACTTCAATATGGCCCCAAGGCATGAAAGTATCATCAATTTAATGTTCGATGAGGGAGCCTTAACAATCGCCCATGTGACAGGACTCCTCCCACTTCTACTCTATTCGCTCGAATTTATTTCCTATATGGTGCATGTGTGCATTTTTTGTTGCACGCATGGGTATCGAGGGGATAATTAAAAATATTTTTTCTTGGTTGTGGTTATGGAGAATGCTCAATCTACTAATTGGGTGCATATTCTTGGGGAAACTAATGAGGAAAATCTGAGTGAAATGCATGATAATGTTCCAAAAGAGAATGGAGATGGATTTTCAATAGAAAAATACAAGGAAAAGAGTGAGGTAAAGTAGTTTCTATACAAATTCAAGAAGCAAAAAAGAGAACATATCTCCTCAAAAGAGTGTATGTGCATACCAAATATATTGTAGTAATAGTCTACTCTCTAAAATATGATTATAGAAAAGAGAGTAATCTTGTAATTGTAAAACTGGATAGAGATGATGTTACCACATATATATAATAATGGAAGAAATGTGAATCAGAGTGCTTAATTCCTTTATTATTTTATGTAGTAACTTTGTAGTAGATAAAATAAAATAGGAACCAAAACAAAAGAAAGTGGAATGTACCAGAACAAAATTAAAATGCAATAGTCGCAAAGAAAGAGTTGTCACCTCTAAGCTCATGAAGCTTATAATGAAATGAAAATCAACTATGCTGATTACAATTCCTAAAGCTGACATTTTACTAAAATTAACCACCTATTTTACAATTAAAGCTAATAATCTTATGAAAGTTAACTTTGGCAGTAAATAGAAGTGGTAGAGGAAACAAAAAATTATAATCTTATGAGAGTAAACTTTACCTATTAACATAAAAAATATTTATATTACATGTGTTATGTTAATGTAGAAAGATGGCATATACTAAAATGAAAAATACTTGCATTACAAATAGTAGTGCATTAATGAGTCCAGTGTGACATTATGTCACTACATTTGATGCAATAAACTTATTTTGATATGAAAATTCTAATCATGCAACTGAAAATAAGTCATTTTAAGGTCCTAATAAGATGTGTATTTTTTTAATTCCTAACGGATTCAGATGCCTCAGATAGGCGAGGCAATGTGATGGGATTGCTTAATGATTACTTTGCACAAGATGGTAGATTTAAGGTGGGTGTTGATTAAGAGGGCAGATTTAAGGTGGGTGTTGATTGGACATTTTTTAAAGGTTATATATTGTAATTGTGCCCACAGGAGCTAGTATGAGGGAGATCTTGTAACATGTGAGTTTGTCGAGTAACAAAATAATACAATGTAAACAAAAAAAAAAATATAAACAAAAAAGAATAATACAAAGTAAAATGTAAAAATGAGACTTAAACTAGAGACTTTACTTTTTAGGTTTAATACAAAGTAAAAAGTAAATATGAGACTTTGGAGTGTTTGTCCATAACAAAATAATACAAAGTAAACAAAAAAGAATAATACAAAGTAAAAAATAATAAATATTATGTCACCCATAAACAAAAAAGAATAATACAAAGTAAAAAATAAATATGAGACTTAAACTAGAGACTTTAGAGCATAGTATAAGGTGGCTCAGGTATTGCACTCAAGGAGCTATTCGAGGAGAGGTTTGCACCTCTAGAGATTTGATCCCTCCTATAGAGCCTAGGATTTGGATCTAGGCTGGTTGTAACCACATTGCATTGTATTTTAATGTTTGGGAACAACAACAAAATTTGCTAAATTTATTTTATTTTTTAATTAATTTTAAAAATATATTTTTTTAAATTTACAATAAATTTAGTTTTTTTAAATTGTAGTAAATTAATATAAATAGATACATGACATTACATATAAACTTTAATAATCATTTCGATATTTTTCTTTTAATATTTTGAGAAACAATTACATTAAATTCTAATTTGAAATTCAATTTTCAACTTAAATTTAAAACAACTTTACATGCAATTAGTCAAAGGTACATTAAAACTTTTTATATCTCAATTTTTAAAACACGTTTGCATGCAATCACTACTGAGTTAAAGCATGCCAACATTAAAATTTGATATTTATAACAAGTTGATATTTATAACAAGTTTGCCTGTAATCTCTCAGTTAAAGTTATTTATAGTTCCGTGGATGTTCTACTCGTATAGACCCATTTAAGGTTGGTTTTACAAAGCTCCATGAGAGATCAAATATGCAAACCTTCACTAAACTATAGCACACATCCCTCTCACCACCATGCTACAACACTTTGATACATGCATTCTTTTTTTTTATGGGACAGACAAACACTTCCCCTACCCGAGCTAGCCTTCTCGACGCAATAAAAATACCATGTTTCTAATTTTTTTCATTTTAATGTTTGCTAGGTGGGTTTTTATAAGATCTTGCTTTTGTCCTTTCTAATTTTAACCTTTCTACCTAGAAATATTTATTAACTGGTTATTGGTGTTCTCTCAAGTGATGTTGTTTTTTATTACTACTTGAATTGAAGAACATGTGTGGCATTGCTTCTTCACAACTGAGGAATCGAGTTGATATCTCAGTTCCAACTATACTTTTGATCTTCATGCGGTGGACAATTAACTCGCTAAACACACAAGTGGAGTTGAGAGAATATCATTTATGAGCATGCACACACAAGTGTAGTGCTTCCTTAGCCTCATGGAGGAGGAAAGGCACCTTCCTGGTGACGGTTTCATTGTTGCATGCAACACTCAGTGATGATGTCGAAGTTTCCATGCAAGATTGGACTCCACTAATCTAACTAAAGTGCAACTACGTGAAGAAGTAGTGTTACTTTTGTCTAGAAGAGAATGCTCTCATCTAAGGAGAATATCTCATACCAAGAACCCCTCAACATAAACTAAATAAACATAGGAAAAGATATAATAGATGCATGTGTAATATAGTGTGTAATATCTCCAATGAAGAAGACAATTTATCAAAAAGGGTTCATGGATTTTCTTTGATCTAAAATTGATTATCTAATGAATGACTATATGTGTGAGTTAAGCTAGATCTGCATGTATCCATATTTCCCTCTTGCACCATAGATTAAAAACATATAGAAAAAAAAACACTAGATAAATGTGTAATATCTCCAATAAAAAATGAAATCTAGGAAAAGGCTTAGTATATTATCTTCAACTTAAAATTGATTATCTAGTAAATAACTATATGGATTAACTATTATCCCCTCTTTCCCTCTTAATCAAGAAAAGAGCTTTTAGTTAATGTTTCTATGTGTGTTCGTTGGGCTTGTTAGGTTATATATTGTAAATGTTTTTTTTTTTTTTTCATTTTCTAAAATTAAACATTGTTCTATATTAGAGTGTTTTTTTATTATTTATTTTTATATATCTTCTATATATATTATTTTAAAATTATTTATGAATAATAAGTTTATTTTATTTTTCTTATAAATATTTATATTTAATAGATATTTATATTTAATAGATATTTATATTTAAACAATTTTGATATCAAATATGTTTTTCCTAAATTGAAGGAGAATGACACAAGTGTATTGTTTAGATTGATTGATTTTATGGTGGTCATTCCAAATTCTAAATAAACAATTATAACCAAAAAGAAAAAAGAAAAAAAACTGATAATTGATGCATAGATAAATCTTTATATAGAAGAAGCAGATGATAACTCAGAACAAGTAATAGATAATCTTTAACACTTAACTGGTTCGTGGCCATTAGTGGCTCTTAACACTTAACTTGTTTGTAGCAATGAGTAGCTCTTAACTTAAGTGACTTAAGTGACTGTTATATCTATTTTTTTCAAAACAAATTTATAAATACCATTTTTGTTCCTATTTATCTTTCAATGTTTTGTTTTGAAATACACTGCCTTTGAATTTTAGTTGGATTGAAAGGACGGAATACTGTTAACGGAATGGAGCTGTTCAGAGTCTTGATTAACATAGTATTTGGGATATCGCTCTTCGCACTATTTATCAAGCTTTTCATTGAATGCTACAGAAGACGTCAACAACTTCCAGCCCGAACCGGTCTGTCTGTGCGTGAACTAGAAACGCTGAACTGTGTCAAATACAAAGCAAGTTCCAGTGAATGTGAGTGCAGTATTTGCTTGTCAAAGTTGGAAGATGAAGAAGAAGTTCGAATACTGGCAGGGTGTAAGCATTCCTTTCACAAGAGATGTATAGATAAATGGCTTTCTTTGAAAAGCACATGTCCTTTATGCGTTATGCAGGTCGTTGTCATGCCCAATCAAAATAATGTTGAAGGGACTCTGATTGCAGAGAGGCCCGAAGCCATAATTGTAGTTATATCCTCATAACCATATAATGTAATGAAATTTATAATTTCAGGCTTTTAGGATCCGATTAATCCATGTGATTGATTTTTATAAATATGCATTAGACTCGTCCGTTTATCATGATTCTTTGAGTGATTAAACTAGTTTGATTCCGTTTTTTCTGGGTCTGTATCCGTCAAAAGTTTTAAAAAAAATGTATAAGAATATTTGCATCGAGTTTATTTTGAGTATTACACCATATAAATCCTCTGCAAACTTTTACTGAGACACACACAGATAAAAAAAACTAGACAGACCTCCATTTACGGCTACCGGCTCCGCTTAGGAGAAAAATGAATGGGTGTAAACCCAAGCAACAATAACAATGAAAACAACTCTGGTTTTTTTCATGAAGCCGCAGCAAATCTAGAGGGAAAGTATGAAACAAGCCCTTGCTAGTTTACTCGACTGTAAAACATTCAATTACTTTTGATGCAATAAACTTATGAAAAATCGTATTCTCTTAATTCCTTAACCTATTCATTATGATGGGACTGTCAGCAAGAAATAGCAGTTTTATATATAAAGACTTCATTCTCATAATGATCATCTTGCATAAGACGGTGAATCTAAGGTGGGTGCTGGTTGGGAGTTCTTTTAAAAAGTTATATATTCAAACTGCAACTACATTCCATTGCATTTTAGTGTTCTGGGAACATTGATGGGGTTTTTAATATCTATGTTTATTTTTCAATCAAACCCAAAAGCATCCTCTAAAACTTTAGATTAAATTCACGTGTATGTATGACAGTACACTGAAGCTTCAATGCAAACCACTTCAATTTTTGTTTGAAGTACTGAAATTAAATTCCTTGAAGCAAGTTTTCAAGTTACATGCAATGGCTGGATTTAAAAATTAACCTATATTGCATGCGATGGCTGGATTTAAAAATTAACCTATATTGCATGCGATGGCTGGATTTAAAAATTAACCTATATTGCATGCAATGCTAGTGCAACGGCGAGGGCTTTGTACTTGGGTAAGTATTCAACTCCCTCAATACTGCAATGGTGTCTGGTAGGGTTTTTTGGGGCTTTCCTGATGGTTGCATTTGGCTACAGTCCACTGGTGTTATTTTCGATGGATTGATAAAACCCTTCCAAAACCCTCAACTTGACGTCAATAATGTTCTGGCTTTAAATTTTGTTATTTCAATGATGTATTTTGTTTGCCATTATATTGTTGTCCTAAGCCGTTGTTGAGCGAAGCGGCGAGGAAAGGGCCAGCCTCGCCTACACTTTTCTAGCTTACTGGTTACTTGGGCTATGTGCATCCATTTCTTGGAGTATGAAATCCATTTCTTACCTGTAAATCGATGTCCATTAAGAGACCCGTTTTTTAAGTTCATTGACGCCATGTGGAGGATTAATTGTTAAATCTTTGGAAGATCCTCTGGGTCTGGATTTAGCTTGTCATTCTTATATATAAATCGATGCGCATGAAGGAATGCTCCATAAAAATTTGGTGTGCTTCTCATGTGTAGAATGTAGTGTTGGATGTTCTCACGTATATGAATACTGTCAAGCAAGTCACAGTTGGGTTTGGAATTTCGTGGATTCAAATTTAATTCTAAGACAATCAATCTGTATACTCAAAACACCTAGAGATTTCTTGGGAATTCCCTAAGAATTAAAACTCTCTTACAACCCCTCGCAAGCCAATGGTCATGCATTAGATTCGAAGCTTGGTTGAAATGTTAGCCTCAAGCCAGTTTAAATAATGAATGATTGCTTTAGTTTTGATGATAAAATCTTCGGGTTGTTTAACTCTTGAGTTAAATGGCCAATCTTGCCTAGATATTTCTTGGGCATTCCTTGATAATTAAAACCCTCTTACAATCCCTTGTAACACAATGGTCATGCATTAGAGTGAGAACTTGGTTGAAAGATTAGCCTCGAGCGAGTTTAAATAATGAATTATTGCTTCAATTTTGATGATAAAATCTTCTGGTTGTTACATTGTTTCTTACCCAATACCCAATATTCATTAAATTCATGCAAATTTCTGAGATGGTAAAAGGAGCAGCTCCTTCTATTCTCTATATTACAGTCTCGATCGGAGCATTGGTATAATGGATGGATTACACCCTTTTGCTTATGTGTAGAGCTCACTATTTGTTGGGCACAAATTTCTGTATGTCGTAGTGGCTAGTGACATGGTTAAAGGCATGAGCTATATGCTCATATGCATGGTAAAACATGATGCGAACAATTAGTTTAGATTTGGCCTATTTGTGTTTTGACAATAAATGGCGTTTTTTTTCTTGTATCTATATTAATTATAAACATACAACCCGTGTAGTGGTTGTAAGGTTCACAGATTGGTTCCACCATACATGTTCATATTTCCTTTTAAGCCCAAGTTCCTACTAAAGTCGGATGCGATTCGTTGTTGATATGATAGATTGTTACATGTTAGCCTATTTTCATAATTCACTAAAGAATGCCCTCGAATTTGATGGGAGAAATAGAAAAAGGTTGATTTCACAGTGTTAATCCCACAAATGCATAGTGTTAATCTCACAAATGTATCAATTTAAAGAAAATACGAAGGGATGAAGAGAAAAGATTAATTAAACATAACTTCCACTTGAAATTATTTGTCTAAGGACATTTGCAGCATTGGAAACTAGTCTAATAGAAATTCATGTTTTCAGTCGTTGAATCAACATATGGTTTCCAAAAGGTAGCAGCATGAATAGAATGAAATGAGTTACAAGTCTGTGAGTCTAATGTGGTGTCTCCCTCGTTGTAGGAGTAGAGTTTAGCCTTCTTGCAAAGACTCATTCTTGTCTAGTTGCAGTGGTTGAGAACATTGTTTTCTAGACAAGTGTGGTGTACATGAACAAAAAAGAAGCCTGAGCCTATGCAATGTCCTGTGCATTCATGATGTGTATATAGGAAAGGAGACAATTCTATGCAAGCATGTGCTAATATTAACTAGTTATGCCAATGCGAACATTTCATGGGTATAATGATTACAGGGATCACTGCCTCTTTTGGTCAGTTTTATCACATCGATGTCGTGAAAAAATAGGGAATGAATCGAATAGATGATATCTAATGGATGATAACCCAGAAAAGAAGTTTCTATAATAGAGTATACAAATAACAGTACCATATGGATCTTGATAATAGTGCTTAATAGAAATCAAGGGTAGAGCAATGACAATAGTAGTTGTTTTGCCACTAGACTATTACTCTAATCATGCCTATTGTGCATGACCATATAAATCTAATGCTTGAAGCTTTATGTTATGTTAGGAGTGCTTTCTAGACATGCCACTAGTGTTGAGTATGAGCACATGGCGCTCTAGCTAAGAATAGTTGCTTGATTTATGGAAACTGATATATATCATGCAATGTGATCAGGATTTATGAATTTTTGAGAAATTATGTCTACAACATTGAAATTGTGCTTGTATCATTGAAATTATTCTCAAACCATTGAAATGCTAAATGTCACAAGCAAGCAAAGTTCCTAAAGGCCTCTTATAATGACTCCCTAGTGATGCATAGAGTTAGTAAAGTTTAAGGAAAAGGATCAAGTTTGTTGATGTCAATTCCTTTGACAGGAGTTTTGATAATTTACAAAATAATGTCCTTGAATTTGAACCACGCACTGCATTGATTTTTAAAATTTTATGAAGGGATAGAATGAAAAGGTTAAATGGACAATTTCTAATTAATTTGATTAAAAAAACAAGTTCTCTATGCTAGATCTCGTTCATGAAGGCCCCTTAAAGGAGATCCCCAAGGATACACAGTTTTGGTGGTTTAATGCAAAGGATCAAGTTTATTGATATCAATTCCTTTCATAGGCTCTCTTGATAATTCACAAAATAATTCCCTTCAATTTGAACCGCACAATGCATCGATACAATGTCCACTTAATTTCATTAATAATACAGGTTCTCTATGCTAAATCTCACAAATGAGCAAAGCTCCTAAATGGTTAAATGCAAGGGATCAAGTTTATTGATACCAATGCCTTTCACAGGCTCTTTTGATAATTCACAAAACAATCCCCTTGAATTTGAAAGGTATAATGTATCAAATTATTAAATTTTATGGATAGCCACAGAGAAAAAGGTTAAATAAATAGTTTTCCCTTGAAATTATGCATACATACGGACTTCTACAACACTGGAAACTAATCTGATAACAACTCATGTTTTTAGTTATTAAACTACTATATGGTGATAGGCCTATGAGTAGATAGTCTCATGTTGTAAGAAAACTTGACTGCATGATTGCTTCAGCTTCATGTCGCTATCGAATGCAAGGACAACTAAACGCCTCTTTAGCGTCAGCTCCAGCTCCAGCTTCAACCAGCTTTTCTGTCAATTGACGCTTCGCTGTCAACCAGTTGAAGAAGTCGGACTACTTGTAATTGTCAGCGTTTAAGGAAGAAGAAGTTGGAAGCCCATCTGTGCTATGGCTTATTCTTAGTCCATGTATTATGTTTAAATATGCATGCAATTCATCCATTTTTTCCAAATATTTGAGCATTTAGAATTATTTTGGCAATATATTATGTAACTTTGACGTTCGTGTCAATCTAATTATTCTGGAAAATTATATATATATATATATATATATATATATATATATTCAATATATTCAATTATTTTGGCAATATATTCAATATATACCATGTGTATTATACAACTCTGAAACTTTCTTATGCTACTGGATGTTGGGTTTTTTTTTTAAATTTCAGCACATTTTCTTGTTTGAGTACTGAGATTACAAGTCCTTATTATGGGAGAAAGAGTCATCTGCGAGAACTGGATTAAGGTTTCTGGATATCTTTTGGGGCTCCAAGAGATACAAAAGACGGAGCTACCGTGACTGCAAAATCAAACAAAAACGTTGGTTACTGAGTTGAATCTCTCTGTCAAAGTACTACTAAATTGCTGAGATGAATCTCTATCGCTTGTTCAGCTAATAAGGAGCGTGATTTACTCCAAACATATTTCGAGTAATCTAAAAGTAGAATTGGCCAACTCTTAGTAATTTCTTCTGTTTTACCTGGTCAGAATAATGGAACAATATGGCGCAGTAATTTAAAAAACAACTCTGAGATGGTGAAGAACACTAGTGAGGAATTTAGGAAAATTACTTAGAGTAAGATAATTATGATTTTATATTTTATAATTTGAGGTGGACTATTATAAATAATAATAGATTATAAATAATAAAAATAAATAATTATAAACAATTATTTGTTTATAGTTTTATAATTTGATAATTTGTTCTGGTAAAATTTAAATTTCGACATGTTTAAATTGTATTTTTAAATCTATAAATAAATTCAATAACCTCAAATACTTCTATGGTACCAAAATTATGCAATTTCCATAACTAATATATGTGATTCCAAATTTTTTTAAAGATTTCCAACTGAAATATAGGAACAAAATTAGATAGAAAATATGCTCAAAAAAAAGTTGAAAACTTAAATATTTAGACTACACCGATAACTAAAACATATAATAACACTTAATTTATGGTCTATCTTGATTTATCATATATACTTTGAAAAACAAAAATGTAAAAAAAAAATATAAAAAATAAAGATTAATCTTAAAAAGCCTTGCAAGGGCAATGCAGATTTGTTGATTGTATATCTCTTGAATTAACTAGTGTTAAGAAAAGGAGATGGATATGATTGTCTATCTCTCGATTAACTAGTGGTAAGAAAAGGAGATAGATATAATTGTCTATCTTTATTATTTAGTGGTAAGAAAAGGAGATGGAACCCGCTATCCATAACATAGTCATTTAGTTATAGAAAGGTTATATATATATATATATATATATTTTTATACATAATATAGTCATTTAGAAAGGTTATCTCTCGATTAACTAGTGGTAAGAAAAGGAGATGGATGCAATTGTCTATCTCTCTATTATCTAGTGGTAAGAAAAGGAGATGGAACCCGCTATCCATAACATAGTTATTTAGTTATAGAAAGGTTATATAATTGTTTTATACATAACATAGTCATTTAGTTATAGAAAGGTTATATAATTGTTTTATAATTATGTTTAAAATTTTTCTTTTAAGCATGTGATATTTCAAAAAATTGTGTTGCTGAAATTTGTCTATTATTATCATTTTTAAGGGTCATTTTCACAACTATGAATAAGTAGAACATGATAGAAGAAAAGAGTGACTCCTCTCAATGTAAGATGTTATCATTTTTGAGATTTCATTGATTTTGAAAATGAAAATGTTTCAAAACACATATAACCATAAATAAATGGGCTCTTGAAGCATAAATAGCTTATGATCATTACACACCAATCAATATCATCCCAACAAAACATATCCAGTATAAAAAACACACAATACCTTACAAAATAGAGAGGGACCTTAACAATGTCACTATGTTTGCATTGAAGAACAACATACATTCAACTTACCAAATTCACCAAAAAGAAAGAAAAAAAAAAGGTCTTAGAAAGTGCTTCTCATAAATAAATGAAAAAAAACTCAACTACCTTAAGATTGTGCGAAATGATAAATTCTTAGAAATACAGTATTTACATTGAATATAGTATCATCTTCTGTTTAATAATCTATGCCTATCAAATTGAACCTTTGTAAAGGGTTCATGACTTTGCATAGGCATGCAAGTTAACTAATCCAATTTATTTTACTATTCGAAATTTTAGACCTTCATGTTGTTCATAAACCAAACCTGTACCCATATGGAGAAGAAACAAAGAAAATCATTTAATAGGAAGCATTCATATTTCTAATTTTTTCACCCATCCCAATCGTGAGTGTAATCAATCCTAGGCCTTCATGAGTCCACTACATTGGATGGTAGAACTCAATTTCTATATTGAAAACATAATAAAAATGAGTGAAATCTCAGCTAGATGCATATAACATGAGATGAAGGGGATGAAAATCCATGAAGAGAGTTGGAGAGGCAAGTGACAAAAATAAATTTGTGGAGGCGAGGGTGTGAGGCCACATTTGGATGGAGGTGATATTGTCAATCAATTTGACATGACAAGGGGAGGAAACATATATTATTGGAATTTGCATACTTCAATATATTTATATTATTTCTATCGTTACTCACCAAACAAGACTTATTGTTTTAATGATATTCATTTTCTCAATACTCCTTTTTAAAGGCTTTTTTTTCAAACTAAACATTTTATTGAATTCCAAAATTTCACATTCTCACCTTATTTTTTATATATATGTAATATGATTTTTGATGATTTTATATCCTAATATAACTAATGTAATTAACCAAAGTTAATAATTTTTTTCATATGATAAGAGGAGAGGGGATGATACATGCCTTTCCATATCTACAAAACTTGTTAAATAGAGATGGCATTGCATCTTTGTTACTCACGATGTTGAATATGTAAGTATTAGCCTTGCTAATAATGTGGAGGTCTTAGATATACTCCAAGTCCAAGCACCCTCGATATCCTTTCATGGTCATCAGTTCGTACTTAAGAGTTTTGCCAACTAAAAATCAACCTTGAGAAGAAAATGAAATCCAATAGGATGTTATTCGGCTTGATATCTCACCTAAAATTTGTCATTCGACTTGTCCAATAGATATGTCACCAAGTTGTTTTTTCACCAATAACCGCTCTTACTTTATGACGCACACTTCACTTGCTCTCACAGAAAAAAAACAGAAAATAATGTCATATCCATACTTTGTGTTGAAAAATACAGCACTCTCTTTCTATCTTTATATGATGTTATGGTCAAGCAAAATATTCAAACACACCTATTCGGAGGGGGGTTATTATTCTAGAGGTGCGTTTTATTGTGAATCAAATTTTTATTAATATTATTTAAAAAATTATACTATCTAAATTTGGTATCATAATGATTTAGTTATAGAATGTTTATATAACTGTTTTATTTTAATGTTTAAATAATTATGTGGAATTTTTTTTTTAAGAGCGTGACATTTAAAAAAGTTGTGTTATTAAAAATATCATCACTTTAAAGAAAGTATCTATTTATGGTTGATTTCCATTTGTCTTTGTTTTTTTACTCGTAAGTTTGTTGGGATAACCTATGGTTTGCACAACTCTATAATGATTCACCTAGCATTGGCATGCAAGTTAACTATTCCAATTTATTGTACCATTCAAAATTTTATACCTCCTTGTTACTTATAACCAAAACTTCTTCCCATATGGAGAAACAATACCTCAATCCATGGATGAAGCGAACTATAACATGAAGCATTCATATTTCTAGGTTTCTTGTCATTGTTAATTGTGATTGTAATTAATTCTAGGAATCCATGAGAGCACTACATTGGATGGTAGAACTATATTTTTATATTGAAAACATAAGACAAAAGAGTGTAATTCCAAGAAGGGAGTGAGAATCCATGAAAAGAGTTGGAGAGTCCAGCAACAAAAATAAGCATGTGGAGGTTATGCCATTAAGTGACATTTGAATGGAGGTGTGTTTGTGAATCAATTTGACATGACAAGGGATAGAAACACAAGTTTTTGGACCTTGCAAACTTCAATATATTTATATTCTTTCTCTTAATACTCACCAATCAGGGCCTATCATTTGATTTATATTCATTCTCTCAATACTCGATCCTTAAGGTTTGTTTTTTTCCTTGGGAGATTCACTTTGTGAACCTAAGGTAAAGCATATGCATTCATAGGATATTAAAGAATACCCCTAATTTCACTAGATATTGAGGAATTCCTCCAAGAGTCCCTTTGGTGAACCCCCCTCCGAATACACTTTTCCAATTTAAAATTAAAAAATAAAAGTTATTTTAACTAGATATCCTAGGTATCCATTCTCCCCTGAAATTTTTAATACTCCTTTTTATTTTTACCCTTAGTATGGTGGTATGGCACAACTCGTATAACCCCTAGAGACCTTGCAAGGGTGAAATATGAAATATTAGTCAGAGAAAATATGTCAATATAGGGAATGACACCTTAAACACAAGCCAACTTCATACAATATAGTCATTCCAATCGAATTCACACCACGTTCACTCACAAATCATACATAGTCAAATGCTACTCTGAAACAAAACATAACTGGATCCACACCACCTTCACACACAAATCATCTTTATTTAAAAACTAATCTAATTTTACACACAGCTAGATTCACACCAACTTGAAACATAGAATAAATATGCAAACCCCAGAATACCCTATTCAACTTCCTATATACATAATTATATCCGCCCCTAATATTTATATATTTTTAATATATTAAAAATACCCCTTTAACCTTAGATATTAGGCAATATATTGCTTCAGTGTGAGGTACCATTTTTGACAAAACAGTTTTGGTGTGGACAAAGACAAAGTGAAAGTGGTTTAGCAAAGTGGTCAACTCCAATGAAGCGGCCAAGAAAATAGGAAAACGGTCATATTGATCGAGTAAATGGTCAGAGTTGAGTTAGTTAGTTAGGATTGGTCCACATTGTAATAATGAGTCGATTAGGAAGTTAGTGGGGTAGTGTGAGCATGTAAAGATTAGCGCGTCCTATAAATATGTAATAAGAAGTTTTGTGGTTATGTTCAGGTAGTAGAGGTAGTCGAGTTTTTTTCTATGTAATGAAGATATCTGCTATGTCTGTCGGAGATGTTTTAGGGAAGCTGAGTTGCTAATCTACAGTTTGTGTGCACAGATCCATTGTAATACATGAATAAACCTGTAAGTTTTGCTTGAAGTGCTTATTTGGATGTGACTCATAATAAAATACAAGCACTTCTACGGTTTTTCCCAGATAGTTTTTCCATGGAAAATATGGTGTCCCCAAGTGTGTTGGTGTGTATTGTGATGTGATATGATATGTGTTTTTTTCCTCTGTTTAATAATGATTCAAATGAATGTATGATGGGTTTAGTTGTATGAACACTTAATGCAACATATTAATCTTGTTAAGTTATGAATTATCTCGATGTTATGGACCTGTCGAAGCTCTGATATGTCGATGCTCTCTAGTAAAATCTAATGATGATATAACGCTCGTCGAGTATTCCCCTTTTGTACTGCATGAAGTCTGGTTCTTGTAGTCCCCATAGATACTTCGGGTGAGACTTCATCTTCTCTGCAGGAGTTGTTGAAAGGGATTAATTCACTTTCGGGCCAGTGTCTGTGGATAGGTTGCTTGTTGGTGAGTGTTAATTGTTGGACCTTGGTCAAAGTAAAAGTGCACCAACAAATGGTTATGTTTCAAGGAATAGCACTTTGAGGTGAAGGGGAATGTTTTGGCATCCGACTAAGTGGAGATTTAGGATTGGGTAGATCTGTAACTGGAAGAATTTGCAAGTAGAATAACAAACATCCTCGATTGGATTTAATGAAGACTAGTTAGGTAAGTATGTTTTCACTGATATTCATGAAGTGTTCTTCGGTGAGTTCCTAGTGATATTTCATGAATGGTTAGTAGGATTGACCAAATATAAGACAATTTCTAAGGAGGCGAACCTAGATATTGGACACCTAAGTTGATACAACAACTGAAAGGTGTGAACAATCAAATCTCTTGCATAGTGGATTTTTGGCTAGACAATCTGTTGGAGGGGTATATTACAGAATTTGTTGTTGACACTACCAATTCCTATAGTGCAGAAAAACATGAGTTCTTTGAAGGCCCGCACGGTAAGTACCTCAAGTTGTTGAACTTGTCAATCAAAAAGCTCCTTAGTGAAAAGGGTGTAATGTGAATGGAGTTCGAAGAGTAGAGCGATTATGCGCGATGGGCATGGGTATTGTACGGATGAAAATATCAGCGGATTAATGGAATGATATGAGATGATTAGAGGAGACGAAATTGAACTAGACAAAGAGTGTGGATTTCTACAGAGTGGAAGACAGTTTCAGTCAAACAAGAGGAGGATAACTACAACAGAAAATAGGGATTGTGGTGCGACTGAGAGGAGAAACTATGAACTAGTAACATAGCTTGATGATTATTATAGTAACAAAGATGAAGAGACCATCTCATTTCCAAGGAGTAAGAAGGATCTGAAGGATCATTCCATACTTGAGGTTGTGACATACCCACGACCCCACGTACACACAGCGTACATCTATAGAGATTGAGGTAAGACCTAATATTTCTTCACATTTTGTTCCAACTAGTCAGATTAGTGGTGGTAGTCCAAAGAGTACTTCCCCGAGTTGGAAGGCTCCAAATTTTTGTCCATTAGTATTAAATCAATCAAATCCCCAGAGGTCTAGAATGGTTGGGGACGACACGAAGTTTCCTATTTTTAATGGGAACAGATCAGAATATCCAGAACAACCCTGGTTCATATGTAATGCAGTATGGATTGTGAAACAAGTTCTATATGACAATGTCAAGCTGGTGTAGTTTATCATGACCTTCAGGGGTCGTGCCTTATACTGGTTTATGAAATTTTTTGAAGTTACTAGTAACCAGCTTGTGAAGACCTTAGCAGAAGTTAACGAGGGATTGAAGATCGAATTTAAGAAGTCTGAGTCTAAATCTTAGTGTATTACTGAGCTGAAAGAAATCAAGAAAGCACCGAATGCGTGTATTTGGGAATATGACCAGTGATTTAAAACATTGATGGCTTGTATGAGCTTTTTGATGAATGATCTACAACATAAGGAATGGTTATTGTTGCATTGTTGCCTCACATCAGAATTTCACTTATACACCAATATAAGATACTGACACAGACGGAGGCCTTGGAATTGGCTATGAAATTAGAAGAATCACCTATTTGAGAGACTGGCGCTGGTATGGCTCAAATCCAGTTGTGGTTAGAAAACTTGTCAATTCAAATCCAAGATATTAAGAAGGGAAAAGAAAAGCGTAAATATGTTTGGTGCACTATATGTGAAGAACATGGAAATTCCAAAGATCAATGTACAACATTTCATGATTATCTTAATGATGGTAATTCGATTCCATTAAATCATGTTGTCTAGTGTCGAATCTGTCATACCAAAGGACATTGACTAGAAGATTGCTACTTACTGCAGAACATGGTAAGTGCTCCTCATAACTTATGGTGTAAGTTATGTATCCATGCGGACATGAAGAGAAGCACTGTCGATCATACCACTTGCTTACTGAGCAGAGTGTGGACACATTTCTGATGAAGGGAAAAGTTCAAGCTGAAATAAGTGAACTGCCATTTAATCAACCACGAGGTGGATTTAGGGGCCATGGATGAGAAGGATTTGTTCGAGGAAGAGGACAGCTCATATTTTATAACTGTGGCACCCATGGACATTAATGTAGAGATAGCTTGCATCCTGCTACATCTTGTACATATTGCAGAGTGCTAGATAATACCATTGAAGATTGTACATAGCTTATAGTGAAGTGGCAAGTGGAGCATAATCAGAATCAGAATCAAAACGTATATAGTATCTCTGCAGAACCAAGAATGAATCAGCCTATTGTTGATGTAGTAACAGGAGGAGGAGCTATGATGAGTGGGGACAAGAATGGCTCCAATAATCTGAGAGATCCGAGAGTAAGGCCGGTAGCTCAGAAGCTATCGCAACTTGATACTCAGAAGGAGAAATGTATATTATTTGAAGCACAAAATGAATTTCATAAGGGTGTGTCAACATCCTCCCCACCTCCCAATATTGAAGAAGAACCTGTGTACAACATGCCACCTCGCTTTGACAAGTCTATGCCCAAGAAGAATTTAGGAAAGGTAAGTGCTCTTCATTCTTTCCTAAAAAGTTGTTTATCTTTGGTTAAAGATGAGAATTCCCTAAGGGAATTGCAAATGTTAATTGGGGAATCTGAGGAAGAACTAGGACCCGATAGGATTGTTAATCATGTTTAGAGGAAACTCAAGACTAGTTGAGAACTGCGACTTAATGCACAGATTGGTGATTACGGCATGGATTTTATTATTTTAGATTTGGGTTCAAATGTAAACATCCTGACCAAATAAACATGGGAGAATATGGGTAAGCCAAAGTTAGTATGGTCACCTATTCATTTATGGCTAGATAATCAGCATAAAGTAATATCATTTGTTCAAATGGTTGGGGTTCCTGTCAGAGTGGAAGGGCTATGCACATATGAAGACTTTGAAGTGATAGATATTGTCGACTACACAAATCTGTATCCTGCATTACTAGGGATTGATTGGGAAATTCAGAATCATACTATCATAAAATTTAAGAAGAGAGTTCTGACATTTGAAAATGAGGAAATTAGAGTTGTCACAACTCTGGATCCACTGGAAGCGAAGAGATATGTAGAACCAAACAAAGGTGATTATGATGCTCAATATCTAGACAACATTAAAATGTATCCTCCAGGATCAATGACTTTATAATTCTTATAGCAGCTGGTACGCTCAGTTGGTGAAGTGTTAGTTCCTGGTCATCTGATTCTGGCGAAGCTCTTGAAAATTGGCATAATGAGTTACATGAAGTTTCTATGCGAATATGTGCTCATGTGACAAAGTCACTACGTGCGGTGGGAATAGAGGTATGTAGTCTCCCTACTTATGAAGGTTTACCCAATGTGGATCATTTTATCAATGAATTTGAAGGAAAGGTACATGAGAAACAACGCTTATTAGCCCTGGATGTCACCTTGAAAGCAACACCGATGAGATGGTGGGATAAACATAATAAATCTATAACTAGTTGGTCATAGTGCAGAAGATACTTAGAAATTCAGTTAGAGAAGGGATCATATATATTGGAGAGAAATATATAGGACTTACTAGTCCCGATGATCATTTTTCTACATGTAGTACAATCTGGAAGAATATACGCAGACAAGAGTGGGTGCACATGTTCATCTATGCACTTGACATTATTCGGAGAAGTTGGTATAGGTCACTGGAACTGCGATAAGGAATGATAGAATGGGACACTCTGTCTTCCATTTTTAAACACACATTTAACTATGAGGATAAAAGTCCCACAATATATGCAGCTTTGCAAACAATTAAGGCTAAAATTTTCAAATAAATTCTAGGACTAGTGTCTAAACTACTAGAGTGTACTTCGACAGTTGAGAAAATGATGGAATGTTACAAAATTAGTGGTGGACCAGAAGATGACGGCCCAAGGGATACCCATATTCCATAAAGTGAAGGAAGTCGTTATTTGAAGGGGCCATACATATCATCATATAAATTCCTACACCCATTGAATATTAGAAAGGTAAATATTGTCTCTATTAAGAACCCAAAGTTTACAAATATAGGTGATTACTGGGATAATGAAATCGTGGAAAAAATTATTGACTTATTGCATGAGTTCCAAGATTTGTTTCCTACAAATTTTTCAGAAATGAAAGGTATAGCTAGAGATCTAGGTGAAATGAAGATTCCTCTAAATCCCAATGCTAATGCAATTAAGCAGCGGTCATATAGATTAAATACACGGTACAAAGAAGCGGTCAGAGTAGAGCTCGGCAGAATGATCGATGCATGAATCATTGAACATGTTGAAGAATCATAATGGATCATTCCTATGGTGGTCCAAGACAAGAAGACTGGAGAGATATGGATCTGTGTTGACTTGCAGAAGTTGAATGATGCTTGTCTACATCATCCCTTTCCAACTCCGTTTACAAACGAAATGCTCAAAACTGACATAGCCCAGGAAGCCTTCTCCTTCACAGATGGATTCTCTGGATATAATCAAATTAATATTGCTAAGGAGGATCGACATAAAACAACCTTTGTGATAGAGTGGGGCTATTTTCAATACACAATAACTCCTTTTTGGGATGAAATTTAAAATAGTTTTCAAATGTGGAATAGTTGCAATAAGTGGTAGAAATTATAGGTGTTAATTACAAGGAGGAAGAAGAAAGAATCAAAGTTGGAAGAAGGAATAGAAGTGGTTCATATTGTTAAAGAGGTGAAAGAAAAAAAGAAATAAAATATGAATACATTCAATGATTGTTGATTTATCAACAATCATGTGTAATATCTCAATTTTGACTCCTAGAATTACGATGTAATGAATTTTGTATTATTCATATGATGCGGTTTATGTGATAGGTATCAAGTCATGGGGGTTGAGATATACTTATTTCATATTGTAAATATGTGAAATGAATTATAAACATTCCTATTGTGAATCTTCGGGCCAAGGCCCAACTAATAAATACATAGGATTCCAAATGGTGGGCTAGGTTTACAACGTGTTGAATTTATTCTTCATGATATGCTCATGTATATATAAAGGCACATGTGTAATGAGGAAAATACATAATAATATAATAGCCATAGTAATGGTTACTTTAGGGAGAAATAAGGGGACTAAGATACCATAATATCAGATGGGGAAAAGGGTATGTTGGGTGATTTGAGCTTGCCATTGTACTTTGGAGTACTACCATTTCTTGCCCATGCTTTCTTAGAACCTTCAAGACATAAATTTTTGAGTTGAGGATGTGTACTAAGTACAATTCTCATGTTTGTCATATCCTTTAGAAGAGAGAGATATTTCATTGTCTTTTCCATGCACTCTATGATCATTAATGAACCTATTCACAAGGAATGGAAAGACCAACTCCAATGTTATGGGAATTATTTTCCTTAATTTTCATTATTGTTATGGTTGTTATGATTGATATGGAAATTTGTTTGCCATTGGCTATGGCTGGTAAGAACCCATAGAAGGTAGGAGAGCTTGCTGCTAAAAAAGTGGAAGGAAATGGTATGGTTAGAGAGAGATGCCATGCCTGGAATGCCCACAATAGCAAAGGCTATACCTTTAGACCTGTAACCATTTTATTGGTACTTATTGTTTAACTTGAGGCCAAGTGTTTCATGTCCTTGGTTATTACTATAAGGCATAAAATAAATTGGACTCCAGTCTACAAACACTGAAGAGCACTATAAATGAAGAGTACCCGAGGGACTATTTAGAAAATAAATATTAGGCCTTGCTATGTTGTTTAGGGAAATGGAAGAGATTTCCATGGCTTATCTGATGGCAAGAAGAGATTCCTCCTAATTTGCTCATGACCAAATAATCTTTTGGTTTGAAGAAAAATATTTCCAAATCCCCCCCACATTTGAATTTACTCACATTTTTGGTGGTGGCTTGGGATTGATTGGCAAATAATGAAGTGGGTTCTAGGTAGGAATCATTTTCCTTATTATCTATTACACGTAATATTCATAATTATAATTGGTTTGTCCATGTAAGTTCTTTTTCAATATTGCGTATTGTGGTTTTAAAATGGAAATGAAAAATTTTAAACCTCACATTCCAAATCCAAAAATTCCAAACATACTCTATTGTAAACCCTAGAATTCCTAATGTAAAATCTGAATTTTTGGATATTTAAGAAAATGCACCACCAGTTATGGATCAAAATGTTGGGTTACTATTGGAGATGAAACAAGAATCTTTTGAGGGTTGGAGATCCACTTTGATTCACTTGCTTAACCCAAATTAGCAAATCATATGGAATTATTAGTACAACTAGCCAATAAAATAGGATGCTTTATAATATAAAATTGTATAGAGAGTACAAGCACATTGAATATGAAAACATGTTGTATTATGAAGCAATAAAATTTTTAAGATTAGCAAATATAATGTCTTTACTCTTTTCATAAACATTCATATGTGTGGAAACCTAAACACTAAGAGAACTCGTGTTCCTATCAATTGGTGCACCACTCTCTAATAATTGATAGTTGTATGAATAGGTGGTGCACCAATTTTGATGTGCTACCACATACGAATAGGGAAATTCCAATATATCTTTTGAGGAAATAGTATGTAGAATTTATGTTAGGAAGATATGTTAACTATTTTCAACACATTGCATTCCAGATGGATGGATTTTGGATGTTGCGTCATTGTCTAAATGTGGGGCATATAGATTTCCCAATATTTTGACACCATAGGGATTTACCTGAGCTTCATTTTCCACCTACACCTTGTTTGATTCCAAAAACCTAGGAAGCACCACTCTAGTTGATGCAGAGGAAGGTGCATCTTGACACCTTTGTTGAGGGTATTCACCAACAAGGAACAACATATATTGGTGGGATAGGACCATATTTTAGTGCCAATGGATTCAATAATTCATCTTGTAGTGGGTGTGTACAAAAGTATACAAATTTTGGGTTGGACAATCTTATAGCGAAGGACACGATTTTTATCCACATTATTGGAGATGCTCACATGGTAGACTTGCATCCTTCAAAGTTGACCCCTACCAGGAAGAAATGGTAGGAAAGGAGAGGAAATTATTTCAAAGTGTCTAGACATATTTCTTATATCAGAGGCCCTTTTGGATAGTCCATGGTTGTTGAAATATTCAGGCAGCTAAGGTGTCATATCAGATCATAGACATATTCTCCTACAAGTGGAGTCAAGGGAGAAAAATCCACCTACTCCTTTGAAGTTCAACGGAGTAGGTGATATCGCCTACTCCTACAAGTTGTGGGTGTAACGGGTTTCCTGTGTCCTGGTGGAACCAACATTTTCCACCATTCCCCCCAATTCATTAACCAACAGTTCTGGATTAAGTCACATTCCTTTGCTTCACAAACAATGCTACAATCGAGAGATACTCTCTATCACTCTCGGCTTCACTTCTAGGAAAAGGAGGTGGTTAGAATTGAAGAGTGAGTATGATTTTGATATCTTGTATATCAAAGGGATAATGAACAAAGTGAGTATTGCAACTGAAGACCAATTTTCAAGAGAAGGAACTAAAACTGAAATTGGATGATAGTTGGTACAAGGAAATCAAGATGAAGCTTGAAAATGAAATCATGAAGGTTCCTAAGTATGAGGGTTACACACTTGAAGAAGATGGGTTGTTGAGATACAACTAGAGGATGTGTATGACAGTGAATGAGGAAGTTCAAAACTTTATATTATTTGAAGCCCATAGGGAAGCATATATGGTGCATATGGGGTTAAGAAGTTGTGCACATATTTTAAACCATTATTTTTCTAGCATGGTATGAAGAAGGATGTTGTTGATTATGTGGCAAGGTTCCTTGAATGCCATCCATTGAAGGCTGAGCATCACAATCCACACGGTGTTATTAGAGCCTCGTGTCATCCCCGAGTCAAAATGGGAGATGATATCAATGGAATTTATAGTTGGATTTCCGATGAACTCTGGGAGGAATGATTCCATTTTTTTCGTAGTGGATACATTGACCAAGAGCATGCACTTCATTCTAGTAAAATTTACCTATCAAATGTCAGAGATAGCATGGGTCTTTGTCAAGGAGGTTGTATGATTGCATGCCATACCTTGAAATATCATTTCAGATAGCAAGTTAGTATTTACAGGGATACTTTTCGTACACTTCTAGGAAGCTTTGGGTATGTATCTGAAATTTAGTACCACATATCATCCTCGGAAAGACAATTAGAAAGAGAGATTCAACCAATTTTTAGAGGACATGCTGCACATGTATGTGATGGACCGGTAGAATTGTTGGGAGGAATATCTATCAATGATAGAATTCACTTACAAAAACAATTATCAGAGTTTGATATAGATGGAACTATTTCAGTTCTTTTACAAAAGGCCTTGTGGAACACCCTTGAGTTGGGGTTGCCTCAAGGACATGGCCCTTGTAGGTTCATAGTTTATCCAAGATATGGAAGAGTAGATGAAAACCGTCCATATGCGACTGAAGGAAGCACATGATAAGCATAAGAGTTACGTCAATGCACACCAAAGCAACCGAAGTTATGAGGTTGGGGATAAATTATTCTTGTGGGTTAGGCCACAGAAGAGTTCAATTAAATTTTCTAAGGGAGCCAAGTTATCACCATGGTTTGTGGGATCACTTGAGATCGTTGAGATATTGGGAGCAATTGCTTACCATCTTGATTTTCCATCATACCGGATTCAGATACACAATGTTTTCATTTATCAGTTTTGTGTCACTATATTTTGGACCTCTCTTATGTTATTGACTTGAGTGGATTGTATATTTTGAATAAGGGGACCTTGGTTGTTGATCCAATATGTATATTGGACTGAAAAATTTGATAGCTTCATTGCTGATTAGTTGACCATGTCAAGGTACAGTGGGATAGCTATATTCCTAGATATGCGACTTGTAAGGATGCATTAGAGATGCATCAACAATTTCCCTATTTGTTCTAGAACTTCAAGATGAAGTTTCATGAAGGGGGGTGTATGTAATGCCCCACTTTTACTACCGACTTTGATTATTATTGTGACACTATTATTTGAGGGTATTCAGTTTTGGATGACCCAATTATGTGTGGATTCAAACTTGGATTATTTTTTTTGTTATTATTAATGACATCCGGTTTCAAATGACCTGACCATGTGTGGAACCAATACTTTGATTAATATGTGGGATGTTTTAAATTTATCTATTTGAAACTATGTGATGATGAATTAATTATGATGATATGTTTATATGGATATAAAGTTATATTGAATTGATGATTTGATGATAATCAAATGTTTATGATACCATAAATTTATGAAATTGTCGTTTAATGAATACATATATGTTTATCTATAGCATGTACTTCTGATGGTTTTTGGATTTTCATAGGAAACGAAAAGTACATGTGACATAGGGTGGTGTCCGTACTGAGTGGACTCTGGATTGAGTCATGGTATCTATGACAAGTGATGTTGACTTGACGTAATTAATATATTATGATGTAACATCTCTAGCGTTGCTCCACGTGGAAACCTGTATGTCTTCCGAATGGTTGGGTTCAGTGGTAGTTGAAGGGACACGGTCAGGGATCAAATTTGAGGGGTGGGGTCCCATTTCACTTTGAAGGGCTATGAGATATTGAACCCTTCAATGCTTCCATGTAAAAATAAGTTATTCTTTTCATTTGAAAATGTAATAGTACATCAAAATTTCAATTTTTTTGCAGTCGATATAGCAGCACTGAACATTATATATGTCATATAACACAACCATATTTCACCCCGATCAGTTGCTCAGTCTGTAGGCCACTATGCCACCTTTGCCATCTTAGTAGTTTCCCAAATTGAGAAAAGAGAACTATCCGACTCTAGGCAACTTTTGTTCTCACTAGATAATTATCGACCCTGTATGCTTCTTCTTTATAGCACACCCCCCACCCTAGATCTCTTTATACATACTAAATCTGTGGTATAATGGAGTAGAGGATGGGTTGTGAAGCATAAGTAAAACATAGGTAGACCAAGTAGAGAGGAGATGCATAGATGGTTGAAGTTCTTGTTATATGGTTGAAGTTCATGTTTTTTTCCAAACCAACCGATAAGGGCAACAAAATCAAAAGGTAAAGTAGCACTGTCATTCTAAAAATCAAGATTACAGAAACATTTTTGTCCCAGTTCATACAGTCGAATGCAGATTGTAAGTGTAGTAGCATCGGTGGTCTTCATATTAATAAATACCAAGAATCTTAAACCGTGTACTAGAGGAAGGTGTCGATTTGATGACTGAGCAATTGGGGAAAATAACTCATGTAATATAGTTTTAGATACAAAGTATGGATTCTTGATCTGAATCATTAACTAGATGCATGGAGGTTGGTAGAGTGGGAACTTCCCCAAATCCCCGGGCTTTTTGGTAAAGTTGGGGGGCGCATTGCACACACCTGTTTCCCATAGGGATGCAACCGTGTCCAGTGGCAGCTGAACGGGGAAGCACTCGGTTTCAAAGTGAAAACAATGGTCTTCCTTGTCCTCTCCATTTCATGAAAGTTAAAGGGTAGCTAAATTATCAAGAGCTTCGATCGAGCGACAATGGAAAATAGGGAAAGGCAAGGAGCACATGGAATCATATATATGCGTATACACAGGACATATGAAGAAATAAGCAATTGTTGTTGTTGCTATAATTGGTAATTGATAAATGTCGTTCTAAACAGCCTATGACGAAGATTTGTGAAAAACCCACTCTCGGGTCCAGGCTTCAAATTTGAAGCCTTCAAGGCCCATTTGAAGTAACAAAATTTCATTCAAATAATAATATTGTGTTTGAACTTTGAAGTTACAGAATTTTAATCAAATAATTTTTTTTTTAAATAATTGATGGGATCATGAATGGATAAAATGATGAAAATACGTGTAAATTCATAGGATGTCAACAATCTAGTCAACCTTGAAGTTGAGCTCCTCAAAGAAAACAAATTTCTTTAAATATGTTTATGGCAAGCTGGCATTGCCAGCTTCGCTCTACAAACTCTCCTGGAGGACAGGAGAAGATAGGGTAGGTGGAACTTGGAAGTAGCTCAACCACAGTGGAGTAGGGGTATAAGAAAAAGCTTGTTTGTATTCTTGTAATATTATATATTGATGGTTGGAGCCATGGAAGCATGGAATTCGAGCATTGACTTGATACAACAAAGAAAACACAAGGTGGGACTCGTCAACAACAGGATTGACTTGATACATCAAAGAAAACACAGGGTGTGAGGCTGGGAGCCGTAGATGGTAGGATTAACTTGATACAACAAAGAAAACACAAGGCTATAGGTAGGGGCCACGGGTGTGAGCAACAACCTGCAACATTACAAGAAGTTTCTGGATTGTGATTTTTGTCTGAAATGCCAAATTCAGGGCACATTAACATAATATAGTATACATTGAATACTCAATTAACTGATGGAGTCAACATTCACGAATTGGTATGTCATAACTGGTAACTTGGTAAGCCCACTCCCAACAACACCTATGAGCCACCAACCAGGTTTAATAAATTTGTTGATGCCATTAAATGTGTTAAACACATAAGCGCTTGCTACAAACATGAGAAATTGGAAGCGTTCAAGCCATGGACTGGTTAGTGTAATCCCGTCCACGTAAGTTGGTAAATGATATTATTAGAGGCCCAATGGTCCATGATCCATGGATAATCGAACACATGGATGTTGGAGAGTAACCGAGTCCCACTCCCAAGTCACCTAGCTAGTAGTCGCATTCCCAATTTCCCACTGAAAACTGTTGATGGGTGAAATTTGAAGCTACCCTTCTGTTGCAATTTTAAACAGTAGTGGTTAATTTAATTATTGAAGGGCTTACCATGAAATTAAATTTTTTTGCATGGTAAAATTTGAAGTGGCCTTCTATGATGTGTAAAATGGCCTCTGAAGGGCCCTTAAGGCTTCAAATTTGAAGCCTGGACATGGTCCCTTTATGGTTAAGTAAATCCATTTAAACCTAGTCTTCACGATAACCAGTAATGGAACCCGTGTTAATACTGGTGGTCAAACTCTGTGACTTGTGATTGGCGTTCATACTGACCCATCCAACCAATAAATTTTTAAAAATGTGCTTAAAATAAAATATTTTTAAAAATGTGCTTAAAATAAAATATTTATATGGGGATTTGACTGTATTGTTTAATTACAGTAAATATTTTAATTAGAAACAAGAACTATTCGATGAGTTAGACCATTGGTCGCGACTCCTTTTATTTGAATGGAAATGAAAACCTTGCTTACAAAACTCTGTTGTTAAAGGGTTGATTTATATATAATTGGTGTGACTACTTTTATATTAGATAGTTTAAAATTATTAGAATTAATAAGGAATATATACTAGTGTGAGTATGTGACGTTAAGTTGCAAGTATGTGAGGTTAAGTTGTAGGAGAGAATTTGGAAGTTCATTTATTCTAATGATCGAAACCAAAAGTTAACAATAGTTATGTTTTATAAAATCAAGTGGGATGAAAATGTTGACTATGGCTTCCTAGTTAGTTACAAATTAGTTATTTAAAAGGTTAGTTTTATTTTTAAAATGGGTTTATTCAAACACTCAAAAAGAGTTTGGATACGACAATTATTAAACTGTTGTGTATTGCAAAAATAAATTGATGTACATCAGTCACCTAGTAGTTTTAAAAAAACATTACACATTATTTGTAATGTTAATATGACTAATAGACTAATGTTCCATGAATGAAGGAATTTCATGCTAGATGTAATATTTTAATAGTGGTTGTTACCAATAACATTAATATTGAAAAAGAAAAAGAGAATGAAAAAGAATCAAATTATTACTTATGCAAAATAATAATAATACTTATGGCATTTTTAAACATTGTAATTATCGAAGGCTACTAAATTTAGCAATCATTGAACTTGAGATATATTTTTGACAAGGAAAAGGATGTATAGTCATTATGTTTAACACATCGATTTCTCATAGTTTTATGACGAAATTGGTATAAAAGCATCGATGACGAAATAATTCACATGTGTGGATTTAAGTAAGATAGTGTAACTTCATTTTGAGATAATGTAACCATAAACAACATATGTCGTAATGGTTTTCAATGGATGGTTACAATGCAAATGTCAATGTCGTTCTGGTAGAATGAATGCATGTCAATGTCGAGTATGGATCATGAATTATGTGTGTTGATTGATATATTACATGGTAGAAAAAATATTTGAACCACCGTGTATGTTTATAAAGTACTACAAATTAATTAAGTTGGTCACACACTTGTCGCACGTAGAAAAAAATTGCATCTATGAAGGGTGCTATAAGTTGATGGTCTAAAAAATGGGACCATCAAATTTATTGTGAAACCAAAATTTCACTCACATTACAAAACTTGAAATGATTATGTAAGCGTATCTCTAGTATTATAGTTATTTTTTCTTTCCAACATAAGAAACAAATTACAATACTTAGGGTTATTGGCCTAGTCTCTATTGATACAATCTCAAGGCATTAATGTGTAGCTACACTAGTGTGCATGAACAAAGTATAATCGCCTAAACTAACCTATTGGTGGTCCATATGGAAGCAAATTTGTAGTCTTTCCAGATGCCTTTGGGTCATAGGGCTTAACATATTTCCTTACATCTAAGAAAGATGAGCTCTTAGCAATCAAAAGAAATTTTAATCATACTCTAGGACCGAAAGGTAGTTTCAACCTAGATATCATGTACAAGAGAGCAACTAAGACATACTATAATTACAACAACATTGGGGTCATATGCTTTAAAGTAGCACATTTCCTCAATTTTGTTTCTATTTTGTGATTATTATTTTCTAAAGTGTAGTACAATGAAATTCTATTTTGTGATTAAAAAAATATAATGTCATGAAATATTTATTTTCCATAGTGAATTTTGTCAACCATAGGGATATGAAGCATTGTATTTGAATGTGAACACTTTGGGTTATTGTATAGCCAAAATCCTAGGGGCACGAGCGTTAATAATAATTTTGGAAATGACAAAAGGGCCTTTGGTTCATTTGTTTTTTTTGTGTAGTATCGATGGTTTTGGATTCTAGAAAAAATTTCATATGCTTTGTGAATTTGATGGAGGCCTCAGAGCTTGGCCAATCTATTTAATAAATAGTACAAATTTGTTTTTTTTTTCCCCGAAAAAAAGCGTAATTTCATTTCATCCATGGAGTATGAAATTACAATGATCAGCTCACTCATCAAGAGTGGAGTATAGAATTGCTATGACAATCACCCTTTAGTGTGCCCAAAAATAGCTCTGATGTTCTCACTATGTGAGCAAATACATCATTTACAATATGCGAGTATGAACTTCTTTAGTATCTTTACAGAACTAGTATTCACTATTACAAAAAAAAATTCTAATTCTATAAACAAAGCTGCATATGCAAAACAGTTTGTAGATGTTTATGTCCCCTCAAAAATATAAAACCTGTATCAGTAACCGGTACCAAAAGAAACCATATTCTCGATCATTCTATGAATGGTCTGTGGAAGAAGGCACGCTCATTCCCATTCAGAAATTCATATATTTTCCAAGTGCTGACCCCCAAATTGAGTCCTTCCTTTGAGGCCTTGTCCGCCTCAGCGTTGTTCTCACGCTAAATGTGCCTGCAAGTAAAAGTTTCCAAAGTGAGAGTGATGTTTTGAATTTGTTCCAAAACAGAAGCAAGCCTCTGATTTCTACAGATGTATGTGCCAGTAACCCAATTAACCACATTCAAAGAGTCTCCAAAAACGTTAAGTTTCTGGATAGATAGTTCCACAACATAAGAAATCAGCATTTTGAGACTTAGTATCTCTGCCCAATTGTTTGTTCCCCTCCCAAGACTAAAAGCCATCACATAGTAGTGTACTGGAGAAATAAAAAGAACGGCCCCTCCCCCACATAGTTCATTCTGGCAGGCCCCATCAAAAAAACCCCATGGCTGGGATCTATCAATTTCCACAGGTTGAATAATATGGGGACACGGTGTCAGACGAGCCCGCTTAAGCGCAAGAAATATCCCACAACTGTTAATTGCCACATGAGCTGGAGTTCCCAGTTTGTCATTGAACAAAGCACTGTTACGCATGAGCCAAATACCCCAGATCACCACCAGGGGAAGAGCTTTATAACCATTCAGTGCCGCATTGTTTGTCCACCTTCTCCAAGCATCTTCAAACATGTTTCCATCCCATGGGAGAGGTGTTTTTAATATTCGGGATAAAATGCTCCAGAACTCCTTTGTGAAGCGGCACTGCAGAAACAGGTGTGGAATAGTTTCCCCATAAAGATTGCACAGGTAACATCTGCTAGGCCCGTGAAAGCTGCGTTTCTGCAAATTATCCCACGTCGAAATTCGATTTGATAAAGTACACCATAGGAATAGTCTAGTTTTGGGTGGGCTGTGAATTTTCCAAACTGTTTTCCACCACCATACCAGATCTCTTTGCTCATAATTCTCACTAATCCACTGATATCCACTTCGTGGTGTGTAATTTTCGGGCGGATCCCCATCCCAGATAAGAGTGTCATCTTCATCGGTCAAGAAAATCTGATCCCTGCAAAGTGCTCTTAAGTATTGTCTGAATTCATCCACCAGCTCCACTCTTAAGCCAAATGAATCAACCCTTCTCCAAACTGGTCTTCCCATCCAAAAATTATCCACATCCACTAACTGACTGAGAAAAAATATTCCTTGTTGCCTCAACGCCTCCATCAAACCTACAGACAGTATGTGTTGACCTTCACATCCTACCCAGGGGTCGCGACCGATCCGCACCCTATGTCCATTGCCAACATCCCAGGCAAGGTTATGCTCAATGACATCAAATGAGGTCACCAAGGCTTTCCAGATGACCGAACCACCACAATGTCTCTTGTGAGGTGATCTAGTCCAATCTTCCACTGTGTCAGGCTCAACGTATTTCTGCAACATAACCCTAGCCCAGAAGCCCTCGGACTTAATTAAATGCCATCCACACTTAGCAGCCAAAGCCTTAGAGAAATGAAAGATATTCTTTAGACCCCACCCCCCCAAGGATTTTGGAGCTGCAATTCTGTCCCATCTCACCCATGGGGTAACATGAACATCATCCTTTCCATTCCACAGAAAATTAAAGCATATCTTCCTTGCTGCTTCCAAAGTCCGTTTAGGAATCCAAGCAAGTGACATCCAATATACCGGAATGGCTTCCAATACCGTCTTAACAAGAACGAGCCTCCCTGCATGCGAGAGCCACCGAAAACTCTAGCATTTCAACCTCTTTTCCAGCTTTTCCAACAACTAGGTCTAGTCCTTCTTTAAGTAGTCATTAGGTTTCAAATTGAATCCCAGGTATTTTAACCCATCCGTTAGATTGAGAATCATGAAAGGAAAAGAAGTAGTATATAAAATGTATTCCTCCTCCCTCAAATGAGAGACAGTAAGAGTGGATTTCCCCTCATTAATCTCCATTCCAGTTGCAGTTGAGAAGAGTTTTAGAATCTCTTTGAGCCTAACAGCGTCCAATCGAGAGCCAGAGCAAAAGATCAAAATATCGTCCACAAAGAGCAGATGAGTAAGAGAAAGGCCCGGCGCCACCAAAATCCCTTCGAATTCTCCATCCCGTTTATCTTCCTTGATAGCTCTACTCATACTCTTGACCACCAACAAAAATAGTAAAGGAGAGAGGGGACATCCCTGTCGTAAACCACGACCAGAATGAAAGAACTGGGTCATTGCTCCATTCATTAAGACATAGAAAGATACAGTAGTAATGCAGCTCATTATCCAGCGTATAAAGCCAATCTCAAAACCTAAATGGGTAAGCATGAGACGTATATACAGCCATCTCACCTTATCAAATTCTTTGGACAAATCAATTTTGAGAATAGCTCCTTTCAGTTTTTTTGTCTTAATGCTATGCAATCCTTCCTGAGCGATGCCAATCGCCTCATGAATCTGCTGCCCTTCCAAAAGCCCAAACTGCTCTTCTGAAATGTGAGTAGATAGAATAGGTTTAAGCCTACTAGCAATTACTTTAGTGACTATCTTGTACACACAGTTACACAGAGAGATAGGCCGGAAGTCGTTTAAGGAAGAAGGAGTATCCACCTTAGGGATAAGTGCTATGAAAGTGGAATTAATGCTGGCTGGCACCCTGCCATTTCTCCTTGAGTTCTCAACAAGTTCAAGTAGATCATTTCCGATGATATCAAAGAGAGCAATAAAAAATTCTATAGTCCACCCATCAGGCCCAGGGCTCTTATCCTTCTGAAAGCTTCCCAAAACGTTCTTTAATTCCTCCCCTGTAATGGGGGCCAACAAATTCCGATTATCCTCCACTTCCACAAACCTTGGGAATAGCTGGGCTACCCGAATCACCTCTTCAATATTCACTCTGTCACTGGCTTTAAAAAGATCCCTGAAATGAGAAACCCCCACAGAAGCCAGCCCTTCGAAGGTAGACATAGAATTGCCTTCTACATCCTCAAGACTCCAAATGGTATTAGCAGACCTCCTTCCTTTTGCATAAGCATGGAAGAATTTGGAATTTTCATCCCCACTTTCCAACCAGATGGCCCAGCTTTTCAGTCTCCAAGTCTCCTCGTTCTGAAGAAGTATTCTGTTCCTCTGATTTTCCAAATGAGCTAAGTGGTCCTTAGGCATCTGAGAGCTGTAACCACCACCCACTTCCTCAGAAATAGAGGCAATTTCACCTTCAATAGCTTTAAGGACCCTATCATCCCTCCTCCTCTTCTTAGCAGCCCATGCTTTAATGGGTTCCTTAAGTGTTCTGAGATTCTCCGCAAAATGGAAGGTAGCTGAGTGGATCGATTCAGTATGATAAGGTAACCAATGTTGCTGTATTAGCTCCAAGAAGGTCGAATCTTCCAGCCAAACTTTGTTGAATTTAATAGGAACGGGAGGTTTATGAGGACCGTCTTTCATCTCCAAATAAATTGGATCATGGTCTGAGTTACCCCCCCGATCCAATCCATTGTCGTACAAAGAAGGTTGCCTCCACAAGATGCTCAGAAAGGAGAAAACGGTCCAACCTCTTTGCCACACTGTCCATTCCAATTCTCTTATTCCTCCAGGTTGGCTTCGATAGTACCGGTTCCACATCAATCCAGTTTCCTTCAACTAACTTCTGAACAAAAAAGTTTGTGAGGGGATCAACATTTGAGTGCGGCCCCTAGACCTCAGCATGACCCAAAGAGAAATTTAGATCACCCCCCAATACCACAGAATCCCCGCTGAGCAGGTTTCTTCCCAGTAGAGAGGTCCAAAACTTTTCCCTCTCACAGTAAGGTCCATATATGTTAACAATAGTAAAAATACGATCAAAATCCAAGAATTTGCATGAAATTCCCAAAATCGAATGCATCCCCCACCGGGAGGATACACAAACCTTAGCCTCGTTCCAACCAATCACCAAACCTCTGGATCGACCCCTAACATCCAAGGCTTCAAAACACCACCCAAGAAGCCATGCCTTGAGCCTGTCAATAGCTTCATCACCACCACACATAGTTTCTTGTAAAAGTAGAACATCAGGATGCTCAAGGAGCAGCATCCATCGCAAGGCTGGTCTTTTGGAGGGCCAGCAAGACCTTGACAGTTAAAGGACATAATCTTCATCACAACCCATCCTTATGGGCAGTCAATGCTCTAAGTGCCCTTTCTATTGAAAGTTGTGTTCCATTCCGAAGATCCGAGCGCGCTCTGGTCTTGGCATGTGAGATGAAAGACTTCCTTCCTCTGTTTTTAGGATGTTTAGGCTTTTCCTTCCCTAAACCTCCTCCTGTGGCTTTATTCATGGAACACAAGAAATATCCAGACTCCGAAGAGCCGGTGGGTGAAGAGGTCTCAGTCATCACTTGAACGAGTACAGGGGAATCATCAATAGGAACAGGGGAAGGACAATCAATCCGAATGGTTTCCAACACAGGGGCAGTGCCAACATCACCCTGAATAGAAGGTAGAAGAGCCAACGACTTTGCAGAAATATGTAAATTCCTAAAACCATCCAACCAATCGAAACCAGGAAGAGAAAAGTTTTTAATAAAAAGACTGAAGGAAGGGTTTAAAAACGGAACAGAAGAAGTACCAGCTACAGTGTCTGAATCTCGAGGCAGAGAGAGCAAGGAAACCTCCGATGTCTTGTCCAATGGCATAAATCGGTTGATCTCTGCTGTGCCCGGATAAACATTCTGCTCAGGGACAATGCCATCCTCCACCAGAATGTTCTCGACTTCCACAACTTTAGTGTGATTCTCCTCAGTAGGACGGTCCTTGTCCTGCTCACCCAGCGCTTCTTCTCCCCTTATTTCCCCTGCCTCCGTCTCCACAGACCTCCTCTTCAAATTCTTGCAAATCTTCATACGAACTGGTAAAGAGCATTCTACGGCTGGGTGCCCATATTCATGGCATCTTCTGCAATGATACGACACATTTTCATAGTCCAATGTTTGTGTGAAGTAGTAAGGTCCCCACTTCAAATCCATGCACTCAAATAAACCCTCCCTTACATTGATGCTTACTAGAATCCTGGCCACCTTCTGAATTGCCATTGTTTGGAATGAGAAATCGGCTTCCAAATAACTTCCCAAAAGATTACCAATGCTCCTGAAATGATCCTCAGCCCAATACTGTAAGGGTAGCCCAGGTAGCCTTACCCAAAGAGGTATAGTATCCAATCTCTCACGGCTCGCGTCAAACATCGGATTCCACGGCTTGAGTAGTAGTGGAGCCTTGAAGATCGATCAGTTTAAGCTAAGCGCCCAAATAGCATGTGCTTCAGAGTGAAAGTGGAAAGCAAACCAACCTCCCGAGAGGCCCACAATCCGTGGTACATACCCACAATGACCCAGCCAAACACCAGTAGCCCACTGAATCATCGATTTGAGGCTCACCGCCCTGCCATATACCCCACCCACCAGCACAGATTTAACCATCTCAACTATCTGCTGGAAGCCAATGTCCTCTCCCAGGGCGTAGTTTGGTGCTTTGCCCATGTTCTTGATCCACCTCCAACGCGTCTTCGCCCGTGGGCTCTTAGAACCTTCAGACCCTGCACCACATCCAACAGCCTTCCTTGCCGAGTCTCTAGCCAGGCTAGAAAAGCCCCTATGTTCCACCCAGTCCAGGGCTGTTCCACAGATACCTCCTTGTGAGGCCCTGCTTCCATACACCCCCAGTAAATCCTCCCGTACGATCGAAACCCCACTTAAATCCCACACCGGAAAATCATGTGAGCCGTCCGAGGAGAGCAGGAAATCAGGAAGGTCTTGCAAACCCGCACTTACAGGTTCCAGAGAAAGTGAGCACGGGACCTTTACGCCCCAAATTGAATCAACCCTGTCCATCGATGCAAAACCCACACCATTCCTGTCCCAGAGTGGTGAAGCCAACAGAGAAGGCGCCGAAGAATATACCTGAGAAGCCCACTCAGCAGGAAGAAACAAAACCTCATTCAGATGGAAATCCGCTACACTGCCTCCACCAAAACCACCATCGTCGCTCATAAACCGAGAATCGCCAGGTGGCGAGCTCCAAATGTCACTATGACGCAGCGTGTCACTGCCATAATCCACTTCATCCAACTGCTCCATACCATGAAATTCGAGAAGCTACCAAAGGGGAAAAGGGGGTAGAAAAAAAATAGTAAAAAATACTTACCACCGAATCACCAGCTAAACTTAACCTTGAACCCAAAGCATTGCTGCCTCGAGATCCGTGCCATCTCCTGATGCCACTAACAGCCTGCTGCCATCTGCAAGGGGCATGGCTGGTGCCACAGTCGCTGTTCAAACCCTCGCCGCCATCCCATCCGTAGGGTTTCCGCGTGTCAAATAGTACAAATTCGTTGTTGTGGTATCTCTTCTTGTTTTCAATATAATTGCATGACTATATGGTTATTTTTGTTGAGTGGTTGATTATTCTAGTGTATTTATGTTTGTTTTTAATTGAACTATGGATTGTGGTGGTTATCTATTTAATACTATAATTCAATTTGTTTATAGAGATTGTGGAGAGATTCTTCTATGTATGTGATATTGCGAGGGATCATGGCATAACCACATCAAGTGTATCAAAACAGGTAGAATACTAATGGTTTGTGAAAATTTCAACTTAAAAAAAGAGAATTGGTTAGAATTATTACCATGAGAGGAGGGGGGATTCTATTACACAACAATTCTAATGAAAAAAATAAGAATAGAAATGCAGATCACTCCAATAAGGATGTGATGTTGGGTATAGTTATGTGAATGAGTGAGTGAAGCATTCCTCTAATGGTATGATTTGGTAGATATTCTAACAGTAGATATTCTAACAGTAGATATGAATTGAATATTGAAGAGCATTGGGTAGAGATGGTGGAGGATGAGGTGTTGAAGATTTTGCAAGAACATGTTGTATAAATGATGTAGTGGATGTCATTATAATAAAAGTGAGAATTGTAGAAGAACAAAAAGAAATTTGTGGTGAAGATTGCAACTAAGGAGAGTGCAATCTACATTGAAATTGTAGCATGGTAGAAAGAGGAATTCATGTAATGAGAGAATAGTGATGGGTTGTCATATCTATGTTTATTTTTCAATCAATCTCAAAAGAATTCTTTAAATTATTTTTGAAAATTTAAGTTCACATGTATGAATGAGGATACATAGAAGCTTGAATGTAAACCACTTTAATCTATTTGCATCCAGAGTAGTGAGGTGCTTACTATGGGGGAGATGTGTAACGTTATGTAATGATGTGTTATGTGCCAAAAATAAAATGTACTTAAAATTTTTTATGTTGGCTCATAAAATAAAAAAATGAAAACCAAATAAAAAATAATTAAAAAAGCCATATCCACTCATAAAATAAAAATTTTAAACGAAATAAAAATTCATTAAAAAAATAACACCTAAGAAATGAAATTCAATTTTAATTTAATATTTACTTTTTAACTTACAATCTCTATTAGAATAGCCTAAATTTAAAACAAGTTTACATGTAATATGCATACATTAAAACCTTTCATATTTATAATACTATAAAAATACCATATTTCTTATTTTCTAATGCTATAAAAATATGATAATTTTCATTTTCTTTTTAATACCCCTTGATCTCGCTTTTATTGTGTTCGCAAGTGTTTTAAGATTTTGCTTTTATTGTTTTCGCAAGTGTAACTAGATCCTTGATAGAGTTTTTTAAAAACCTCGATCAAGGGGTTTAAATTAAAATTTTATATTTTTTTAATCTTCCAAAATTTAAATGTTATATATATATATATATATATATATATTCTATTATTTAATTTTTATATTTTTTTTAATATCATTTAAAAATTAATATTATTTTTAAATTATGTATAAATAACTATTTTTCCATTTTTCTATTTTTTTTAATATTTATATGGATAAGTTTTATATTTTAGATATTGAGTTGAACTAACAAATATGATTTTCCTAAATTGAAGGATGATGAGACAAGTGTATCATATAGGTGTTTATATTTTAGGGTGGACTAACAAGTATGCTTTTACTAGAAGGAGGATGAGACAAGTGTATTGTGCAGATTGATTTGATTGATTTTGTGATCTTCTTTCTAAGTTTGAACTACACAATTATAAAAAAATAGAAAACATAAATAATATCAAAATCACTGGTAGCTCATGCACAAGAAGGCAAGTGATAACAACTAGTGATTACAACTATGCATGGATAACAAACAACATATAACTTACTAGCACAACCACTTAACTTGTGGTTGGTGAACACTCATAGGTCACAAGTTATCCATGCGTAAGCTACGAGTTTTAAAAAAATAGAAAATAGAAATATCAAAATAACTGGTAGCTCATGCACAAGAAGGCAAGTGATAACAACTAGTGATTACAACTATGCATGGATAACAAACAACATATAACTTACTAGCACAACCACTTAACTTGTGGTTGGTG
The DNA here is from genome assembly GCA_027924585.1 of Larix kaempferi. Classification (NCBI taxonomy): domain Eukaryota; kingdom Viridiplantae; phylum Streptophyta; class Pinopsida; order Pinales; family Pinaceae; genus Larix; species Larix kaempferi. Next base: position 1,429,093 of record BSBM01000334.1, read on the forward strand.
AACATCGATAGGTCACAAGTTATCCATGCGCAAGCTAGGAGTTTAAAAAAAAATAAAAAATAGAAATATCAAAATAACTGATAGCTCATGCACAAGAAGGCAAGTGATAACAACTAGTGATTACAACTATGGATGGATAACAAACAACATATAACTTACTAGCACAACCACTTAACTTGTGGCTGGTAAACACTGATAATTCACAAGTTATCCATGCACAAGCTACCGGTTATCCATGCATTAGTTGCCTTTTAATTTTTCTATATTTCTTTTTTTTATAATTGTTTATTTTAAATTTTGACATAAAATTAATATAGAATTTAATTTAGAAAAAGCATAAATAATATTCCACCCCAACTTTTAAGACCTAATCACCTATCAATGTAACTAATAGCACTTAACTTATTAATAATAGTTAATAACACTTAAGTACCACTTAACTTGTTAATAATAATTAATAACACTTAACTAGTTAACTAACTAAACTGATTAACCAACAACCACAAGTTAAATTTTACTATATCTTTTTCTTCATAGGAAAGTTATAAATAGCATTTGCGTACCTATTTATCTTTTGAAAAATGTTTTGTTTTGAAGCGGTTGTGCCTTTGATTATTAGTTGGATTGAAAGGACTGAAGACTGAGCTGCTCACGAATGTTAAAAGAATGGAGTTGTTATATGTATATGTCTTGTTCTTTGACATATTGCTCTTAGTACTTTTGAATCTTGTCGTTGAATGTTGCTGCAGAACAGGAATAAGAAGAAATTATCAACAACTGAATGCTTCTTCAGCACCTCCAACCCGAACCGGTCTGTCTGTGCGTGAACTGGAAAGGCTGAAGTGTGTCAAATACAAAGCAAGTTCCAGTGAATGTGATGCGATGTGCAGTATTTGCTTGTCGAAGTTGAAAGATGAAGAAGAAGTTCGTATACTCCCAAGGTGTAATCATTCCTTTCACAAGACATGTATAGATCCATGGCTTTCTTTCAAGAACACCTGTCCTTTATGCAATACGCAGGTCCTCGTAATACCCATTCAAAATAATGTTCCAGGGATTGTGATTGCAGAGACGCCAGAAACCATAAATGTAGTTATATCCTCATAACTGTAATGTTAATGAAATTTAGAGTTTCAGGCTTTTAATATTAATCCATGTGTTTGAGTTTTATAAATATGCATTTTTCATGCTATCTGTATCGAAGTTTGATTCTGTTTTTATGGGGGGGTTTGCATCCATCAAAAGTTTTAAAAAGCTGTATAAGAATATTTGCATCGAGTTTATATTCAGTATTACAGCATATAAATCCTCGGCAAATTTACAGCTACCTCCATTTACGGCCACGGGCTCAGCTTAGGAGTCTTTCTCTTTCTTCTTTTTCCATGAAACAGTGCAGACCCAAGCAACAATAAGAATGAAACAACAGCAGCAAGTGAAACAAGCCCTTGCTAGTTTACTCGGAAATTCCTTCACTCATTTTGTTTGCAAATCCATTGCTTCGTTGAGAATTATGTCATGGATAGTCCGTTTGATGATGTAACCACAGGTGGCGTTTGTATGGATGCTGAGTTTACGTACTCATCTACAACTCTCAATTAACTATTTGATGAACCATAAATACATGAGAGATGTAAAATATACATGGCAGGAATGAGTTTATTGTAATGACAGATCGTGATACTATGAAATTTTGGCTGTTCCATAACCCAAAGGATGACTCCGCTGATGATTTCAAAGAACAAGTGTCGCTGTTCCATAACCCAAAGGATGACTTCGCAAACCAAACTCAAGTTCGATTACATTAAAGATTTAAAAGATCTCCTGAAATGGTGGAAAACCCACAGTCTAACTGATAGTTTAGTTAGAGTCTAGTTAGGGTTCCGGCCATTTCGTTCCAAAACCTCCCCTTCCCACGTAACTCACGCAACTGCCCAGTGGCCAGCATATCTTGGGCAAAGAAAAGGATTCCGGATATTTTTTTATCAATGCACATAACAATGGAGGTAACTCTTTAATATATATATATGTTTTTATAATTGTTTATTTTTAATTTTGAATTTTATAAAATCAATTTATAGAGTATATTTGTCCTCTAATCTAGAACAAGTATAGAGGATTAAATCTCCAAAAATTTCACTACTAAATTACAACACATCTCATTTTTATCTTTTTTTAGTTTTATTCTTATTCTTATTTTTCTTATTTTTCTTCTTCTTATTTTATGGGACAAGTGGACACTTCCCCTCCTCCTAGGATGTAGAAATGTGTCTCCTCAATGCAAAAAACATACTTTATAGTCTACCCCAAATTCTAAAACATAAACATCTTTCTTGCTTTTGTTCTCCTTAGTTTTACCCTCTTAAGTATATCTTGCTTATGCACCTGTTACTTTTACCTCTTAAGTATCTATAAATATTGATTGACTAGTCATTGTTTTTCTTTGGAATGGAATTGCATGGTGTCTTAGTTCCCACCATATAGGAAATGTATAACAGGAAAACCCAACACAAGTAAATCTATTTGGAAAAAAATAATAGTATGTCCTCATGGAGCCCCTCACTAGAGAGAGAGAATACACTTTTGTATTATTTTCTCTAAAAATATATTGAAAATAAATGTCCTGAAAAGTGCTCGTTAACAAGATTACCATAATGGTGACATCGGATACACCTAAAGGGTACCACTGAGTAGTCTATTGCTTGCTTTAACGAAAAATATCCCTAGTGAAATGAGATCTCCTTTGCTAAAAAATCCTGTAGATCAAAACCCACAAGTATATGGACAACTGTCATAACTCTATAGTCCAAGAAATTCATATTCATGTCATAAAAAATACCAAGGGCATTCCCTAGGGCTGCAAAGATATCTTTGGAACAATATTCCAAAGGTAATCCAAGTAATTTAACCGAGAGTGGAAGAACTTTTGTTTCTCCTTCCTTGCATCAAACATGGGATGGCATTTCTTCAAATAAATCATATCCACTCCCCATTTCTAGACAAAATCCAAAATATTAATAGCATTTGTTACATCTTCAAAGGTAAAGCCATACATCCCCTAGAAAGAATTAAAATTTTTGTGTAACCAAAGAACGGCCACCACCATGACTTTATTTGGTCCTTTAAATTGCTCTGTTCCATTCCCTTGTCGTTGATTCTGCCTACCAATGCTCTATCAACTAGAAAAGTAGCCATGTTCATCTTTATATCTTCCCCTAGGACTAGTTTTATCGGGGCCTTTTTCAACCTAACACGATATTTTCTAAAAACCCTAGTAGAAGATCCTCAATTGGATGAGACACCCTCCTCTAATAAATCATCTAACCCTCCTTATGAAAACATGTAGACCCCAAACCTTCAACTACAGAGAAAGAAATGGAATCTACACTTAACCTACCATCCAAACCACTAGACAAGCAAACTCCTTCTGTAGGGAAAATCCCAATCGGTTTCAACAAAGGAGAAATAGTAACCTAGGATCTTCCTTACAAGCCTTGGAAACTTGTTCATCAAGGGCCTATCTTCCTTACACTAACCCCACCATACTCATGTTATAGGGATTATTAGTCCTTGCTTTCAAGATGGTAGAGACTCTATGAATCGAGTTGTCATTTTTTCAATATAAAGATGTGCACTTTGAAATATTAACCTAAGTTATATTCTATTTCTAATAGTAGACTTTATCTTCACCAATCAAGAACACATAACCGTTGTTTCATCAAATCAAAGATTTTGAGGTCTTATTTGGCCTCATATCGAGGAAAGGGGATAATTTTTCAGTTTGAAACTTACGTCAGTTCACATATTACAATATGTTTATAGCCTTTTTCTAACTAATGTTACAATTGTTTTTAGCATTAGCTCCAGACTATATGTTTTTTACTCAATTTCCAATATTAAATTCCCAAAAATCCATGCAGTGCATGTGTGCTTCTTTAAACATGTGTCCATGTCGATGCGTGGCATTCTTTACACTTGGCACGACATATTGCTACCACTAGCTACTCATGTCCAAACCTAGTTAGCATATTTACATGCGTTTTAACAAGAATTTGTGGCTTTTGGCTTTGAATGGCGTTTCTGGATCTTAATACTGGAGAGCTTGATCTTCTAATCTACAATGTTGCTATGAATGTTGTTGTGATACCACTAGTGCTAGTGCCTACAATTACATCGAAATAGTCTGGTTATTATGGACTCTGGACCATCTAATTCCTGCATCATTAGTGGGCACAACAGTATCAAGATTGATTCTAAATCAACAAGAGATTTGTTCTTACCGAAAAACTATAAGCCATGAAATAAAATGAAATGATCTGCACCTTACTTCTGTCCAAACAATTTGTTCTGCAGTTATTGTATCAATCATATGTGTTAATCGTATAGGTTTATATTTAAAATTTTTAAGGATTTTTGCTATATTTTGGTACTAATTATACACACACTTTGTTGGGCTCTTGAGGATCAAACAAAACATGAATGACCTAGTGTTCATGCTCTTTTATATGAACTCTTACCTCTCAGCATTCGACTGCAGTCCAAGAGGAATCTCATTGATTCTACAACTTCATATTCACCACACCAGTGCAAAAAGGCTCTCACTGATTCCACAACTACATATTCATAGGAGTGGTTCGAGAGAATGATTAGAATGAGTTTCTATTAACAAAAATTGAAAAGGAATCTGATATATAGTAGGTATCAAAATTTTGTGGAAAGGGTTCAAAAGACAACAACTAATAAAACAGAAGCAAGATTTCAGTGTTCAGGGTTTGTGCAAAGAAATATTACTACATCCTCAATTTCATACACTTCAATTTATTTTTTACTAAATAATCACTTTAACAATTTTTTTAATTTACAAATACACTTCACTATAAACTTCGATTTCTAATTGTTTACAAATGAATTGACATTCTCTAATTTGATTAACAGAAGAACAAGAATCCATCCAAGGAAACAACAAAATGTGATGGAGAATGTCCAGTTTTAGGCCGAAAGCAGTGCCGATTAAGACAAACACGGAAACCTGCACAAAGTCTACCAAACTAGGACGAAAAATGTCAATCTGATAACGAGAAGATAGATCTCATTGAGGAGAATCCAAAAATCATATAGATCTATAACAAAACATTCAAGAAACCCTTGAAAAATTTCTGCAAAAATCTACACAACAAGATTAGGGTTAGAAGTAAAAAAAAACAGTAGAAATATGCCCAGATCTGAAGAGAAGCCTAATGGCTACAAGATAGAAAGAAAATCTACAAAATAAAAAATGCCCATATGATAATAGTTATTGATTGAAAGCTATAGAAGGTGCTAGATCATAACAACTAGCTCTAATACCATGTCAAAGATCAGAAATCTCCTTCAATCTTACAAGAGAGAAACTACAAACAACCCCAATATAATATAGCATAGCTTGTCATCACAATACCATGCGTTGATACTATCTATGATCGTATACCACTTTATCACTTGAACTATTATGATGTGACTCCCTTGACCCTATTATATACCAAGAGATGCGGAGGAATTACTCTCACATATTGCATATGGGATAATATAATTCTCCATAATAACATCTCTTTATATAATGATGGATATCAAGAGTATACATTACAATAATGAATATGGAATATAATGTATTACTCTTTTACATAAGACCATGGATAAATTCTGACATAATACAAAGACATTATTACTTTCCAAAGAATATAATTAATATATTCCAACAGAAAGTTGTATGCTACACTAAGAGACTGCAACTCCTTTATGCAATACGCAGGTCCTCGTAATGCCCATTCAAAATAATGTTCTAAGGATTGTGATTGCAGAGACGCCAGAAACCATAAATGTAGTTATATCCTCATAACTGTAATGTTAATGAAATTTAGAGTTTCAGGCTTTTAATATTAATCCATGTGATTGATTTTTATAAATATGCATTTTTCATGCTATATGTATCCGAGTTTGATTATGTTTTTATGGGGTGGTTTGTATCCATCAAAAGTTTTAAAAAGCTCTATAAGAATATTTGCATCGAGTTTATATTCAGTATTACACCATATAAATCCTCGGCAAATTTACAGCTACCTCCATTTACGGCCACGGGCTCAGCTTAAGAGTCTTTCTCTTTCTTCTATTTCCATGAAATAGTGGAGACCCAAGCAACAATAAGAATGAAACAACTCTGTTCTTTTTCATGAAGCAGCAGCAAATATGGAAAAAAGTGAAACAAGCCACAGGTGGTGTTTGTATGGATGATGAGTAGACATACTCAATTACAACTCTCAATTAACTATTTGATGAACCATAAAGATATGAGTTTATTGTAATAAAGCATTAAGGAATGACAGATCGTGATACTATGAAATTTTGGCAACTCCTCCGCTGATGATTTCAAAGAACAAGTGTTGTTGTTCCATGACCCAAAGGATGACTCCGCAAACCAAACTCAAGTTCGATTACATTAAAGATTTAAAAGACCTCCTGAAATGGTGGAAAACCCACAGTCTAACTGATAGTTTAGTTAGAGTCTAGTTAGGGTTCCGGCCATTTCGTTCCAAAACCGCCCCTTCTCACGTAACTCACGCAACTGCCCAGTGGTCGGCATATCTTGGGCAAAGAGGATTCCGCATATATTTTTTTTATCAATACACATAACATTGGAGGTAACTCTTTAAAATATATATATATATATATATGTTTTTATAATTGTTTATTTTTATTAATTTTGAACAATGTTTATAAAATCAATTTATTGATGTAATAAATATTTTGTTGGCCATTAATTAAAAGACCTGTATTTTTTATTGTGTATTTTAGATATTTTTTTTTTTAATTAAAACATAATTAAAAAAATATATGTCGGCTCATAAAATTAAAAAAATTATGGAAAGTATTTGAAAAAAATCCATGTTGGCTCGTAAAATAAAATATTATGAAAAATAATTAAAAAAATAGATGTTCCTTTATAAAATAAAAACTCAAAACTTAAACCCAGATCTATCAATCAAGAGAGATTAAATTTCTTGAGTTTAAATTTAAAAAAAGAAATACACCTCAAGAAATTGGACCCCTCTCGGTGCTTGATAGATACGGGTTTAAGATGGATCTATGCTGGTTGCGCTGAAAGGCTCTACAACTCAGTCTGAGATAAGCTCCTTGAGTGCAATACTTGAGAACAGGTTTTCACCTCGAGAGATTTGATCCCTCTCGGCGCTTGATAGAGCCTAGGATTTGGGTCTAGGCTGGTATATTACGTTTGTCTCATCCTCCTCTAATCCAAGCCCAGAAGATGTCTCAACAGAATTGAACCCGAGTGGATGGAATGAAATCTATCTATACCCACCAACAGACCACCATATCCTTGACCTTTCACCACTAAACTACAACACACATCCCTCTTTATTCTTTTATTATTATTATTATTATTTATTTATTATTATTATTATAATTATTATTTTATGGCACAAGCGAACACTTCCCCTCCACCTAGGATGTAGAAATGTGCCTTCTTGGTGAAAAAAGCATACTTGCTAGTCCACCCCAAATTCTAAAACATAAACACCTTTCTTGCTTTTGTACTGGTTAGTTTTACCCTCTTAAGTATATCTTGCTTATGTACCTGTTACTTTTACCTCTAAAGTATCTATAAATATTGATCGACTAGCCATTGTTTTTCTTTGGAATGGAATTGCACGGTGTCTCAGTTCCCACTATATAGGAAATGTATAACAGGAAAACCCAACACAACTAAATCTATTTGGAAAAAAAGAATAGTATGTCCTCATGGAGCCCCTCACTAGAGAGAGAGAGAATATACTTTTGTATTATTTTCTCTAAAAATGTGTTGAAAATAAATGTCATGAAAATTGCTCGTTAACAGGATTACCTTAATGGTGACATCGGTTACACCTAAAGGGTACCACTGAGTAGCTTATTGCTTGTTTTAATGAAAAATATCCCTAGTGAAATGAGATCTCCTTCGCTAAACCATCATGTAGATCAAAACCCACAAGGATGTGGACAACTGTCATAACTCTATTGTCCAAGAAATTCATATTCATGTCATAAAAAATACCAAGGGAATTCCCTAGGGTTGCAAAGATCTCTTTCGAACAATATTCCAAAGGTAATCCAAGTAATTTAACCCAGAGTGGAACAATTTGTTGTTTCTCCTTCCTTGCATCAAACGTGGGATGCCATTTCTTCAAAAGAATCATATCCACTTTCCATTTCCAGAAAAAATCCAAAATATTAATAGCATTTGTTACATCTTCAAAGATAAAGCCATACACCCCCTAGCAAGAATTAAAATTTTTGGTGTGTAACCCAAGAAGGGACACCACCATGACTTTATTCAATCCTTTAAATTGCTTTGTTCCATTCCCTTGTCGTTGATTCTACCTACCAATGCTCTATCAATTAGAAAATAAACCATGTTCATCTCTATATCTTCCCCTAGGACTAGCTTTATCAGGGCCTTTTTTAACCTAACACAATATTTTCTAAAAACTCTAGTAGAAGATCCTCGAATGCATGAGAGACCCTCCTGTAATAAATCACCCAACCCTCCTGATGATCACATGTAGACCCCAAACCTTCAACTGTAGAGAAAGAAATAGAATATGCACTTAACCTACCATCCGAACCACTAGAAAAGCAAACTCCTTGTGAATGGAAAATCCCAATCAGTTTCAACAAAGGAGAAAATCCCAATTAGTTTCAACAAAGGAGAAAGAGTAACCTGGATAGATTCCTTACAAGCCTTGGAAACTTGTTCACAAGGGGCCTATCTTCCTTACACTAACCCCACCATACTCATGTTATAGGGATTAATATTAGTCCTTTCATTCAAGATGGTAGAGACTCTATGAATCGAGTTGTCGTTCTTTCAATATAAAGATGTGCACTTCGAAATATTAACTTAAGTTCTATTCTATTTCTCATAGTGGACTTTATCTTGACCAATCAATAATACATAACCGTTGTTTCATCAAATCAAAGATTTCGAGGTCTTATTTGGCCTCATATCGAGGCAAGGGGATCATTTTTCGGTTTGAAACTTACGTTAGTTCACATATTACAATATGTTTATAGCCTTTTTCTAACTAATGTTACAATTGTTTTTAGCATTAGCTCCAAGGTAATTTTTAGCGGCGAAATTTCGCCGATTGGCTATTTTTCGGGGTTTTAAAAAAAAAAAAAATTCGCTATTTGGTCATTTTTAGTATCTAATATCGCCTATATATACATAAAATATGTTTTTTAATCATAATTTTCGCCAAAATTTACAAATTTCAGTAGTAAATTGTATGTTTCATATTTGATATTCGCCCACCTATCTATATATATGTTTTTTTCAATCTAAAATAATCGCCTAGAATACTATACTTAAGTTTAATATTAGAATCCTTAAAAAATACCCTGATTAGCTCCAGACAATAGATGTTTTATATTCAATTTCCAATATTAAATTCCCCAAAATCCATGCAGTGCATGTGTGCTTCTTTAAACATGTGTCCATGTTGATGCATGGCCTTCTTTACACTTGGCACGACATATTGCTACCACTAGCTACTCATGTCCAAACCTAGTTAGCATATTTACAGCGGTTTTAACAAGAATTTGTGGCTTTTGGCTTTGAATGGCATTTCTGGATCTTAATATTGGAGAGCTTGATATTCTGATCTACAATGTTGTTGTGAGACCACTACTTCTAGTGCCTACAATTACATCGAAATAGTTTGTTTGTTATGGAGTCTGGACCATCTAATTCCCGCGCCATTAGTGCGCACAAAAGTATCAAGATTGATTCTAAATCAACAAGAGCTTTATTATTACATAAAAACTATAAGCCATGAAATGGAATGAAATGCTCCGCGCCTTACTTATGTCCCAAACAATTTGTTCAACAGTATTTGTATCAATCATATGTGTTAATCGTATAGGTTTATATTTAAAAAATTTAAGGATTTTTGCTATATTTTGGTACTAATTATACACACACTTTGTTGGGATCTTGAGTACCAAACAAAACTTGAATGCACCAGTGTTCATGCTCATTCATATGAATTCTTACATCTCAACATTCGACTACAATGCAAGACAAATCTCATTGATTCTACAATTGCATATTCACCACACCAGTGCAAAAAGCCTCCCACTGATTTCACAACCGCATATTGACAGAGGTGGTTCGAGAGAGTGATTGGAATGAGTTTCTATTAACAAAAAATGATAAGGAATCTGATATACTAGGTATAAAAATGTTGTGGAAAGGGTTCAAAAGACAACATCTAATAAAACAGAAGCAAGCTTTCAATGTTCAGGGTTTGTGCAAAGGCATATTACTACATCCTCAATTTCATACATATCATTTTTAATTTTTTCTTTTTACTAAATAATCACTTGAACAATTTTTTTTATTTACAAATACACTTCACTATAAACTTCAATTTCTTATTCTTTACAAATGAATTGACATTCTCTAATTTGATTAACAAAAGAACAAGAATCCATCCAAACAAACAACAAAATGTGATGGAGAAATCTGGTTAACCTGAGCTTATACCAGAAAGATGCCATTGACATTGACGTCAAGAGTAAACAAGAATCAACAATTATATTGAAAATTAAAATAATATCAAAGTCAACTGAAATATTTGTTTATGTAGATATATTTCATCTAACAATAGAAATTTGTGTGACACTTCTAGGCTCGCTCTGCCCTTAGCTATCAAAAGATTGTGAGCCTGCCACCACACTGAACCAAGAAAATTGAATTTGATTTCCTACTTATGTCGACCGAACTTATTAGGCGATGAACTCCTACCAGCTTGTAAGTCCTCTACCGATTGACAAAAATGATTGAATGAAAAAATGTAAAAACCATGCTCTAGGTCGCTTTATTATGAGGAATCATAAAGAGTCTAAAAATGCTCTAACAATTAATAAGCCATACAATTATAGTTCTATCATGTTTAGTCTCTCACCAAGGTTCTAAGATCTATTGGAAATATTAATTATGAGTTGTTGCGTATCTAGTTTGTGCCGACTCAGTTAGTCATCTAGTCAGTCATTGTCAGTATGCAATATCAAACATTATGTCTTACCATACCTAAGTGACTGCATAGTAGTCCAATAGTCAAATTCTTAGGTAAATGTCATTCATAAATTTATTATTTTATTTAATATGTTTATGGTAGTTTCCATGAGAAGCCAATTTAGATTTTTTGTATTTAACATGAAAAACAAAGTCATTTTAAGCATAAAATGTAAGAAGAAGAAGAGAGGATTCGAAGTAATTTTTTGAGTCCATAGCAGTCTGTCAAGTCTGGGAGCTCAAGCTTGTGAAAATCAAGTTGTTGAATCTTGGGAGCACAAGCTCAATGTAAATTTCTATAGTTGTCCTTGTTATTTTTTCCTCGTAATATATATTTGGACTTGTTTTGTTTATTCCGCAACAGATATGGATCATGTCCTAAAATATCATGCACAAAGTTCTAAGTTTCTGAGTTTGTAAAAGTTCACATGAAGATGTATTTACTTTTGTAAAACTGTGTGATAGATATCTTTTATTTCAAAATATGAAATAAATCTATATTAAATTAAAGTTATTGCACGGAGTCTTCCAAAGAAAAATTATTTCATGGAAAAGTAATCTTTGTCACAGTGAATGATAAATAACTGCGCAATAAACATCAAACTATGAAGTTAGTCCCATTAAATTGTAAATTGTAAAAACTGCGTAGTGAAATCTTGATCTGTGCACTAATCTATTTAAGATGACGACCCTATTGATAGAAAAATACCTCAATGCAAGCAAGTTCTAATTCCATAACAAGATAGAGTACCACAAACCATTTAGAGCTGAAAGCCGTATATTTGTTATAGGTGGAAACACTTGATTTAGAAGCTAACAATGACCGTCTTTACTGGATCACGAATTCATCAATACTAGGAAAATGGTAATGAAGAGAGACCGCCCACTATTGAATAAGTGAATGGGAAACTAAGCTCTGCAGGAACGATAAGTCCTGAGAAATTATCGAAGCAGATGTTGAGGTCCTTCAAGTTGCTTAGTTCGCACAACGATGTATGTATGGAAACTCCCAAAGCTAGAATTTGCATTCCTCTCATATTCAGCATGGTTACCGATCCAATTATATTATCATGGAATCGTTCAAACTATATTTGAATGCTAATAGGATGGAAAGCATTTCTCTCATGCTTTCTGCAGTGAGGATGGAAAGCAATCGGCTAATTGTAATGTCCCCATCTTGACCCTATTGCATTAATATTGTAAATGATGTAAATATTGTTATTTAGTCATGGTGAGGAGCTCAAGGCCAAGGCCCCGCCATTGATTTATCGTTCTATGTATTGGCAATTAGAATAGATGCATATGGTTCTTGTGCTAGCCGTGCACAATGTAAATTCGGACATCATGTAAATATGCAATTTTAATGAAAAACCCACAACCAGCTATGCAATGCAACAAAGAGATGGGGCATGATCTTACAAGGAATAGGGAGGAGAAATAACCAAACCCTTGAGCCAATGGAGTCAATGAGAAAACCCATGAAATCCCAACTACCCATTTTGGCTTATGCCCCAATCATTAAATTCTTCCAAGAGTTGGTTGAGGCAGTTAATGCCTTGGGAATGATGAGGTATGGAAGCCAATTTCGGGTATGGGCAAGCCATCAATATGGGAATTCGAATTTTTGCTTGCAAGGCAAGAAATCACACACGTTTTTCCTTCCCAAGCCATTCTGAACCACGGTCTTTCCTCTCTCACGCAGCCTGGGGCGAATTGGGGTTTTTCCTTCACGTTTTCACCATTTCTCTGCATTCTTCCATGCTTGGGAACTCGTTTTTGGTTAGCACAGTGGCTGGGAGAAGAGAACCACGATTTTCTGGGGTTATAGAGGCCGTTTCTGCCCATGAAATGCCCATGGACGTTTTTCTGAAAACGATTACACTCCTGGGGTTGCTTTCCCGTTTTCCAATTTTTCGTTTTGGGCTTTGCCACGTTTTTCTGAACTGGTTGAAATCCCATCGTTGGGCATCCTACTGCAAAAATGCCCAGCACTTGCATTTCTGGCTGTTATGTCCCTCCCTGTTTAGTTTGAACCTGTGAGCAGGAGATTCAGGAGTGGAAGAGGATAGATTTGGCTTGATGAGCCCAATGAAGTATCCTTAGCTCAATGGTTGAGCCACTAGCCTAGTAATTCACCTTTGTCCATCTCTTAGCAGCCTGAGAAACCCCACTGCTGATTGGTTTGGTTGATTCTGGTGTATCTTTGGCTATGTGAGAGCCTGCTTTCCCCTTTTCCTTGTGGAGATCATGCCCAGCTCGGGGGTGGCAGTGGTGCGTAGAGATTGAGGAGCACACTGGCCTACGGTTGGGTGGAACGTTACAGAAGCGTAGCTGGTTGCTCAGGGACTACTTGATTCAAGATAAGTATTCTCATTTGCTAATTTGATATTGCTTAATTGATGAATGACATGAAAATATGGAATGTATGATGGATGTGTATTGGAATTAAATTCTGCTGTGTTTTCAAGATTTTATGCATTTTCATATCTCCATCTACAATTTATATGAATGCTTATTCGATTAAGTATGGGACTAGATTTCCAGTACTATTGTTAGTGTCCTCTCCATAGCCTTGTAGGATAGGAGGGACATTACACTAATTAACAAGAACGGGCCAAGAGATGTGAATAACAAGAAACTCGAAATAATTTGGGACCGAGGGTGCATGCCTTAAATGTGGAATGGTTTTGATGTGCTCATGGTCCCAACACCAATTCATATTCTCTACCGAGGCCAAAAACATAGTTAATGACATGTATACCATGAACCTTAATTCCACAATAGGAGTTCCAAATAAGAGAACCTCTAAACAAGCCATCCAGATTACCATGACATGTAATGATGACAAGAAGCTACAAATGCAGGGTGAAAACACAAAGGAAACTCAAAACAAGCAATGTTCTATACAATGTGTGACACTATATGCCTTGGGGGACATTGGTGGACCTTTTGCTTTCAAAGTGTTTGTGTGTCATTGAAGGATACAATGTACGTGTTGGTTAGTGGGATATACACTGGCTCTATCAACTAGACCATCCATCAACAAATCATATAAGAAGGAGTGTTGCGGGGTCTTACTTTTTCTATCATATATGGTTTGCTAGCTAATAGAATGAGTAGTTAATTCATCCACTTTATGGCTCATTTGATAAAGTAGATGTTGATATCTTCTAAGAAAAACAACATTTATCTAACCTCCTTAAACTAATTGGATATATGCTAAGTTATTCTATAAGAACTTAATTTTAAAATCTGAGTTTCAAATTCATATAGATGGGTCATCCCCCATAGTTTCAAGAGCACGAACCCATATGGAATATTTTAAAACATTAATATTTGGACTCCAATATGTAAACCCCACCAATCCAGTGTTTTGCATGGCTTGTATCTATGTATACACCACCTGCATTGGCAATGCATATCATATCAATTCATTCCATTTTTTACGAATCCTATAAAATATTAACAATGAAATGTGATAGAGCGTATTTTTATCCCTTTTGCATTAAAGACAGATCTATACTGATTAATTACCTTCTCGAGGGTTTCCACAAGGTTTCGTGAAAATTAGCAGTCGATAAAATGACAAGAGGAAAATTGGTTGCAGCAACTCCATGGGGTTGGAAATGGACACCGTGACCCACTGTAAAGACTCCATGCAATGCCTCATTAATAGTAGTTGAGAATTCGTATCCTTTTTACACCGCTTGCATTATCTCCCATTTGTTGAGCTTTCTCCTACAATGTCAACCAATTTACTAAGTCTTTTGTACACTCTGCAAACAGAAAAAACCTATTCCAATAGGCTAAATCGCAAAATGGACGCACCCATTTACAATTTGGAATTCTATTTACTTTAATAATTGTGTGATATAAATTGAATCGACTTTCCCACTTTGTATTTTGATATTAATTACTAACATAAAACGTAACATGTGGGTTGACAAATTGTATTCATTAGCTGCAATTATAGAGTAATTTTGTTTTTTTGTTTTATTTAAATTAGCAAGCCATATTATAAACGTCAATCGGCGTATATCAACTACGACCAGATATTTAAATGTGACTGATATGCGTCGACCATATTATTAATATTAATATGGCTTGCTAGTTTACGGTCAGCCTAGGGAAGGATTGTCGAGTTTTTATTTTTATATTAATTGTTATTATTCATATAATAATAATAAGGATTGTTGAGTTATTATTATTATAATTAGCAAGACATATGAATTAATTGATTATTATTCTTATTATTAATCAATGATCAACCAATAATAATTAATAATTAATAATCTTTAACTAATGTTTATTAATATTTAATTAATAATGTTTAATTAATAAACATTAAATTTAATTAAATTATTAAGAAAACATTAATATTATTAAATTATTAATAAAAAATTATTAATTATTAATAAATTAAATTATTAATAAATTAAAGTTTTTGTTTTTAACAAGAACGGTTGAAGATCTTTTCACTAAAAGAAAATACAGGATACATATAGCAGCAAAAGAATGGCAGTTCCCAAAGAAGTACAGTGTCCATCACCCCTTGTTCATCCTTCTGTAATTTATAGCTTTTCTGAAATTTGCCTAATCTATGGAAGATGTAGCTTCTTACATACTGTCCGAGCAAGAAAACAAAAAAAAAAAACATTACTGGGAGCTATTCTAATACCCCGAGCGAGATGCAACTGCGTCTTGTTCATAATCAGTCTATATACAATGCCATTTTCCAGCATTCTAGCATAAACTTGTTCTAAAAAAACCAACAAACAGCATAACTATCAGCAAAAAAGTAGTTTAGACCTAGACCAACCATCTTAGGGGTTGAGGTCTTCATAATTCTCCACGCTTCGTTCCTTAGTAGATTTGTTTCCAAAGTGCATACCAGAATTTACCATCGCATTCCCAAACTTCTCCAACTTCTTTCCAATATTCCTGTTGATGTTATTCATGGCTTCCATATGAGAAATCAGGTGGGGATCCAAAGGAATTGTAGTGCTTAGAGCATTTACCCTTTCCTCAAGATTCCTGTTATGGGTATTTACTTCAGTGTGGGTGGCTTCTGCAAGAGTATAAATCCTGGATAAAGCTCGTTTCATTTCCAAGTTTTCATTCCTAGCCAGTCTGACCTGTTGTTCTAGCTCAGTGACATAGATTTGAAGGTCCCTTGTGTCTGAATTGAAACCCCTTCTATGTCCAGAATCGTGAAACCCATCCTCCAGCAAGATCTCCGACTGATCTTCCTTATCCCTGGAAGTAGTGTGACCTGAGTGCTCAGAGGACTCCTCGCAAACAACAAAGCACTGAATGCCCTCGAACACAGGATGGCACCATCTACAGGCTCCTTTGGAACTCCTAAAAGGTTGACGACAAAGAGAACAGGATGAACCAGAAACAACTACAATATGTTCCATTATTAGCTCCAAACTATCATTGCCCGTGATACAGAGTCTATCTGCGTAGATACAAGAGGGAACTTCACTCCTGCTTTTGAATTTGAAGGAGTCGTGCTGCCAAAGCCTCCGCCCTCAGCTTCACGCATGCGGCCTATCTGGCATGGCGTGAACCGAGGCCCATAAATGTCGAGGGGAAAGTGAATCTGAAGAAGATTTGAAGGGCTTGAGTGGGGATTTTGAACCGCATTCCTATGGATCTTTGAATGGGTGATATTTCTATTTGATTCAACAATTTTTAAAACAATAAAATTAATGGATCCAACTATCCTCCCTTGACACATTATCACATTCCAAAGTTCCATAGCTCAAGCCTACTCCTTTGTTTTCCAACCCATCTGCCTGCTGGTTTTGGGCTCTCAGGGCATGAAGAAACTTGATTTTCTTGAATTCTTTGTTAAGAACCCATGTCTTTACTTTGTTAGTATATTGTTGTTGTATGCATATGCTTTGTAAGACATCCTGTAGTACTTGTTGATCCATAGTTTGTGTCATTGTTGTTGGTCGCATATGCTTTGTAAGTCGCCCGTTGTATTTGTTGACCTATAGTTTGTATTGGCCCATGGTTTTGACCCATAGTATTGGCACCTAGACTTATTATATAAGTGTGCATTGAGGCCAATGAAGCACGGTGAAGTTATTTGTATTGAGCTTGCTCAAAGGAGGTTGCCCCCTCGAAGTGGCCTGAGATCAATAAAGTGATTCTGAGTTCTGCTATTACTGCTATCTCATGTATTTTCATTAATTAATTATTTCAGGTTCCTCACATCTGGTATCAGAGCACTTTCTTGAGCTCGTTGGGTGAAATTTATGCCATTTTTTTCGCATCTATTGCAGGTTCGGATCTAGAAATAATCCCTATCCGCTTAACTATGGGAAGTACTTGGGCATAAGCCCTAAAACTCATTGTGAGGAGTACCACAGGAACCCCAGAGTAGTTGGCCCATTGAGAGGACCTGCCAGCAAAAAGGGCAATGACCCCTACCTGATTGACTAGTTCCCACCTGTGAGGTAAACCAAGAGCTATCATTTGTGGAGCTGTTGTTTGTGGAAAAGCGGTTATCAGTTTTACCTGAGCTGTGCAGTGAGGGGTATTGCCTCAATATGCAAGCCATTAGACAACATTGGTGGCTGAGTGAATCCCCTAAACCGTTAGGAAGCCGAGGATACGGGGTCCATATCTATTTTCAGTTGATAAATCATAGATCCATCTGTTTCTGATCACTTCCGTGTTGTTTCAGATCTATCTGGTACTGATCCGTTTCGTGTCATTTCAGATCCATCTATTTTTGATCCCCTCCGTGTCGTTGCAGATCCATCTGTTTCCGATCCCTTCCGCACCATTGCAGATCCATCTGTTTCCAATCCCTTCTACTCCATATCTGTTTTTTTGCCATATCTCCCTTGTTTTCACTTTGTTTCCCTTGAAACTTCCCTGACACCCCTGTCATCCCATTCTGCATCTTTCATTCCTGAGGACCCTATCCCAAATTCTACTTCCCAAAGTGAGAAATCCCACATTTTTTTATTTTTAGAGTTTTCCATAACTTCTTTAATTTTCACCCAATCGCCTTCAAATTTTTCCACCGTGTTCATTTCCTATTTCTGCTTCTTTGTCCCTCTCTGACAAATTTTCTCATTCTTTCACCCCGCTTCTAAAATCCCCATTTTCTGCTTCCCTGTCCATTCAAAAGTGTCCAAAACCTAGTCAAACCCCAATTACCCATCATTGGTTTTCTCAAATCCAAATTTCCCTTTACTAAATAAGCTTTTGTTTGTGTTTTTCTACCCATTCAAAAAAAAAAAATTCCTAGTTATGGTTGTTACCTGCACAGGAGCAAAAACCATGGAGGAAGCACTTGCAGCCATCCAAACCAAACTCCACGATCTGGATGAAAAATTTCTTGGCCTCTAGCTTGATCATTCAGCTATGAAAAACAAATGACAGTCTGAGTCTTCATCAGATAATGGGTTCTCTTCCCCCAACAATTTCCGTGGTCCAACGATTGATTTTCTTCGCTTCAATGGTACTGATTCGATTGAATGGATCTATCGTACAGAACAGTATTTCAGTCTGCATAATAATTTTGATGTCACCAAAGTTCCACTTGCATCCTTTCATTTGGAACAGGAAGCTCCTCAATGGTACCGTTGGTACATCAAGGCTCATGAAGAGCCAAAATGACCATATTTTTGCCAGCTCCTTTTGCAACAATTTGGTCCTAGTGGTTTTGATGACTTCATAGGAGCCCTCACTAAACTTTGCCAATTGGCACTGTGAGAGAGTATTAGACAAAATTTGAGAAACTAACCAATCACACAGAAGGACTGTCTGATAAATTCTATAGGATTTGTTTTATCAGTGGTCTTAAGGATGAAATCCGCTCAGAGGTTAAAATGTTATGTCCCAACACAATGATGGAAGCCTTGGGGTTGGCTAAGTTGGCAGAAGACAAGATTGTAACCCAACAGTGCTCTAAACCCACTTTTGTTCCCTTCTGAAATATGGGTTATCAACGACCTCCCATCCCGCCAGTTCCTCAACCAAATCCTATCA
Source organism: Larix kaempferi (assembly GCA_027924585.1). Lineage (NCBI taxonomy): Eukaryota > Viridiplantae > Streptophyta > Pinopsida > Pinales > Pinaceae > Larix > Larix kaempferi. Next base: position 1,448,216 of record BSBM01000334.1, read on the forward strand.
AGCATTTGTCTGAAACGGAGATGCAGGCACACATAGAAAAAGGGCTTTGTTATAATTGTGATGAGAAATTCACTCAGGGACATAGATGTGTTCAACAAAATCTCTATCTCTTGGATGTGGATTCTCCACCTGCCTCTGAAATTAGTGAAGAAGCTCCAGATACAATGGATGATTAAGTCGACATTTAGGAGCCGCCTATTGACCCTCAGTCTCAGGAAGACCATCCCAGAGATATCTCTCCATGCTTTAGCTGGAATCACCACCCCCCAAACAATGCGGGTCAGGGTTTACTTCAAGAAGCTCCCTCTTACCATACTCATTAATTCTGGTAGCACTCATAACTTCATTAACCCTCGAATCGCCAAACAGCCTTATTGTTTTATCCATCCTTGCTCCAACTTTGAAGTCATGGTTGCCAATGGGGGCACCTTACCTTGCAAGGGGAAGTGTCACAATGTGTGTATCTCTATGGAAGATTATAACTTGCGTTCTGAGATGTTTTCCTTGGCCTTAGGAGGATATGATGTGGTTTTGGGTGTTCAATGGTTACGCACACTTGGACCCATCTTATGGGTTTTTGCTAAACTTTGGATGCAGTTTTCAGTCAATGGGAAAAAACAAAAATTTACAAGCTTACAACCAAGGTCTCTCCGCATCATCAGTTCACATCGCTTGGAAAAAATCCTTAAGAAAAATTCACATGATGTCATCGCTCAGCTCCATTCCATTCAGATGCACCCATCAACGGTCTCCACTAGTCCCTTGGATCTCCAACCAATTTTGGATAGATATGCGGGTGCCTTTGTTGAACCAGTGGGATTGCCACTTTCACGAGACCTTTCTGGTAAGAATTTAGTCGCCTCTACATCTGTGAAGGAAATGATGGCTATTTTGCATGCAGTATAGACGTGGAAGCCATACCTGTAAGGGAATTCTTTTTCCATCAAGACTGCTCACGAGAGTCTGAAATATTTCCTGGAACAACGAGTCTCCTCACCCACACAACTGAAATGGATTCACCAACTCTTGGGTTATGCCAATGAGATCATTTACATGAAGGGTCAAGACAATTTGGTGGCAAATGCTCCTTCTCACACAATTGATGCCCCAGTTTCTCTTTCAACTATTTCTTTGCTTGTTACAAATTGGTTGCAATCTGTTCAACAGGGCTATGTCTTCTCTGAACTCCATGCATCTCCATTGGTCAGGCACTCCAGGTTCCTCCAAATGTATGAGCAGGCACAACATACCTTCTTTTGGCAAGGAATGAAAAGGACAATTCAAGAGATGGTGGTTGAATATGATACCTTCCAGCTCCTTCCGGGATTGCTCGAACCCATACCCATCCTTCCACGGATCTGGACAAATATGTCTTTGGAATTCATTGAAGGGATCCCTACATCTGGAGGGCAAGCTAACATTACCAATAAATGTTTGGAAACTTATCTTTGTTGCTACACCCCCGAACAACAACCTCGGTGGGCAAAGTGGCTCCCTCTCGCTGAATGGTGGTACCCTACTGCATATAAAATTACTCCAGATGAAGCAATCTATGGTTAGGCACCGCCATTTCTTCTTCCATACACCCTCAACAGTGCACCAATTCAAGAAATTGACACGGTTATTCGAAACTGTGATCAGATTATTCGCATTTGGCAGGACACTCTTTACATGGCCAGAATTCGAATGAAACAACAAGCCGATCAACATCATTCCGAGCGCACTTTTCAAGCAGTTGATATGGTTTTTCTTTGTCTATAGCCTTCCAAGAAATCCTCCATGACACTCAAAGGGCGTCCACTTATCTCTCGCTCTATAATAGAGGTATTCATTCAGTGGCACGACATGCAACTAGAGGCTACTACATGGGCACCACTCCTTCAAATTCAGCGTCAATTTCCACATCCAAAGCTTTGAGTATAAATTTTTTTCTAAGGGAGAGGGGATGTTAGGAACCCATGTCCTTACTTTCTTATTATATTGTTGTTGGATGCATATGCTTTGTAAGACGTCCCATAGTATTTGTTGATCCATAGTTTGTGTTATTGTTGTTGGGCGCATATGCTTTGTAAGTCGCTCGTAGTATTTGTTGACCCATAGTTTGTATTGGCCCATGGTTTTGACCCATAGTATTGGTGCCTAGACTTATTATATAAGTGTGCATTGAGGCCAATGAAGGACGGTGAAGTTATTTGTATTGAGCTTGCTCAAAGGAGATTGCCCCCTCGAAGTGGCATGTGATCAATAAAGTGATTCTGAGTTCTATTATTATTGCTATCTCGTGTATTTTCATTAATTAAATATTGCAGGTTCCTCACATTCTCTAGCTAGACAAAGTAAAAGGTGTTGCATTTTTGTAGCGGGCTTCTTCCATTTTCTTGCCAAGGTTCTAGCGTCTCTTATGTCAATTGAAGAATCTCCAATCGCAGCAATTTCCTCAATTTTCAATTCTCTGGCAAGTTCCAGCTCTTTGATTAGGGCGAGCCATTCAACATTGTTGTTGGTTCTTTTCCCAATGCTCCAGGAATAATCTCTCTGCTTGTTCCCCCAAGGGTAACCCCCCCCCCCCCCCCCCCCACCTTCCAGCCCTGTATTAATGAATTAAATTATGAATAAAACATTAAATTAAATAAAATAATTAATTAACCATTAAATTTAATAATTTAATTAAATATTAAACATTATTTATAAATTCTCTATTCTTATTAATTATTAATTAACAGTTATTAGTTATTAATTGATAAGTAATAATTAATAATTAAATTAAATTATTGATAATAAGGATTGTTGAGTTATTATTATTATAATTAGGAAAACATATTAATTAACAATAATAATAATTATTATTATTATTAATTAATTATTAATTATTATTATTTTTATTATTAATTAATTAATAATAATAACAATAATTATTATTATTATTATTAATCAATTATCAACCCATAATAATTAATAACTAATAATATTTAATTAATTAATATTTAAATAATTATTACTATTTAATTAATGTTTAACTAATTATTATTTATTAAACATTAAATTTAATTAAATTATTAATAAAACATTAAGATTATTAAATTATTAATAATTTAATTTAATTATTTAATTAAACATTAAATTTAATAATTTAATTAAATATGGTTAAGTAATTAATAATGTAATAATTTAATTTTCATGAGCTACATGAGCTGATTGACAGCGTGAGCTCCTGTGTTGGTTAGGGTTCTATCCCTAAGCACCCCCTTGCGACTTGGGGATGGATCCCCCTTCGCATCCAAGCCCAGAGGAACGCGACGACTCCTCAACACGGCCTTCAGGGCTCTTGTGGCCTCCACACCACTCTGTCCCCCTTCTGCGCCTGATGCAAGTGATGGATTCATCAAGTGGGCAGATGCCCCTAGAATTCAGATCATATTGACCGCTTCAAGGATGAAAGCCCTTGCTTTGAGTGAACGGCATTTGATCGGTCAGTTTATCGGAATTTGGCCATTGCCAAAGACAATGGATTTTTGGGTTTAAAAAAAATGGATGTCATTGATCTCCAATGGCTTGCAACATTGTTTCTACGGTAAGGGCTTCTTCACCTTTTTGTTCGAAAATAAGGATAACAAAGCCCTCATATTCAGAAGTGGGCCTTACTGCATGGGCCCTCGGGGGTTATATCTAAATCAATGGATTTTATCCTTTGATCCAGAAAAGGATGTACCTTATGCGGTTCTAGTTTGGGTTCGCCTCCCCCATCGCCCTTTACACTGTTGGAACGATGAAACCTTCCAGGCAATAGGAAACTTTTTTAGCAAATACATTGATAATGCAGAAACGAAAGGCCCTCTTTTTTCTTGCGCAAGGATCTATGTAGAGGTGGATCTAGAAAAGGGAATATCATAAATTGTTAGCCTTTGCATGGATGCTTGGGAGCATGCGAAAAAGGTTGATTACGAGCAATTGCCTTTTAAATGCAAGAAATGCCATGAGTATGGCCATTTTGTCAAAAACTTCCCTAAAGCAGTGCAGGAAAACCCTAAGAAAACTCAAGAAGAAGGTTAGCAACAACTGAAAAAAGGAAGGAAAATGGCCTCTTCAAACTTCGAGCCAAAGGATCCACAGTCAGAGAAAGGAAAAGCACCAACGCAAGTAGAAAAGGAGGCCACAACAAGCAACCAATTCAATGTTTTGAATATAGAAGAAGAAAAAATGTAATACCCCGTTTTGACCCTTAGGATATATTAGCTTTTAATGTAAATATTGTATACATGTGATGTATGTTCCTAGTGTGGAGCTCAAGGCCAAGGCCTCGCTATTGGATGCTCGAATTTTATTTAAAAGGAAAGTATTAGATATTATGTTACCCATGCGCTATGTAGCCATGGGACATTGTAAAAATGATGTAAATAAACATCATGCAATAAAATACCAAAACTGGCTATGGAAACAACTAATGAGAAGGGGCCATGTGTATCAGCTAGGGAGTGGTGAGGGGGTTGTGGGATTAAACCATAAGCTGCCAAATGTCATTTTGAGAACCCATTTGACTTTTCTTGCTGACATTTAATTCTGTGTAAGAAAGTTTTTGAGGAAATCAGTCCATGGCTTCAATGGAGCATGGGAAGCCCAGAAATTCATATGGCAGAGTATGGGCTCTATTTTCTTGACCCACAAGTCACTCTACCTCATGGGATTTGGTCCTTCCTCATTCCCATTCCATTGTGGAACATCTCAACATCAGTTTTCATCCATTACGAATGCCCAGAAGTGAGAAAAACCAGAATCGCAACTTTGCAAGAACCCATGTTTTGAAGAGCCATAAATGCTCAGAATTGGTATTTGACAGTAAAATACAATGAAGGATCCATAGATATGAACCTTAGGGCGAATTTCATAGTATTAGATACCTCGAAATCCATTGGAAAACCCAGTTTTTATAGCTCAGAAATCCAGTGACGGGATTGAGTTGTTTGGTGACAGAATTGTGAGAAATCCAAGTGTGGATGTTTGAACAGAGGATTGGATTGCTTGAATTTAGCTTGAGATGTCTGTAGCTCTGTGGTTGATTTCATTGGCTTAGCATCCTCCTCCTTTGCTTATTTCATGCTTTATAAACTCAACTGTGTGTTGGCTTAGCATGACTGTTTGAGTGAAACCATGGTTGTGAGTGAGCCCATCTAGTTACTCCTTAGTGGATACACAACCCATCTCGGGGGTGGTCTCTCAGTTGAAGAATACAGGCTGGACAAAGACCTATGGTTGAGTGGAACATTGCTCTCCCATAGCCATTTGTTTTGACAACTTCATCATAAAGATAAGTGCTCTATGTGGTTAAAGTATGATCATTATGTGTTCTGTTCTGCATGTTTAATTATTCATGTTAATTGAATGAAATGATTTCTTAAGCTAGTTGGCATGAATCCTGTGCATAGCATGAGAATGGGATTGATTATTGTATGATTGTTTCATTATTCTTCCTAGAAGAAATAGGCTGATGTATTCACTTCTGCATGTGTGTTATTATGGTTATTCCATTGTGTTTATATTGAGTATGATTTTGCACTACATTTCAAGATAAGTATTCTTTGTGGTTTGAGCTATGTTAATTTTGTGCTCTACAATGTTTTAATTAATGACTGTTGTTTATATGTTGAATGCATGGTGAAATGGTGTGTGGATAGTGTGTAACTCCACTGTGTTTATTAAGATTGATCTGCACACATACGCTTTTATTTATTCATGAATTTTCTTACTAATGAATAGGGCTGAGATTGTCAAATAATCCCGGTATGTTTGGTCACGTTTCCTCCCTTGCATCGGATTGATGAGAGGGGATGTGAAAAAAAATCATCATGAATGAAGTACCTCTAGTTGAAGACAGTTCATAACCTCACGATGCCTTAGCGGGAATCAACATCCCTTCCTCTTCTCCCAGAGAAGAACAAATATATTCTGCGATTGGGACTCCCTAGTGCCTAGAGGATCTTGGGCTAAAAGGGTAAAACAAAGTAGAGCCTCCTCATTTTCCCTCTTTCCTAACTCCTCTTCAAAAGGGTCACAAGAGTTTCTTGAACTAGGACCACCCCGAAACACCAGAGAAAGAAAGTCACAAAGATACCATAGAGAGTAGGAAGCAGAGAGAGAATTGGAACTTGGAAGGAAGCAGAGCATTGAGGAAACAAAGCTTCTTCAAAATTCCAAAAATACAGGGAAAGTAGATGGAAGGTCTAGAGTGGGCCCTCAATTAGTCAAGAAGTAATGAAAATTGTCTCTTGGAATTGCAGAGGACTGGGCGGAACAAACAAAGTGGAAGCAATAAAATATTTCATCAAATATGAAAGACTAGACATCCTGCTTATCTAAGAGAAAAAAAATGAGTGATGCAGAAGTTTTGGCACTTTCACATCTCTTCTGGAAAGACATCCAGGGAAACACTATAAGCTATAGAGGTGCCTCAGGAGGAATAGAAACCTTTTTTGCAAGTAATTTTGTTATAAAAAATGTTAAGGAAAATCATCACTAGCTCCTCACCGAGTTCCATGAAAAAGATGATCCAAATATTTATTATGTTTGCAACGTGTATGGACCAACGCATTATAGAGACAAACAATTGTTCTAGAATAACCTCTCTACTCTAAAAGTGGACCTGTAAGGGAAAGATATCATAATCGATGGTGACTTCAATGCTACTAAAACTCAGTCATAAAAAAAGAGGGGGATCTAGAGTAAGAGATCCCTATGGGGAAAACATGGAGGACTTGATGTCTGAATTGGATCTTCTAGATCCACCATTAAAAAATGGAAAGTATACATGGAGTAACAGAAGGTTGGGCATGGGATACATCGTGGCCAGGCTCGATTATTTCTTGATAAGCACGTCCTTCCTAAAAAAATACCTCCTCCCCGCTTCTTTTGCTTTACCTTTGGCGGCTTCGGATCACAAGCCAATCTCCTTAGTGCTCTCCACCCCTACAAACCTGGGTCCAATCCCCTTCTATCACCTACCCAATTTCTGAAATTATTATTTTAACTAGCAAAATACCTTATATTAAATTTAATTTCAAAGTTTTGAAATTATGACCAAGTTTGGTCAAGGATGAATGTAATTACTGAATTATTATTATTTAATAAATTTAAGTAGGAGACAAACACCCAAGGAGCTGTTAAATGAGTGTTCACTAACCCACTAGGAGGAATGGAAACTATTGGAAAGTATAGGACAGATGGCAGCAATTGCACTTCACCACTAGCTGTTGGTTATGGGACAACTACCCCTAATAATGTGGCATTATCCCCCAGGTGGTGGGAGTGGGCAGGCAGCTCATTTAATGACCAAGTAACAACTGAAAAGGCCTAGGAAACCTACATAAGGCAAATTCGAATTGAGCAGACAGTTCTTACACAAAATTTTCTGTAGAAATATTTCCTCATGTGCATCAGGTGATCACTGAGAGATTCGAATAGGGAGGCTAGTTCTGAGTGCAATCATAAGTCTGCAAACTATTTGATAGGGAGAATCAGAGGTGCTGGTGCAGGTCCTTTGGACTTCTAGTTCTTGAAGATTTGACAATTATTGTTTCTGCAAGTGGAGATCCTAAATTCGTAAGTTTCTTCCTCCTGCTGGTTCAGTGAACAGGCTCGGGAGTCCTAAGGCAAGTACTTGGCTATCTTCAGGAATTGGTTGGGTGGAACAGGCTCCTTGGGCTGTTTGTTCCCTACAGAATTAATTTAGGTTCTACCATTTCCTAATTTGTTTTCAGTTTAGTAGTTCTGTTAGTAAAAAAATTAGTAAACTCTATTTTGAAGAAGAATTGATCTCTGATTTGATTTAAGTCTGAATTTTAAGTTTAGTGATAAACTGAATTGATAATCCAATCTCTACATTTTTCCACATGCTGTTATTTGCATCGTACTCTAGTGTAGAGAAGCAAATTAAATATAAATGAAAAGATAGGCAAACTGCCATTGATTCGATAGATAAGTACAGTAATTTATATGATTTTCATTTTATGCCCTATAATTAAGAATATTAGAAATTACTGTATAGTATCTAAAACTATTATTCGAATATCTCATTGTTTCATGAAAAACAAATATTGTTTATTCTCTGTATAGTTACATTGTGTTTTTTTTCTTATCTCTATTATCTACATAGGAAATAAATGTAATTTAAAATTTTCCATGCATCATAACTACAAATAAATAGTATTGCTACAAATAAATAGAATTGCTAACGATGGACATAAGCTACAAATCATAGTCAACACACAGTCTTCATATTTCACACACACACTGTGTTTTTCTTTACAATTTTCCTATTAGGATATTTGTATAATTATTTCGGTATTATTAGAACTGTAAACAAAAGAAATGAAAACCCTAACTTGTTTATAATGATCATATTTCCCAATTTCATTACGAATTGTATGTATTATTCAAAACTGGGTTTCGTATCATTCATTCAAAACCCTTTATAGTATTTCAAACCCTTAACATCATTTTCCAACAGTTAAACAAACATGGTTTATACATTCATGTACAAACTGTAGAACAAAACCTAGTTGTCGATTTAAAATCTTTTATGGAGTTCAATTACGAAAACATTTTTTACATCATAGAAAAACTAGAATTTGGGCGTAGCTCTGTCCCTTTTCTTTTGCAAACAAAACGTTACTCTATTGTTTTCGTTTACATAGAGATTATCATCTAAGAAATGCATATAGCTTTTACATAGCTCGACAGCCACGATTATCTACATAGAACTCAATCATTAAGCATAAATGAGTAGTGTACAACAACATTTTCCATTACCGAGGTTAAAACATAGCAGACAGAGTTTAACAAGCTTCGGCTCTAACTTTAATTTCATTCAAAAACTTAACCCCAAAAACATTTCCAAGTTTCAGTTTTCGAACCAACACAGGTTCCATCTTCACAAAGGAAGCATCAACTTACAAGTCGATATTATATTTACAACAAACTGCACAGTGTTTATCCCCACCCTCTAAACTTTAAAACAAGTTTTCGAAACTCACAACATTGATGAACCAGGTATCCATTTAAGCCATTTAACATTTAAACAGACAAGGGTTGTATTCCTTGTACAATTTTTCACTTCAACATAAAAGTTCTTCAAAGAAATTCAACAAATAGACAACACCGAAACATAGTGGAAATCCTTGCTACACAGTTCATGAAAACCTCTTCAACCAAGTCTGAATGGGCACCTACGAGGGTTTGAGACCTGGAGCTTACCAGGAGTGGAGGGTTGCCAATCTTTTCCAAACCCTTGCCCAAGTCAACAATCGAACCCTATACCTATCACAAAATTGTCGAAGGGTTATACAATTGTTTAAAAGAGTTGTAAGTTAAACACCTTTCAAAACATCTCGGAGATCTATTTAAAGAGAAGAGCTTACCTTTAGCAGACAGAAACCAAGTTCCACATTTTTCGCGAATGAACAATGAACTCCATGAATAGACCGAGACCAGGGTATTCTTCTTTCTTCGCAGAAGTGTTGCTTCCACTCAAATTTAGAAATGAAAACTACATCTATCAACTCGACATCAAATCAAACTGAAGACGCTATATTTCTATCAAAATGCCATGACAGCAGAACGAAGCTTACAACCATCAACTTGACCCTACAGGTCTCGAGGTCGAAACCTCCTATATTCTTCTAACCCTAACATCCAACAGCCTGTCGGCCTCACTACCCAAAATAGTAGTGCATAATGAAAGTCATTAACTCTCTATTCAATCAACACAACGACGAAATGATAGGGTTACATCCAACGATCCAGATTCATCACAATCAACGATCACGGGTGTGCCAGCAAGGTTATATTGGGCCGAACAAATACTGTATTTATTGCTCCATCATTACACAAGCATGGCCTTGCCACCTTGGCTCGTGATGGCTCATTCTATATCCATCTCGGAGGATTTCAAAACATAAAAACATTACACAGTGGCTTTCGTAGTCATCGTTAGATTGTTTGCATTACATAGAAGTGTTAACAGTCCTCGTCACCCTGGATTGTGGGTCAAGCCATTCATGCCAGATTGATACATTGTCTCCACACCAGCTCGAAGCACATGCCGAGCTTAATGACCCATCAACCTGTCCATTCATTTCAATTTTTAATACCATGTCAGTACCGTAAACATCAACGATATAGTTCTAAGTTATGGTCGCAATTTCGATATATCATTTGGATATTAATGTTTTATGTATTTAGCCACGATCATAGTCATAATATTTATAAGTTTAATGTTGTGAACATTATTTAATTTTAAGGTATAATGTTTTCATATATATAGTGAATAGTTTAATCGTTGTCAATTTATTACATAGGTTAGCAAATTCATAAGAACTATATTGTTAACATGACAATTCTAATTATCATTTATACTTTTTCATAGATTTCATTGTTGCAAATACTAAAACGATAAGAGATGCATTTTGGGATTTCAAATAAATACAACGTTTATATATTAGTATAAAAACCATGCTAATACTATGTATTTCGTACCCTAACTTCTTAATGCAATGCATTTGAAGATTAGCGATATAATTACGACATTAGTAATATACAAGTATTAACTACCTTAAGACGACGACCAAATCCAAACTATAACAACGTCATTGGCTGACGACAACAAACTTAAATAGCATGTAGACTTTCTAGACGTCATTGTTTCCAACAATTATAAATTGTAAGACAGCGTTGAAAAACCAGTAAGCAGTACTAAACATTTCATACCTGTAGATACTTTGTTTTCGCAAAAGAATTCACAACATTTTATTATTCGACGTTGATTTGAATACACACGTACTTTTAAAACTATGCAGTCATTGAACCTCTTACCTGTCGTCTGCCCATAGAAACATTTCAAATTCCTTAGCGTCGCAGCTAAGTAAACTCCAGGGTACCTCGTAGGACACCCTTGGAGTCAAGAAAGCAAACTGTCAGTATCTTATCAAAAAAAGAAGTATCGCATCATATTTCTAGCTTTTCCGTGCATTTATTACTTTAAGCATGTTTGTTAATAGTGTGTTTAGTTATCATTATCAAATCGTTTCTAAACTTAGAAATTAAATTATGTTTAGTATGAAAAAACTTTTTAAATCAATGCCGTCGTAATCAAGCATTTATTACTTCCGCAATTATAATTATCTCATTTAATGCTATTCTTAAAAGTTTTAAAATTTTATGAAAATTCGGGATGTTACACCTTCCGATTTAACCCTCTTGGATTCATGATGTAAAATTCTGGGGCTTTATTAAAAATGCTTGGAGCTTTACATGCGTTGATTCTCCTGGCTTCATTTGGGAGAAAAAATTAAGAAATGTATGCTATGCACTAAAAAACTGGGCGAAATCAGAGTATAAAATCCCTAGCAATATGAAAATTCAATTTCAATCTAGACTTGCAGCCCTGCAATACAAGATGTTGAATGAAGAAATTACCTTTCTTCTTATTAGCCAAGAAAAAGAATTGAATCATAATATCCTCAGCGTAGCTAGATGTGAGGAAGAGGAATGGAGGATGAAGTCTAGGCAACTCTGGTTAAAAGGTGGGGACAGTAACACATATTACTTCCACAAGAAAACAAAAGCAAGGATCAGTTTCAACATGATCAAAGAATTAAAGGATAAAGATGGAAAAAGGATGGCGAAACAGGAAAAGATTAAGATTCACGTTTTCAAGCATTTTAGAGATCTCTACATGGACAAAGATGAGACTGACCCCCTATCTCAGGCGGACCTCCTTTTCGGAATAACTCCTCTCATTTCGGAACTGGATAACAAGAATTTATCAAAACCCATTGTCGAGTAAAATTAATGCCTATAAATTCGACATAAATTATCAACCTAGGGAGTTCATAAACTTAGAGGTGTATGCAAAATATATGCAGGGTGAGAGTTGAATTAATGTAATCTAACATTGTCTACGACTTGAAATTTAAACTAATCTAGAAAAGCATAAAATTACTTTTAAAGGAAATTAACCTAATGCTTGTAATTGAAACTGAATCTATGAAACTATGAAATTGAAATTAATATAGGGAAATATGAAATTACATAAATGAAATCTAAGCATGAAAATGCATAAAACCAAGCAAGGAAAGAAACTATCTATAACATAAACATATGCAGAAAAAAGACAATTAATAAATAACAAAAACAAATGGATGTGAGCTCACATGATAGCTAAATTAACAACTCAAAAGAACAAGTCTACGAGGAATCCAAATCTTTATTCTAAATCATCAATTGCATTACAAAAGGATCAAATCCATGACTAACTCTTAAAATGACAAGCTAGTTCTCTATTTCTCTATTTCTAGAGAGAGGCCTCTCCTCTCAAATGAGGAGAGAACCCTCTTATTTATACATGAATGAAGATAAGAAACTCATAATTATAGATCCATTTTTCTCTCAACTTATCCCTTCAAATCCTCCACAAATATCTTGGATAAGATATTCTATCTCCATGATCTTCTCCTTGAAGTTAGCTTGAATGATTATCCCAAATCAAAGCTTGAAGATGAAATTCGAATTTGAAGCTAGGTGGTGATTTTTGACTTTGTGAAAATCTCCAAATATACCTGTGAACATCATAAAACTCACCCATCTTTCAAGGTTAAGTGAAAACATGTTATTTTTATAATATTTAATCACAAATTCACTCAAAATACTTAAAAATAAATAAACTAGAAAATAATAAGGTAAACCCATATTTAATTATGAAAATGGCATAATGAATTATGTATGGAGTGATGGAATATGGATAAATGTGAAGAATGGTGTATGAAAAAGACGATGAAATGTGACATTTTGGAGACCCAACACTCCCCCTTGCATGTCCTCATGCAACTTTGCATGGATTTGCTTGTAAAATTTTGTCTCTTAACTTTGGCTTTGCATGATTATGATTTTTTATGGTTGGTTCTTGGGTGACAACTATGAATGTTACAAGCATTAGTTCTTGTGTAACAACACTTTACTTTACTTTTCTCTTCTCCTCTTTTATTTTATTTTCTTTTTCTTTTAATTTTTCCTCTTTTTTTTAGCATTATTTGAAAATGTGCATGCTTTCAAAATGATGAGCCATTAGTATGCATAAGAAAGCCTTTTCTTCATGTTATGAATCATGCAAATATATATATCAATGTTTGGAATCAAAGAGCAACAATGAATAGTTTTGAAGAGACATCTTGGTCAACGGTAATGAGATGATGAAATGTGTAAAATGGAATCAAATGGTAATGAATATGCTTCCCCCAAACTGAAGATGTACATTATATTTATGAAAAGAAGAAAGGTAATGAAACATGGTGAGGGAATTTTCCAAAGTTATTTATTTCTAGCATTTAAGGAATTGCATGATTAAATATTAGAAAATAACATACCTCCACTTACCCAAAAAGTTGATGAACTATGCAATAGGAATGTGGTTGTTGCTGCTGTATCATAGAATGTGAAGTGAAGGTTCTGAACTGCTACTAGGTTGAATCAATCAAGAACATAAAGCTAAAAGTGGAATTGTGGTACTCTCATATGGTTGGAAGTATGTTGCAAAACTGCTGATGGTGTCATGAAAAGTATATAGTTTTCACCTGCTACAAAAATCGATGGTACAATTCTTACCATGCGAATAAATGTGTCGATGTCGAGCATGGAAAGAAGTCAATGGATTATCGACCATTGATGAATGTCATTAACCAATGTGAGGCAATCTCACCATTGATGTCAATGAGTGTCGAGGTACCTAAGTACATCTTGTGAAGTGCAAATAAATGGGCTGATGTCGAGCCACTTGCAAGATCTAACGATCAAGGGACATTGATGTATTCCCATGATTGTTAGCGAGAGAACTTGCCATTAAGGAATGCAAGCCTCAAGGTACTAAAAGGAACTCTAGTCTCTATCCCAGCAGATAAGGTGCCGAGGTCGATGGGGAAAGACTTGTTGAAAGGTGGGCCTTAAGGAATCCCACATCAGTCAACACGAGTTGTACAGAATGAGTAGTAGGACTATAGATAAAAGATCTCACGGTCAAATAGTTTTTATGACAAGGATAACAAGGCAATTTTGTCATGGAAAGGAAGCTGAATGGTTTTATTCATAAGGAAAAAGATGAACTAAGAAATAAGAAAATGTGTGCGGATCATAAAAGCAGACATGAGGGAAGTCATGATGTATAAGGCAGTTAAAAAGTAGACTCTAACATGGATGACGAATAAGTTTGGAAGGATAAGGGTAAGTAATCATGTCATGGCATAATTGGTTTCTGAAAGGCTTCTTTGTGGCAGGAAATGTCATGACATACACAATGGAAACTCAACTCCATCAAGTTTTCAATGGAACAATTTTTCTTAAGAGTTCTCGTGATTCTTAAAATCACATCCACATGCAATTCAAATGTCTTTGAACCTGTAAAAATTTTAGCACTTTTCTACAACAAACTTGTGAGAGCTAAAATAGAATGCAGAAAAATATGTGCTTAACAACTTAAGTCAAAGAAAATGAATGAAATGTATTTTATACCTGACACGAGCAATGCATCTTAAGCAATCATCTTCGTCAAAACCTGTGTTTGAGTGACTTGCAATGCATCTTAAGCAATCATCTTCGTCAAAACCTGTGTTTGAGTGACTTGCTAAAACAAGTTAGTGCAAAACACATGTTTTAAAGCATGAAGTTTCGGGTTTGAGAAGAATCCAAGTTCATTTGTGATTTTGAATTTTTATATTATTTAATTGTTTTTTAATATTTTGTCATAATAAAAGCAATCAAATTTATTTACACTTAATAAAAGAACAACTTGAGATGCTCACCCTATTATTATTTATACTCACCCTATCCTACAAATAATATTGTTAGACGCTAGGGGTTTTTTTATGCATGCTATCATTAGGTCTGTGAATTTGTTCAGATTGAAGAGTATTCTTAAGCGCACCGCACGTTTATCACGGAGTTGCTAACAAAATGCAACATGCACTTCTCAACTACACAATCGGATTAAGAGGTCCCGTAAATCATGTTCTTGATATACATGAAAAGAACAACATTAAAAGGCCATTGAAATTGTGACATTTGGCACTTGTGTGCTCTTGTGCATTTGCTTCAATTAAAACCCCGGACTCAACTCCGTTGGCAAGAGATTGTGCAGTGATCACTTTCCATCAAAGGAAAAACAATAGTAAGAAAAGAGAGGCATGATAACATTTAAATCTTTCATTCCCTTCGCCTTTAATGATGTTCAACTATATATCCCTGCTGCTTTGCGCTCAAACATGAGAAAATAACGAGAGCACAAAACAGGAAAGCCAATACAAATAGTACTTTACAAGCTTGCATTTGCTAGGTTAAATGATGGAAACAACCTCAAAGATGACAAACTAAATTATAAAAAATCAGCACATTTTTTTTCAAGCTCCATATCGCCTCTTTGTACTGGTCTTACCAAAACCATCAGTACTAAGTGCAACTTCTGTCAAGGGTGGCTCTAGTTATCGAATTAAGCTTGAGCACAATGTCATAAAAGGTTTCCAGAAGTTTGTGAATTCAAATCATCTCGCTAAACAAATACCAAGCAACCGTAGCATGTGAAGTACCATGCAAAATTAAGCAAATAACAAGCTTGTCGTGGGAAGTGGCATGCAAAATTAAGCAAGCAACCGTAGCATTTCTTCGAGCCCTGGAACATTAAATTTTAAGAGAAAAGTACACAATGGCATGGGGCCACTCTAATCTTCTCATCCACTTTCTGTTGAGATCAACACACTATCTTCATTGCAGCCAGCAATCATATCTTCGAAACACTAGCCGATTGATTCTAATATGACAATAGACTCATAATTACAGATCCACTTTTCTCTCAACTTATCCCTTCAAATCCTCCACAAATATCTTGGATAAGATATTCTATCTCCATGAACTTCTCCTTGAAGTTATCTTGAATGATTATCCCAAATCAAAGCTTGAAGATGAAATTCGAATTTGAAGCTAGGTAGTGATTTTTGACTTTGTGAAAATCTTCAAATATACCTGTCAACATCATAAAACTCACCCATCTTTCAAGGTTAAGTGAAAACATGTTATTTTTATAATATTTAATCACAAATTCAGTCAAAATACTTAAAAATGAATAAATTGGAAAATAATAAGATAAACCCATATTTAATTATGAAAATGGCATAATGAATTATTTATGGAGTGATGAAATATGGATAAATGTGAAGAATGGTGTATGAAAAAGAGGATGAAATGTGACATTTTGGAGACCCAACACCCATTATGGATTTCGAGATCAAAGATGTTATTTGGTCCTTACAAGTTGACAAGGCTCCCTGGCCTAATGGGTTCACCATTAATTTTTATAGAGCAGCATGGGATATCATCAAAGAAGATATGAAAATAATGCTAAATTGGACAAGGAAAAAGGATAAGGTAGGGGGGGCCATCGACTCCTCCTTCCTCAGCTTGATACCAAAAGAAAAAAAACCCATGTCAATAGATCGCTTTAGGCCTATTTCACTTTGCAATACCTCTTACAAAATCCTTTCAAACATTCTGGCAACAAGAATGAGGAAAATCATGGGAAAGTTAATCTCGGACACTCAAGGAGGATTTTTTGTCGGGTATCAAATACTTGACAACATCATTATTGTCTAGGAAGCAATCCACTCCAGTATGAAATGCAAGCAGCAAGGTATGGATATAAAACTAGATATGGCTAATGCTTTTGATAGAGTAAATCACTTCTTTCTCTTCAAAATTATGTCAAAGTTTGGCTTTTCTAAAAATTTTATTAGATGGATTAAGGCTTGCATTAGTATCCCCTGGATTGCTCCATTGGCAAATGGTAGGCCAACCAAGTTTTTTCAAACCACTAGGGGAATCCAACAAGGTTTCCCCTTGTCTCCCTATCTCTACCTTCTGGTCGCTGACTCCATGAGCAGAAAGCTTCAACAACAAGAAGACAATGGGGATCTAAAAGGCCTTAAAATTTCAAGAGGAGTCAAAGCTGCGAACCATGCGCAATTTGCCAATGAAACCATTTTTCTTTGGGGCACGTCTATGGTCATAGTAGAAAGGTTCAAAAGAGTTCTCTCCATCTTCCTGAAAGCCTCAGATGGTAAGGTTAATGCTTCTAAATAAAAAATTTATGGGTGGAATTGCCTCCCTGGAACCATGGCAAGGATATCAAGAATCCTCGGTTTCGAGGGACTAACAATTTGGAACTTCTTTAGCTATTTGGGCATTCCCATCTTCAAGGGAAAAAAAAAGATGGCAGACTGGCATAGTCTGATCGAAAAAATAAAATAAAAAATCAATTCTTGGGGGACCAAATGGCTCAACCCAGCAGGAAAATTAGTTCTTATAAAATCCATCTTTTCTTCCTTTCTGATTTATGTCTGCTCAATATCCTTAGCACCTAAACAAATGATACAGGAAATCAACAAAGAAATTCATAAATTTCTCTGGCAAGGAGGAAAGGCTACCGATAAGAAAAAATTCCATTTGATAGACTGGGACACGGTGTGTAGCCCAAAGTAATGTGGTGGAGCGGGAGTAAGAGATCCTCTAATCATGAATTTACCCCTCAATGGAAAAAATTTATGGAGAGTAATCTCAAGAGAAAATGCTTGGTGGAAGAAGGCCCTTCAGAAAAAATACATGACAGGTACTAGAAGAAAATGTGTTGAGGATATAGATATGAGCAGAGCTGGGTATCCTATTTGCGACCTCTGCAAAAAGTAAACTTACATCATTCAAGACAACATTCATTGGATAACAGGGAATGGCAAGAGAATTAAGATTTGGCATGATAGACTTGGTTCGAACTCCATAGCTAAATTCCACCAGGAACTAAATGATATTAAGGATTGGTTTGATCGCAACAACATCAACACCCTCTATGATATTTCTTCCTGGACTAATAGTGGTAGACAGGCTGGGGGGAAGAACCTTGAAATTCCAAGGCACCTTCAAACAAACTACAGAGTTTTTCTTTCCCTTCTGGAAGGGCAAGCCCCAATTCACAGACACATTAAAGACAGTTGGGGTTGGGGAATGAATGGTTCTTACTCGGTGAAGGAAGGATACCACCTTGTTTACAAGCACAAGAACATGATCAATAAGGATGCAAAGTGGAATAAGATTTGGTGTAATGATGGTCTTCCAAAGATCAATGTATTCTTTTGGATATTCGCCCATCGCAAAACTCTCACCACTGAAAATTTGAGGAAGAGAGGGATTGTAGGGTCTCTTCGCTACATCCTTTGTAAAGAATCATAAGAAACCCTAGAGCACACCTTCATTGAATGTAAATTCTCGCAGAAAGTTTGGAGTTATGCTCTTTTAGAATTGAAGGTTAATATTATAATGCCAAAGAACTGGAATGATCTCTTTTCAAGCTAGAAAGATTACTATCAGGGTTGTCCCATCCAGAAACTGGACCTTACTAGAGCTTGGGAAACTCTCCCTAGATTCATTCACTAGAAAATATGGACCGCAAGAAACAAAGAAATCTATGAATGACAAACCTCGAGCACTAATAAGGTTTCTTCCTCGGAAAAGACCCTTTGGTTGGAGTCTTTATCCACGAGAGGTATGAAACGCATAAACAAGGAACCTCTAACAGTTGAGGAAAGAGCATGGGTGTCTGATTTCCTATTTCCTCCTCCCTCCTGCTCCTGGTTAAAACCCCCAAAGAAGCTGAGATATTCGAACTGGCAGCTGAGGATGAGCAATGAAGAATTCCAAAATTGGTGGACAAAGATAGGAAGCAGTTCTTCGTTCTTTGATGGTGCCTCGAAAGGAAATCCAGGGATGGTAGGTGCGGGTGGAGTTATCTTTGACTCCAAGGGGAACAAGCAAAAAGAATACGCATGGGGTATTGGTAGAACAACGAATAATGGCGCAGAATGGCTTGCTGTAATTAAGGGTTTAGAGCTGGCTAGAGACATGGGAATAAAGGAAATGATTGCCATATGATACTCCCTAATTATCACTAGGGAAGCAAGAAATATTTCTACAAACCGGAAGAGCCCCTCCTCCAAGATGCACCACCTTCTAAACTATCTAGCCAAGGAATTTAAATCGATTAACTTCCTTCATGTTCTAAGAGGCCATAATCACTAGGCGCATACTATGGCTAATAAAGGTGTTGGTTTGAGATGTGGTGTCCTAGAGAGGGATAATGTTACTCTTGAAAACATTTTGATACCTTAAATATGCTTTCCCTCTCTCTAGAATCGGTGTCCAAACCTTGGTCTTGATCCCCCCTCACTACTACATATGGCTCAAAAGTCCCACGAAAGTTTGCCACGAAACAGTTAAAATTGATGTCTTCGTGGAAAAACAGTTTAAATTTTTGGAAAAAATTGAAAATTTCCCCAATGATCGTCGCTATAGCCATGGATGGAATTTTCATGGCTATAGCCACAAAAAGTCCATCCATGGCTATAGCCATGAAAAGCCAAAAAGAAAACTTTTTTTTGTCAGATGAAGAATCTGATCAAGAAGTTGGTCATCCAAATGATGTAGCATATAGTGAAATTGACATTCATGATATTGATGATGAATAACTAACCGAAAATTAAATTGATCATGATCTCACTATGAGCGATCTTTTCAACGATAGCGATTTTGAACCAGATGACGATACATATGCTGAGTTAGATGAAGAAGAATATGAATGACATTGTAGTAATGTTGGAATCTAGGAGGTATGTGAGAACATCATTTTGCATAATGTATTATGTTTACTACTATTTAGTTATGTTTAAACCATCGTTATCATCATCAATATCATCATCACCATCATCACAATCTCCATCATCATCATCATCTTCACCACCACGGCCACCACCACCATCATCATATTCATCATCCTCATCCTCATCATCATCATCTTCGTCATCATCATCATCAGAAACCTCGTCATCATCATCATCATCATCATCGTCATCACCATCATCATAATCTCTGTCATCATCATCATCTTCATCATGATCATCATCACACTACTGAGAAACTATAGTGATAAAAAAGTTATATGATACCTATAATTCTAACTAATTCTAGTTATTTAACCCATGGAACCTTGAAAGGAAAGTTATTGTCTTGAGTCAACTGCCAAGGTATAATAGGTAGGTTAGTTCGTTTTCGATGTTGTAACCCATTGTGATAAAGTGGGTTTTCTTTTTTGCTACTACGATTAAATAGGTAATGTTATTAATGAGTAAAATGTCACTATTCATATGCTTCTCAGTGAGTAGTTCATAAGTTATGATTAATGATAAACTAACATTAAATTAAAATATCTGTATTCACTTAATCATTTATTGATTACTCGAATGTGAAATTGGAAATACTAGCATAAGCAGCCAAACATAGACATTGTTTGAGCCTGACGATTCGATCCTGTGACCTTTTGCAGCCATGGATGGAGTGCATAACCCTTCCACGACACTGTCAATTCCCAAGGTAAGAATAGGATCGCATTCAAATTTTGGTTTGTTGGACAAATTCATTAGGATTTTAATGGTACAAAGATCGCATTTACAATGGAAACCCTTTTGTTGCAACCAATTAATTTTCAAGAAAACTGTTATTTATTTATTTTTCAATCGAAAGCTATATTTTGGACATCTATTTGCTTCGTTTAGTGCGAAAAGTTGCAATCATAGACCCATTTTTCTCTACGCCATTATCTTCATAGTAGGAGGGCTCACAAAAAACCCTGCAAATGTACCTGTGGTTTGGGCATGCAACTAACAAAACACATCCATTTTTACATTTCCGTGTTTTTCAACCTCGAATATCATCAACATAAAGGAGGATGATAGTAATTCTTGCTAACACCGTTCCAATGCAACATGCCTCTATTTGACAACCTTGTAACTTATCAATTCATATATCAAAAAGGGTAGGGGTGAGGGGGAAGCCTTGCCTAACCCCTATATTACTATTAATATCTTTCGAACAACCCTTAAAGTGTTCCTAAACTTGGTATTCCATTCTTGTACAACCTTATTGGAATGAATTTCAACTCAAAAGAAACCTTTAATTCTTCTATTCTTTTCCACAAGTTATTTCTAGGCACTGTGTCAAAAGCTTTTCTAAATTCCACAAAGCAACAAAGGAGATTGAGCTTATTATTGTGAAATTTATTGGCCACAATGATCCTAAAAGTAATGAGGTGGTCTATGGTAGAATGATACCTTTTGGCTTGTACTTTATCCCTTTTACCTTGACTTTCTAGCCATATGTGGATCTTATTTACCATAATAAATTATAAAAAGGAATATAGATGCTAAATATTTTTTAAACTATAATATAATTTATAATAAATTATAAATATGAATGGTAAAATTATTTAGTATATTTTTTATTAAGTCGTTAGGCATATCTATTTCAACATTGAGTGGGGGGTTCTAGGATTTTGAATATATCTCATATAAATCTATTTTTTATATACCATATTAAATAAAATGGGAATATTCTTCATCGTGTTTAAAAATAGAGGGTTCCAATTTAGAGAATTAAGTTTTGTGTATGTTTTAATTGAATTGTTTTAAAGTTAATTGAATAGTTTCAAGGCTATTCCAATTGACACCCATTCCAGGACATTAGCGATCCATGTATTGCGATTCGAACCTATGACCTTTTGCAGCCATGGATGGAGTGCGTAACCCTTCCACGACATTGTCAATTCCCAAGGTAAGAAGAGGGTCGCATTCAAATTTTGGTTTGTTGGACAAATTCATTAGGATTTTAATGGTACAAAGATCGCATTTACATTGGAAACCCTTTTGTTGCAACCAATTAATTTTCAAAAAAACTGTTATTTATTTATTTTTCAATCGAAAGTATATTCTCGACATCTATTTGCTTTGTTAAGTGCGAAAAGTTGCAATCATAGACCCATTTTTCTCTGCGTTGTTATCTTCACAGTAGGAGGGCTCACAAAAAACCCTGCAAATGTACCTGTAAAACCCTTATCATGAAAGGGGAAGCGAAGAAGAGAAAGAGAAAATACATATACATTGTCTTTGTTTTTTGGAGTGTGAGAATTGTAGTTGAACACATGATCTATTCGACTAAGAACATATTCCTTTATATTGTACCTATTATTTCGACTATGGGCATTCAACGACTTCATGTTTGAAAGAAATGATCTCTCAAGGTAAAGTGCAGAAGAATAACAAACCCACTTAGTGGATGGACTTGGCAATGAATCACTATTGAGTTGAACTGGGAAAGAATTTAGACCCCTTTAAGTTCATAAACTCTGCAAACTCCCTTTCCCCACCTCAAAGAGGTGTGGTGTAGACATCGATACAATTATGGCTAAGGAACCAATCCCTCCATTACTAGTATCCCTGCCTAGTTTCTCACTTGAAGGGTGTTGAGTAAACACAATTTATAATTTAAATTAGGGAAGGTTTAATGAATTCCATTGACCAAGTTGAATGATGCAATGCAAAACAAAGAAGAATGAAGGGAAAAGGAGTAGAACTTCAAAGTGGATATCTTAAAATAAGTTGTTAAGTAACTAAAGTGTAATATTATGATGATGACGGCGACGATGATTTCCCACAAAGATCAACTTAAGTCTATCGAACCATAAGAGAAAAAATGGTAAGAGATTAATTTGTTTTCTCTAGTATTTTATTTCTACTCTAAACAATATTGGAGAGAAGATTTTCCAAATATCTATAGTTTTGATGAATTAAGAGTTTATGAAAGTCGATATTATTACAAATATCTTTAAATTGAGGTCTAATGTGGGCATATGCAAGACGTTCCAAAATAAAGTGCTTTTGGTCCTCCATCTTCTTCATATCACAAATATGACAAAATTTATTCATACTAGGGTGTTTTGGGAATTCTTCAATTCCTATTTTCATTATGGAGCTCCTAAGAGTTCATTCTTATTTTAGTATTTTTTTTTCTTTGAGTTGGCTAAAACCACTACAACAAAACTCTGTGTTTAGCGCCTCTTTTAGCTCCCTTTTTTGCATCCACTAACACGTTTAGTGTATTTTTCATCATTTTTTGGACAAAATTGGCGCTTTTCCACGGGATGGCATTTTTTGCGTCTTTTTTTAAAGTAGAGGTTATTTTGGATGCTAATTAGCATCCCAATTAACGTCTAGAACAACGTCCATAATAGATTCTAGAATAACGTCCAACATAGATTCTAGAATAGTGCCAGCCATAGCTTCCAGAATAGCATCCATAATAGCTTCCAGAATAATGTCTAACATAGCTTCTAAAATAGTGTCAGGCATAGCTTCCAGAATAACGCCAGGTAGATCACCAGGTCTAGAGCCAGGGATTAAGCTAGGAATTGCGCTAGGAAAATCATCTGACATAGCTCCAAGTGTAGAGCCAAGTATAGCACCAGGAATAGTGCTAGGAATTTTGAAAGGAATTGCACCAAGAAAACTCCAATGTTGTGCCAGGGAAAGCACCAAGCATATTGACAAAAGTAGCACCTAGATTCCAAATGTTTATTCGAGGTTAAGCCAATTAAGTATTACATGAAACAATGCTAGTGTGATTGACCACACACCAAGTATCACTGCAATAATGAATAGTCACTTGATAGAGCTAGCTTAGATATAGTATTTTATGTCAATTACATGCATATTTTATACATGTTTATAGAAAGGTTCGAGGAAGGTTTTTCTTTGTCTATATGTGTGTAGGTTTATCATCAAGTGGAGCTGGAGGAAATTCAACCTAATCTACATCAATTGTGGCCATCATCAAAGGAGCGCTTATAAGCTAAGGTGAGTTAGTATTTCTTCCTTATTTTCTCATGTGTTGTATGTGATATGGTGATGGAAACATATTGGTATACTGCCCAAGTCTGTCTTAGGTCTTGGGAAAGTGATCCAAGGGAGTTCCCATCTGTCCATGGGGTGGAAATATCCATAACACATAAAGATGAATATTTTAGAGCCTGCAACCTCAGTTTTTATTCCTAAACCCTGCAAAAGGACCTAAGAACCATCCATGGCATTTGAAATATTTAAACAACAATCGTATGATCCATGTAGGATAATTATTCACTCTATATGCAATGTGTGGTGGTTTTTTATTGTGTTCATAATCTGTGAGCAATAAAATCCTCTTTTAGGCCCTAATACATATTTTTCCTCCTTGAACCATGTTCATGACCCTAAAAACCATCCCCAATGTACAAAACCATGTAGTGACATTTGTTCCTTGACCATTGAGGTAGTCCTCCTCCTTTGAAATTTTAGTGTACTATGATTGAGCAAATAAACATAATTGGACCAATCCTCTTCCATCTCAC
Organism: Larix kaempferi; assembly: GCA_027924585.1. Taxonomy (NCBI): domain Eukaryota; kingdom Viridiplantae; phylum Streptophyta; class Pinopsida; order Pinales; family Pinaceae; genus Larix; species Larix kaempferi. Next base: position 1,472,556 of record BSBM01000334.1, read on the forward strand.
TTAAAACATACAGTTTGCATGGTCCATGAGCATTAAAATCCTCTTCTAGGCCCTAAGAAATCAGTGTCTCCCCTTGAACCATGCCCAATACATCGAGAACCATCCTTGATGCTTAAAAACCTGTAATGGAAACCATGCAGCACTTGTAGGCCAAATATTCTCTTTAGAGGTATGTGTGGTGATATTGGACCATGGAGTTTAAGGAAACATAGGGTCTAAGGCCATATGAATTTCCTAAGGGGATCATGGGCCATTACAACACCCTAAAACACTAGATAGGCCCTACATAGGGACTCTTTTAAATATCCAAGACATGGTTTGATCCTCATCATTCTCATCCACTTCCTCACCATTCCTTATCATCATCGTCATCCTCATCATTGGTACCATCGTCCTTACCATCATCATCATTGTCATCGTCATTTTCACCATCATCATCATCGTTGTTGAGGTTTTTCAAACCAATTAATTTGGTTCCCACAGTCCAAGCCATGATCCAGGGTCAAAATATAGAGTCATACACCATAACAATTTTGTTTACGGATCATGGGCCATCCATAGGGACCCTAAACATCACATGATTCCCGAGTAAAGAATCCTTAGATTTCAAGTGGGGCATGATATCCATTTTGATATTTACAACATTAAGGATGGTTCTTGGAGCCTAATCCATGGTGTTAGATCAAAATCTAGGTTATTAGGATAGTCCAAGCCATGATCTGGGGTCAAAATACAAAGTATTAGACCTTAATATTTTCCTTTATGGATCATGGGCCAAGCATAGGGCACCTAACCATCACATGCGTCCCACACAAAGATACCTTAGATTACAAGTCTCAATAAAAACAAGAAATAACAAAAGGATTTTTTAATGGTATTAAATGTTTTACACAGTGTCCAAAGGAATAAAATGAAATAACAATACACAATCCTTTCATAAAACATTCAAAGGTATGTTTTCCCTCAAATTGAGATATGTGTGCCATTAGGATTTTTTTAGCACATGAGTTAGGTTCATAGGTGATATGTTTACTTATGTGCCAGGTTGGAGTTTTGTGGATGATATCTCCATCATTTATGTCTCTATCATTTCTTTCATCATGTCGTCTCTCCATTTTAGTACTCTACCTGCACTTGATCTTTGAGTTATGATGTTAGTTGGTTAGGGGTTAGACATTGAGGTTAGGTACGAGCTGAGGGGGTTAGAGGTTGAAGCTTCCAAGGTGCATCAATTCATTGCATGGGTCATTTACACAGGTTGGTTGTGTTAGGTTAGTGTCTTAGAGGCATTATTTGGGATTTATCATATGACAGTGTTGATTTAATGCTCATATTTATTTTAATTCATATCCATTGAATCACATTTGTGAATGAGGATTAATTCCTAGGTGAATGAGCATAAAGCTCGAGATCATTCTAAAATTACACATAATGAAATATCCAATACGAAGGATTGGCTAGTCTAGACTATGGAAGATCCAGTCATTCCTAAACAAACTACATGTATTGACAAAGGAGATAAGGAAAAAGTACAATAGATAAATAAATTGTCACTCCAAACAATTTAGATAATTTGTTATTATGGGGAATGAATCTAATTCTTGATATAATCAAAGATGTTTCTAATAGCTTACAACAAAAGGAAATACACAATTATGAAACAAACCTAAAGAAAAAGGAAACTTGACTTAGATAACAAAATTTGTGTGTTCAACTAAAGTCAAGGTGTGGATACCAAAAATAACAATTTTTTCATCCTTGGCCTCAACAAGCCTAGCAATGGAACATGCTACATTTGATTAAGCTCAAAATGAAGAAAAGACAAAAAAAAAATATGAAGACAAGATCACATTCCCTTTCAATTAGGTTAATTATTATATATCAACTTAAGGTATGGCTACTGATTTTATTAACTATGCTATTCATGTACTTCTTATAAGAGGCTAAAAAGGTATCCATATTCTTAATACTAATAATAAAGAAATAACATGAGGCTTTGTGTGGACTGTTTGACTTTTTCACAAGCTACGAGTTTTTTCTTGACTCATTTGGTTAAGAGTGCGATTTCATATGTTTTGTTCCCTATTTTTCATTACTCGGAGATAATGAATCACATCTTCTAGGATTGCATTTTTCTTAGGTGGAGGTATTTGCAGGATTAGTATTGAATTTTGTTTTAGTACAAGGATTATTATTGTGTTGCTTTGTTTGGTGATTGTTGGCCCTTGGCTTGTTTTCCTTTCATAAGGCTTTTGCATTACTTGAGAATTTAAATGTTATCCTTCCTTTGAAATATTAGGTGTAAATTTGTTTTCAAGGATGATGTTATCTCATTGTCTACTATTTGTAATGTGTGGTGACGAGATACCCCATCAATACCTGACCAAGGTTGCATTTTTTATTTTATTATAACAATTTTCATTTCAGTTTTATTATAACAATAGTTATTATTATGTATAATGTATATGATGTTCTTCTCTTCTTCCTTTGACAATTTGAAAATATGTGAAGTACTAAAAAATGAGGTAAAATATTTTTTGGTGGAAGAACAAAAAATGTGCCAATTTGAAAGACATGAATGTAGGATTTCAAATACGCTAGAAGAGCCATTTGGTATAACTTATGTGGTATAACTTTTGCAAGGGATAAGAGAAAATTATTTAGAGATTAGATATAAAATCTATCAATATAGAATTATTTATATTTTGATTCTTTTGGGGGGTGGTTGGTGCAAGTGGATGTCACCACAACTCTATCTTATCACCAACCTATATGGTTTGTCACTTTTATATTTGGGCTGCTCATAAAGTGCATATATATAATGCAATATATGATAAATGAATCTCATATTAAAATCCTTAATTTTTTTTCCATATCAAAACTTTATGGATCCCCATATTAGACCATATGGGGATAATGTCTTGATTACAATGGATTAACTAATGGTAATATGTCATTTCTTGTCATTTATGGTAATATGTTATTTCTTGTAATTTACCTTTTTATAGAGTGATGAACAACAAATTATGGCCATTCAACATAATTGCAACTAATCCACTCAAAAATAATTTGATGAGGAAAACAAGCATGAGAATCTTAGATTCATCTCATCCTAAGAATGGATCAAATACATCAATCTAGTGACACTCAACTTTGTGCTTAGGTATAATGGCTTTATATAATGGGACATAATTCCACCAAGTCCTTTTTAAATCTTTGACAATAAAGGAGGTTGGTGAGAAATTGGATGGTTTTAAGAAAATGGATGGTTGAGTGACTAACCAAGCATTGGTTTAGCGTGCGTTGTATTCTATTGTTATATGATGGTGGTTCAATATTAAGGGTCTTTAGAAGAGTATGAGGTGGCCATGAAATGTTGTTTTGATATTTTCTTCATAAGAGTTATATGATCTCTCATATTAAAATCCTTAATTTTGTTTTCCATATCACAACTATGTAGAGCACCCTAATAGACCATATAGAGATGATGTCTGGATTACAATGGATTAACTAGTAGTAATATGTTATTTCTTGTAATATTTTCTTTTTATTTTATAGAGTTATGGACAACAAATTATAATCATTCAACATAATTACAAATAATCCAGTAAAAAATAATTTGATGAAGTCTTCAAATACCTTTAATGTACCCCTTTGATGAGGAAACAAGCATGGGAAGCTTAGTTTCATGTAATCCTAAGAATGGAGCTAGGATTAGCTTTCCTTTAGGCTCATGATGAAAATGCAACCAAAAACTAGCCATTACCCTATATTTATATTAAAAATAGCAAAAAAAGGTCATTAAATTAAATTAAATTTAAATTTAAGAAAGCATTTTACAAAACTTCACATGGAACTCGAAACCATTTGGGAAACCCTCACATGGTCACATGGCAAGGATAATATAAAGGGTGAACAAGACCTTCACATAATTTTTATTCCCAAAACGAAATTTTGGCAGGCTTAGATTCATGCAAAACTATGCCACTTTTGAAATTAAAGTTTGTGTTTCAGCTCCCTTCATCCCGAGCAAGGTTTTAAGTTACAGAAGAAGAGGACAAGTTAAAAGTGTTGTATCCATGCCAGAATGGTGAGATACTACTAGACGAGTAGTATCAGGTTCTATCCTCCTGCCGACCTAACTGGCTAATACGACAATGACGACGCATGCACCTACTTACACACCACGATTGCAATCATTTATGAAGGTATGCATAAATCATTTTTGACACCTTATTCAATGTTAAAAACACCACTATTTCGTGTAAGTTCTTAGGTTTCTGAGAACAGGGAATAGGTTATGCACATAAATAATTTAGGTTCTCAAGCATGGAAAATAAAGAGTTACCCATATGAAAATTGAACTAAAAATACCCCCACAGTAAGGAGAAATCCAAAAACATAGTGCTATTTCATTTCCGTTGTATTTTTTGCTTGGCTGGATAAAGGTTCATTGGAAATTTCACCATAGATGCACTATCTAATGCTCTCAACAGAGTATTGAAGCTACTGCAGACTCTTTTTTCTCTTTACAACATAGTTTTAGGTCTAAAACTAGGGTTTCCAGGGTTGTTTTATTGTTGTTTTAGGTCTGACGCTAGGGTTTCAACACTCCTTTTTCAGACAACACGCAGTTTGCTAGGTTTTTTACCCAATCTTTCACCAGTGCCCTCCATCTTGGTCTTTTCAACAGATTTAAGGGGATCTTTTTGCATATATGTGCCCTTCTCTAACGCAGCGCCCTCCTATTTCTACATTTTCAGCCAAAATACTGCAGATTTTTTGGGGCTGTGTTGGTTTCTTATGGTGTTTGAGAATGGGTGGGGTGGTACCTCCATGAGCACGAGTGCCTTTGGGATCCATTATTGGTTAATAATACTCCTGCTATGTTTTTTCAGATAGTCATACAATCCTTTAAGGATTATGTTAAGTACAAAAGATTGGAAGTTGACTTGGATGATTGGCTAAAGCCAAGAGTGAAAGCTCTCATCCAAATAATGACTGTCAAATTTGTTTTAGGGAACGAAGGCATTACTTCTATGGCCGAATCATGACTGATATTGCTTTTTGGCACCCACATTTTGGTTTGGCCAGGTGTGGAACAGGTACCCTAAACCAATTGAATTTACCACTTACTCAGATCGCACTAGCAAGGAGTAATATATTGGCCTTGGGATACAAGTCGGAAAAATACTGACGTTGCTCATGAAATGTCTTAGTGGAGGGTTTATGTTGTGTCATTCTCATTACTGTCTGGTAAAACATTCGGAATAGCCTCAATTATCTTTGAAGTAGAAACTCAGTAACCACCCTTTCTACCACCAAATTAGCTACTATATCAGTGAAAAGAATAGTGTCTATTTTTGTGAATGATGGAGTGGTTGAAATACCTTGTTTTTCCCACCAAACAGTGATTAAAATTGTGACTATAATTTCAATGAATAAAAATTCAACTTTCGAGTGAAATAGAGGCTCAAATAGTCACCTTTCTTGCACTTAATCAATATGTAAAGTAGTGCACATCATGCTCATAAACACTCCTTGTATGCACATATTAACATCAGATACTGATATTTTAACACATATAATCTCTACACATGCATGTTGACACATACAAATGTGTATATATAGAGAGACACCAACAAAGTCACAAACAAGTACAAACATATATCATTATCTTATTTTATTTTTCTCTCTTTTTTGGGCCTCGTCTCTAGAAATAGAACTCTTTCTTTTAGGATGTAGAAGTTGATTGGTCTTTACTGAAGGAAAATTCATAATGGCATGAAGCTTATATATTGGTTATGCATGGGTTTTTGTAATATTTTCAGTACTTAAGGTTGAAGGAACTTCAAAGACTATCTTATACACACTACTTTTATGAAGCAACTGTTGGAGCTGGTATTCCAATAATCAACACCTCGCGTGGCCTTTTGGAGACTCGTGATAAAATTATAAATATTGAAGGCATATTCAGATGAGTTGGCTGTTAATTTTAGCTACGGATTTTGTTTCGTGCCTATTTCGACACTCTACTTTCTCAGAAGGATTTTAGGCTTTAGCTCAAACTATGATGACTGCATGTTCTTGGCATGCTGTTTGAACTTTGCACTGGATTATTATTTCAGTTCATTTCGTATTCTGCAAACATTGCATTCTAATCTAATATCAATGGAAATCCTTCTTTCTTGTTTTTCCTATATGAAAGAAGAGAAAGTGGCCATAATTCAATTGAACTTTAGCATTTAACATTATAGCTTATATATTGTATTGCAGTGGAAATTTGAGTTATATATTTAACAATTTCTCTAGGAGAGAAATGTTTAGTCAAATTATAACAAAGGCAAAAGAAGCTGGCTACATAAAACCAGAACCAAGAGATGATCTATCAGGCATGGATGTTGCTCGAAAGGTAAAATATACACAAAGTAGTACTCATTGTGTTTTTATTTTTTTAGTCAAGTTAGAATATCATGTTTTCTTTGTACCTAATAGATTTCATGTCAATCCTTTGCATTAACCATAATTTTTCATTTCTTACCCTCAAGTCAGTAGAGGTAACTATGTAGGAAAACTATCCAAGACAAGTTACCAAAGACAAGTTTGCATATATTCACAGGCTGGAAATGAGTTGCCACATTTCAGAAGCAGGTCCTTGTTGAAATTTCCCCTTTTTGGCTTTTAATGAAAAACAAAAAATTTCAGCTCTATTCTGGAGGTTTCTTGGACCTTAACCCTGTGAATTTTCAGCCTTAGGGCTGTTGTGAAATAATGTATAAAACAATAGTGGAAAGAGCTATTGTGAAATAGTGTATAAAACAACAGTGAAAAGAGTACAATATTTCACTTCCAAACAGTTAAATCTTCTAGGAAATCCAACGAGAAAATATACTAAACAACTTGGATAAGTTCCAGCCTTCTAGGGAAACTTATCACACATAAATCAAATCTGAGAAATATCTATTATAATCGTTATACTAGTAGTACAATAGCAGGTATAGCAGCAGCAAAACAATCCCTTAGGTTCCTCAATAAAGATATTAAATCATTTAACAATTGTCCTTTTAAGTTTTACTTAATCAATACCAGTGTGAAAGACATCGTGTCGGTGAAAATATCGCCAAGGGCCCAGAACACAACTTATTGGAAACATTAGTGTAAATATCCTAGCAGCTAATTAAGATGCCCAGTAAAGAGAAAAAAGGAATTCACTTCATGAAATAGTTCCCTAGCAATGGATGAACCTTCTGGCAATCTAAAAAATGATTTTGCTTCAAGAAATAACTTCCTAGCCATGGAGGAACCTTCTGGCAATGTGAAAAACGATTTTTCTTCAAGAAATAACTATCCAACTATGGAGGAACCTTCTGGCAATGTGAAAAATGGTTTTGCTTCAAGAAATAACTGCCTAGTAATGAGAAACATTCTGGAAATGATAAAAACATTTTTTCTTCAATTAGAAACCCCCAAATAAGTGCAACAGCTCTTGAAGGAAAACCACTGATCTTTGGCAAAGAATGGGCATCCAAAGAAGGAGAGAAACTAGCTGTTAGAAGTGATTAATAGTGAAGTAATTCGCCCAGCAAGAGGAAATTCGCCCAACAATCAATACAACGTTTTTCCAATCAATTAAGAAACTCTGAAATAAGTGCAACAGCTCCGGAAGGACAACCATCAATCTCTAGCAATGGGAATGCATCCAGGTGTCAATAAAACATTTAGGATTCCATGAAAATGGCCAGCAAGAGGAATTGCAATTCTTGAATTCCCATACAAGAGAGAAAACATTCCAATAGCTAATTAAGATCAAGATGCCCAACAAAGAGAAAAAAAAGGAATTTACTTCATGAAATAATTTCTTAACAATGGAGAAACCTTCTGACAATCTAAAAAACGTTTTTTCTTCAAGAAATAAGACTAGAAGTGCAATGATAAGGTGTTGTGTAAAAATGCTTGATGCTGCTACAAAAAAAGAGGGTTGACAAAAGTTTCATCATTAGTAAGTGGAACATAATGTCATCACAGAGAAAAAACAAATTCCTTCAATTGAAAGCAAAATCGTAGTAGAAGGTCTCTGGAAACCATACCTCAACTCTGAATTCAAGTTCTCCTTATTTTTCCTCTCTGTCAAATTGTTTAATGGTTGTCACTCTTCTATCAAGTAGGATACTCCTATACACCAAAACAAAGTCTCCATTCCCAATCACATTGGACTATTGCATATAATTATTGATGATAAATGTAATATTTCTTCTTTTCTTTATTAAACTCTTCATTCTGGTGTGTTACGAGATAGCCTTCCTGAATGAGTACTTTTTTGTGAGCCAAACCTGAAACCTCACTGTCAACTTCAAAAAATTTGTCAATATCCATAAAGGTTAAAGTCACTTAAACCAGAGCTTCTACCACATAGTTTTTGAGAGCTTGGATTTTTTTTCTTTTGCCTTTGTTCATGAAAGTTTTTATTCTGTATCATCAAATATGACATAGATGTTGCAGTCACAGAAACAAGACATATGAGTATTTTGCATACTCGATGGATATATTTGGATATGTTTAAAAAATAACTTAGTTTACTTGGTGTTATGACTCAAAATTGTCCTTCGAGGAATGCGCCTGAAGGGGTTTCAAATGAACAGTTTAGGGAAGGGTGCCTCTGTCATTGACACAATCCCTCTTAATTTAGTGTTGTTGCTTGCCAACTCTAGAGGGGTGTCCCTGATGTGTCTCACTAATCAAAACTTTGAAAATTAATAACTTAATGCTTCAAATCAAGAAGAAAAAACTTCAGAGCTGCAGTTAATATTTGCATATCTGCAGACATATCCTCAAAATATGTGGATAAATATCTCAAAATGGGTTTGTCTGCTGTTTGCATTCCCTATGAAGGTCGTAAGGTCTTGTTTCTTACCTCTATGCTGAGCACAGAGTTATGCTAGCTATGAGCCCTGTTGTATAGATCCTTGTGTGGAAGTCTTGTTAGGCTCAGACCTTTGTCAAGAGGACATAATCCTTTTCAAATTATGCTTCTAGCTTGGCACAACTCAAGAATTGAAGACATGTGATGTATCTATGTAGTCCTAAGTCAATATATTAATTAACAAATAATAACAACCATTTTACTATTATAAAGGATGCGATTGAGTCATAGGTATTAAGTTTTAACTAAGAGGTTCTATTACAATATTTATACATCCTTCATTTTATTGTAATGATTATCTCTTTATATAGTTATGCATTTCTTAATATGATAGATATATTCTCTGTATTAAATAAATGATCACTTCGTGCCTAGAGATCTTATGATTGAGGAATCACCATTGTTCAATCAAAACATGGTCCATTCTATTGTTTGATCATTGTATATGGAGTTGACCATTACCATATAGTGGGAGTAGTCTAATTATTCATCTAGGTTCTGTCAAGACTGAGTCTTCAAGTCTCATAATATTTTATGGCTACATGTTCAAGTCATGAAAAAAAAGAATCTATTTCACATTTTTTTATCTCTACATAGTGCATTGGTCTTTGGGATAACTATCGAGAAATATAATTTGGAAAAGGACTTGCCTACAAGTGCTCAGTGAGGCCAACTTGGTGAGCTGATTTGACTTTGGTCAACATTTACCTCATTTTTTTCAAACTTAGCATATTATTTCCAAATTTTGTTGAATGTTTCAATATTCGAGTGCTTCCCAGATTTGATGAGTTTATGTGCCGTGATTTTTTAATCAGCTGGGATTTGTTGCATCGCCAAGCTGTTTCCAGGTCCGAGTTGTGTGACTATGATAATCATCATATAGTATTTATGCTTTGTGTTGTAGTGACCTTGAGGTTTGCTACACCTTTCTTACCTTACAGCACGAGTGTTCTGTAGATATTTAAAATGATGGGGTGGGGATAACAGATAATTGACTTCTGTTGTTAGCAATGCCAGTTTTTCATATATGTTTAAAGAATATCCTTTTAGGATTTGTAAATATTGTAACTAACTGCAAGCTACTTTGAAGTTTGATTCTACAGATGGTATTGATGTGCATCTTCTGTTTTGTTGAAATTTCCTATCTTGGTGTGGTGGATTGTTTTGTCAGAATTGTGGCTGGTGAAGATTTTATATTGTAGATTAGAACACCTGTAATCTGTAGTGACAAAAGTTATTGTATGCTTTGCACTCATGGAATCCATGAGTTACAACTTTGAGGTTATAGTGTGTCATGTGTAAAGTGCCTACCGTATTGGCACTGGAAGAAAAAATGACCACATTCTTTAGCCCATCTTGAAGTGCAAAGATGTAATAGACTGTTATATAGATTAGTGCTAATGAAAATCTTAACACAATATCTAGATCATTGGGGTTTTATATAAGCTATTACAATCCTTTCCAACCAAGGCTAAGATTTTCTCTTGTAAGAAAGAATTATTTTAAATTCAGCAGACCCAAAAGAGACTAATGGCAATTCCAAAAGCAAAGTGGCTGCCAAACTCAGATTTGAGTTGGGAATTGGTATGAAGGAAGAAATCTTTTCCTTATACAAATGTTCATCATTTTATTTTTTCTGTAAACACATGTCACGGAGCATGATAAATGGTTTGTGTTAGGAACAAGATATTGAGAAATTTTAATACATGATAGGAATATTTGTGCTCATATAATCACTTCCTATGACTAGCAATTGAATATTAGGAAACACCTATAAATACCACGGATCTGATTAAACAAAAACGGAGTAAATCCTTTTACATAGACTAGTATCAAAAAATGATCCACTGTGTAACCTAATTCTCATTAAGGATACTCTTTCCTAAGTCTTTGGAAATATCTATTTGCTAAGTTGAATAGATTATGCTTGACAGATAGTTATCATCTTGAAAAAGACAATCAAATTGAAACTATCAAGGAATTTAGCAAAAGTTGCTTTAAGTGCATCTCCAACATTCTTAAAAATTCAACTAAATGTTATACATGTTAAATAATAACAACAGTTTCAACTTTCTACTTGTCCAGTGGTATCAAAAAACCAAATAACAAAATATGAATGTGGCCATCTTATGAATGCAGATTAACATCCTCGGTATGGGCAGCAGTTGTGTCAACCTGTACAACACTAACAACAATTTCTCCTTCAGTTTTAGATTTGCACAAAGGTACTAGCTCTTGAGAAGTGACTTTACAAACATCCATAACATTCTCAGTTTTGTCACCAGGTGACTGCTGTGTCTGTGCAGAAACATCTTGTGGAAAAAGATATGAATTAGTTAATTGCTCCTTTAAATGTCCATGAGAAGAATCCATATCTATGTTTTGGATAGGATGTTGCATATCAATAGAAACAACACCTGCATCCTTGTTTATATCATTCTGAGAATATGTTGATGATTGAGACAATTCTTGTTCATTTTCAACTTGTCCAACATTCTCATTGTGTATAGCATCATTCTGTCCATCTGTTGAGTTTTGTATAGGATTATGCATCTCAACCGAAACAGCAGCTGCATCCTTGTTTATGTCATTCTGAGAATATGTTGATGATTGAGACAGTTCTTGTTGATTTTCAACTTGTCCAACATTCTCATTGTGTATAGCATCATTCTATCCATATGTTGAGTTTTGTATAGGATGTTGCAGCTACTTAATCAATTCTTCATACAACTAGATACACATGAAAGAGCATAGCATGACTCATTTTTCATGAAATTAGACATATTTTCTCATTACTTCTGGGAAGTAGTTAGATGACGTTTATATATATCAAGAAGTTGAATTAAAACAAGTGAGATGAAGTAATAGTCATTTTAGACTTGCATTTGGTAACCAGAGATTCTTGGAAGCATATAAATCAAACAAGTGAAATGAAGTAATAGTCATTTTATACTTGCATTTGGTAACTAGAGATTCTTGGAAGCACTGGTTGTTTGAGACTGATGCTTTGACATTCATTTTAGTTGTTTCAAGTCCACTCATTTACAGTTTACTTCAATCACTACCACTTGATCACTTGATATATTGAGTGTTAAGAGAACTAGAAATTGGGTGTTACTAACCTAGATCTATTTCATACTCACCTATATCTATTTTAATTCTTGATTAGTAAACCAACAATATATCCAAAAAATGCCAATTCATGTAACTCATTGTTAATACTATTGGTTAATTAAAAACAACACTGAATAATGTTAGACATAATTATGAAAGGAAACAACCATAAATAGTGTCAAACAGAATTGCAAAGAGATTCCTTTCTTCTAATACTTAATATGATTTAGTTTTTAATGGTTTTTTTAATGTATGCTAATTGTTTCATGTGGATTTTTCTAGAGTTACCATATGTACATAGGCTTACAATTTGACAGATAATTTTGATTTGATGCAGCCTAGCCATCCTGTATTGGTGTTGTTATCAAAGAGGCATTCCTCCATGATGAAAGGATAGGGGTGACCAGATCTACATTTGTTTAGTGTTAGAAGGAACAAATAATTCCGATGTGTACTTTCTACATTTATCAAAACTTGTGGGTTGACAATGTTATATGTAGTTGTTAGAAATAACCTTGAATTTTGGGCTTTTTGATGTTCTTCTCTTTTGAGGAAGGGGATACTATTGTTTTAGTAGAGGTCAAGTGTTAGATGTATTAATATATGAGCAAGGACTACTTTGAATTTTACATCATTTTGTATTAAATGCAGTTGGGTGACATGTTTGTGAGCCATACAAGCAAACCAGTTTAATGTACATTGTATTGTTATTTCATTATAAAAAAAAAATTAACCAGTTTAATGTACATTGTATTGTTATTTCATTTTAGAAAATAATTTATTTTAAATAGATTTGATAAGACAGAAAGATAGTTATAAGTTGATATGTATTTATTATAAACATCATTAACAAATAAGATATTTGTTTTTATAAAATACTTCTTATATTTATAAAAACATATTTACAATGATACTCACAAAAAGTTTTGAATCCATGTCTCTATATTTAAATAAGCTCACCGAGCTACTTGCTATTAAACTACACTCTATATTCTTGAGATCTGTGTATGATGTTGCCTTAACTTAAGAAATGAAAAAGAGGTGTACTCACAAAATTTTTGATAGCATCACCACACTTAAAAATCAGCATATCTCCTTGTAATAAAGCATCGTGTCAGGCTTTCAACTGAACAACTAATTGGCGGTTAACTTAAGAATATAATAGCATGCCATTGCCATATAATTCTTTGGCACATACTTTGGTTGTTTGTTCCAGTTGTGGCAACATACAATTATTTGGCCCATACTTTGGTTGTTTGTTCCAGTTGTGGCAACAAACATCACAAAGAAGTTATAGGAATTTCAACATATCTTCTTATATATAGGTACCTTGTAGTGAAGCATTTGTCAGCCTTCCAACTTATAATGGGCAATTAACTTATGAACATGCCACAAAGCGATAAAATTCATAGTGACAAAGTGGTTAAATTCACCACTCTTCTAGACTTCACTCTAGCAATGCTATGGTTGTTCGGTTCTCTATCCTCCTAGCCTTGACAGTAGTAAATATGCAAGGCTCTATCAGCTATTGGGAATTCAAGTCTTGGCTCTATCAGCTATTTATTTTTTTGTGAGAAAAATATGAGGAGCTTTCCATGGCTTTTGCATATAGAATTTCTTCAATGGAATTTTTAATTGATAGTATTATTTTGTTGAAGCAAGAACAATTTTAAACAACAAATTATGGGTATGCTGAAGCAATACGGTATTCTTTTATTGCACCCCGAGGTACAATTGCTACTTTTTAAAAAAATATACATGTCCATCGCTATAGAGACGACAAGCGCTAGCAAGTTTCGACGAACTTGCTATACTAGCGATGGAAATTTTCATCGCTAGTATAGCAAGTTCGTCGAAACTAGCCAAGGCTTTTCATTTCTATAGCAACGGACATATTTTTTTTAAATATGTGAATCCATATTTATAGCCACGCACTTTCGGTGCTATAGCCATGAACGTTCGTTTCTACAGAGATGAAGATCACTTTATTTATTTTTTTAAATATGAACATCCGTCGCTATAGCCACGCACTTTCGGTGCTATAGCAACAAACTTTTGTTGCTAGAGAGACGGAGATCGGTTCACTTATTTCTTTTAAATATGAACATCCATCGCAATAGCCACACACTATCGGTGCTATAGCCATGAACTTGCGGTGCTATAGCCATGAACTTTCATTGCTAGAGAGACAGAGGTTGGTTCACTTATTTCTTTTCAATATGAACATCCGTCGCTATAGCCATGCACTTTCGGTGCTATAGCCATGAAATTTCGTTGCTAGAGAGATGGAGATCGAATCACTTATTTCTTTTAAATATGACCATTCGTCGCTCTAGCCACGAACTGTCGGTGCTAGAGCCACAAACGTTCATGGCTAGAGAGATATAGATCGCTTCATTTACTCTTTTTTTAAAATATAAACATCTGTCACTATAGATACGAATGTTCGGTGCTATAGCCACGAACGTTGGAAAGAGTTTCTACAACAACGAAATTAGTGCCACAAAAACAAAGAGTCCTATTTGTCGCAATAGAAATGAAAAAGTGTTGCAATAGCAACGATTTTCTGTGGGAAAAGTATCCACATGTACTAGTGCCTGGATTGTGCTTAATGTAAAAAAAATCATTTTATTGCACCACTCCTTTTACTACATCCCCATGGACCACTCGACAACCTACCATTCCCTCCAAGTCTATCCTCCAGATCTACATTTGATCTCCACATGCTTCACTCGTAAATGCGAAAGGACTGTCCCACGCCTTAGCCACATGGATTGCATGCGCAAACCAAAGGAGATCTATCATTTTCGAGGAATGTTTTTAATCACTAGAGGGATTGTTTCTTCCCTCATTCGAGCCTCTTCCCTGTGTCCGCTTTTTGTTTCAGGGAGTTCTATTTTCATTTTAAATTTCGCACATTTTTCCTGGTGCTGGAGGAATTGCATGGACATGGAGCATTTTAGTTCTGGTCCTACAATCCTGAGTGGCCCTAAGGTTTTGACAACTTGTCTTCACTGCAAAAAACCACTCAGAAATGTTCTTGGTGCTCATAGTTGGGTACACTCGATTTCTGATGGATCACATGGCATTGTGCATGACGACGTGCAGGTTATCTCTCTAGTTCATGGTCTCTACCATTTTGAACTGGTGCCATTTTGAACTGGTAGGGAAAGAGGAGTGCATGGGTAGCACCCTGGAAAAGAAAATTCATACCAACCCTGGCAGTGGACAGGGAAATGAAAGAAACTATGACCTCGGGAAATTCATGAGTCATATAAATGACTTGGAAAACCAAATCAAGATGGTGATAAACGAGAACCTTGATATGAAGTGGGCCATAACCCGCTTGTTTTCCCTTGCCCAAGCAACTCATTCTGAGGTCAAAGATCACAACAGTAAGATTACAGATCGGGATTGTAAACTTGAAGAATTCATGGGCACAATTCACCCTCATGCAGGCATGAAGGAAGCTCAGATGGAGCCTACGGGCATAAAGGAAGCAGTTCAGATGGAGGCTGCGAGCATAAAGGATTTTCAGACGGAGGCTACGGGCATAGAGGAAGTAGTACAGATGGAGGATACAGGCATAAAGGATGTTCAGATGGAGGTTGCGAGCATAGAGGAAGTAGTATAGATGGAGGCTGCAAGCATAAAGGAAGTTCAGATGGAGGCTGCGGGCATAAAGGAAGTAACTCAGATGGAGACTGCGGGCATAAGGGAAGTTTAGCTGGAGGCTGTGGGCATAAAATAAGTTCAGATGGAGGTTACAATCAATAAAATTCTGGAAGTTGACAGGAAGCTTGATATGCTAAAAAATGAATTAGTTAACTCGAGGCTACAAGTAGGAGCAAACTCAGCGAAGGATAGGAGTGTAGTGAATGAAGAAAACAACTTCCTGGAAGCTCGCCTCTGGCGCTAGACCCCTGGCTTCGGGTTACACTCTGTTTTTGCATAAATTATGAATTTTGTTTTGCGGTCTCTTTGTTATATGTATTATCTAGATATTTGGCCAAAGACATTAGCCTCCCAAAAGTATAGAATAGGATTTGTTAGTCTGCTTTCTATTGCTAGAAGTATCATTCTGGACAGACAGTAAGCTCCCTGCTATGTTTTGTTTATGCAATGTTTTTCTTATGCATATTTTTTCTCGGACAGTATGTAAGAAGTTATAGCTTCCATAGGTTAGGCAATTTTCATGATAGCTACAAGTTAGAGAAGGATGAACAAGGTGTAATGGATGTTGTCCTATTATAAGAGAAATCCTATTTATATTCTTTGTACTCTTCTTTTTATATATAATCAAAATCTCTTCAACCGTTTCTATTCAAAAAAAAAAAAAATTAATTAAACATGGTTAAATTTAATAATTTAATTAAACATGGTTAAATAATTATTTAAACATTAAATTTAATAATTTAATTAAATATTAAACATTAATTATAAATTATTATTTAAGTAATTAATAATTAAATTAAATTAAATTATTAATATCAACCATAGCTACCCAATATCAACTATAGTTACCAATATCAACCATAGTTACCCCATTCGTGAGCCATAATCAACCATAGTTACCCCATAGTAATTATTGGCTAACTATGTTTGTTTTAATTTGACCCTAATTGATTGACCGTGGTTAACTATGGTTGATTATGGTTCACCATGGTTGATTATGGTTTATTATGGTTGAATATGGTTTACCATGGTTGACGTTGGTTAACCATGGTTGATTATGGTTGGTTGACCATGGTAGACTATGGTTGACCATGCTTCATTATGATTAACCATGGTTAACCATGGTTGACTATGCTTGACCATGGTTGACTTTTTTTATTCATGGTGATGATGGTTGACCATGATTGATTATGGTTGACTATCATTGACCATGGTTGAATTTGGTTGACCATGGTAAAAAAAATTTACAATGGTTGACTTTAGTTGACCATGCTTGAATATGGTTGACTTTGGTTTACCATAGTTCATCATGGTTGACTTTGGACATGGTTTATTATGGTTGTGAATGGTTGACTATGTTTTTCAATGGTTGACTATGGTTGTCATGGTCAACTATTAAGCATCAAGGAGTTAACCATGGTTGACAATGTTTGTTATGGTTGACTATGTTTGTTCATGGTTGACTATGTTTGATCTTGGTTGACTATGGTTGTTAATGGATGACTATGTTTGTTCATGGTTGACTATGGTTGAAAATGTTTGTTATGGTTAACTATGGATGTTCATGGTTGACTATGTTTGTTCATGGTTGACTATGATTGTTCATGGTTGACTATGATTGTTCATGGTTGATGTAATGTCCCCAATTTGAAATCTTTCCCAATTTAGTCAATTTTCAAAACTTGGACTACTAAAGCCCCAAACTGTCCCAAATGATCCTAAATATTTTCGAATGGTGTATGGAGTGGACTGATATGTATTTGGACACATTAAATCAACTGTTATATGCTTGGACACTTTCCAAATACTTCATCAAATTGCATTTACAATTAGAGAATGAAAGGCGGAATTACTAGGAAAATCGATGTTGATACCCCCAAGGGTAAATAGATCCAAAAGACTCCTAAGGATTTAGAATTGGGACTGAGAGTGTTGGAAAGGTATTGAGACATAAAAATCAATCTGATGGATCCTTGGAAACTCTCAAAAGACTTCTACAACATTCATTTAACTTTATGAGAAAATAGGGAAATTTACTAGTAAATTTGAGGTTCAAACCCCCAAGGGTAGAGGTCACTAATGGATTCCAAAATGCAATACGACCCTCCCAAATTTTACAAAAGAGACATGGATTATTTAAAAGACTTCAATGGGCACCCAAATGAATTATTAATCATTTTCTAAGTGTTGTTGCAACTCCCATAAATCAGAGGTTTGTGGACATCACGGGGGCTTCACTCAATAAACCGCTATCATAGCACGTCCATTCGTGGCATGTGAAACAATACCCCTAATTTCACTAAATATTGGAAAATACCTTCCAAAATCATTTTTTTAACCCCCTCCCAATATGCCTTCCCAATTTAAAAAAAACCCTATTTTCATTAGATATTGTATGTATCAATTTTTTCATTAACATTTTTTATACCCCTTTATATTTCTACCTAGTATATTGATATGATACCCCTCTTATGACCCCACATGCATTCTACAATGCACCTTGCTTCTTTTGATGTATATTGTGGATGCACATTACTTCACCCACAATGCAATTACTCAACCACATATCATTATGATTTGAAACATCTAATGGTCTTATGAAGAGATAGGAGATCACTTCTTGTATGTCACTAGAGCTAATGCACATAGTACAACATTTAGATTGCATGTTGTAATTCCCCAATTGTTGACTAAGCCTATTGTGGGCTAAGTATCCAAGTCCCCAGGGCATGTAACAAGCTCTAGGAGGCTGACTAAACCTCCTAAGGCCTCTAATAGGCACGATTGGTTGGGTATTCAAGCCCCCAAGGCCTATGGCGGGCCTATAATAGGCCCTAGAGGCTTAGAGCCTCCCAAGGCTATTGGCAACAACTGGCTGAGTGCTATTGGTAACAATTGGTTGTCAATGACCACTGTCTCTAGACTATGATCGACTGGAAACCCACTTCACCACGAAACCCCCTGGCCTCAAGCATGCCTCAAGACGTGATTTCCTTGCGTACTGGTAAGCCCGAGCCTTGCCTCAACCTGATTTCTCATCCGGCCGTGATCTTGCCATCTCCATTTGGCAGATATTTGTCAGTCCGCCCATATAAAAAAGACCCCAAAGTATTTTTGTATTGTTACATTAAATAAAAAATACCCTTTGCCCCTTAATATATAAGCAATATAATTTTTAGGTTTTTATGAATATTTAATAACACAATATGAATGAACATGGTATTATATTTCCTTCTAGTGAAGCCCCCATGGTGGACATGTCTTCACATAGGGGGGAATGATAGAAAACTTCGCCACTCGCTATGAAATTCGAGATTTGTGTTCCAAAGGATTATGTAATGTATATGAAACTTCTTCAGGAAATTAATGAATCTCCATACATCATAAAAATCGTAGATATGAATTGATACAAATCGAAATATAGCAACTTCAATCTCTCATAACAAGATATAGGGAAAATAGCACCATTTATGCATTGTTTGGTATTTTTACATAGTTTCATTTGGTATTTCGACTTGAGGATCTTATGAACATCAAATACAGATAAAATATATTATATTAAAAATAAATGGTGTATCTTGTACTGTCACAAAGAGGTCAGCATCTCACCATGTGCACCCTTCCTCCAAGAGCCAAAATATGCATTGAAATGTGAGATAGAGATGGGAGCAAGTTGAAGAAGAAAGAATCACGAGCTTCCCTATAGATTCAAACTGCAACAAATAACTCCATTGTAGCTTTTAATGAAAGGTCTGAATGTCCTCTCCAATTTCCAGTTAGGATGGAATCTTTCACCCTCGAAGTTGGTACTAAGGTAAGTAGAGTAAACACTCCACTAGCATGGACAAGCTAGAAGCTCTCCAAATTGCAAACGTGCAAGTAAAAAATGATCAAAAGCTCCTTTAATTCTTTGTTCTTGTATTTTATAATCTTCTCAAGTCCTCCATGGTTCGAACTCCTTCCAAAATCCTCATGCCAACTTACGTGGATAACAGATTCCAATGTGTGCCACTTGTCCAACAATTCCTAGTCTCCATCTTCCATCAATTTGAATGGGGAAGCTTCTTGGATTCCATAAATCCCTTGTGTGCCCTCTTGGAGGCCATTTTTATCCCTGACATGTCATATGTCAGCAATAAGATCTTAACTTTGTCATAGGTGTCAGGGAATCTAGCTCCAAGTGTCACAATTCTTCTAAGATGCCACTTCCTCTTCCATGGGAGTTATTCTTCCACTCCAATTCGACCTTACATGACTCATGACATGAATAATACCTCTTAAAATCCCCCAAGTATGTTACCCTTCATCTTGAACTCGAATTGGTGAGAGAATCATGCCAAGTGTAGTGAGGAACCTTGTCACATGTGGGTCCCACAACCTCTTATGTGCCCTCATGATCCAATGCCACCTTATTTTATTTGTCTTATTATTTAATTGACCCATTTAATGTGAATTTGTAATTCTAAGGTCACTTTGGGTCTTGTAGATCATTTACTCCAACTTTTAATACTTCCACCCCCAACCTAGGGAAGTAGTAATTTTCCTCCATGATAGTTCATTTGGATGGGAATATTACAAACTTTGAATTGGGAATTTTCTCTTGATGTGACCCACCTTGTCCATTTGGATCTAATTTTTCATTATTACCAGCTTGGACATCACGCTTGGCAATTATTTGACCCTTAGCATCAATTTGACAAACTATCATGACTATGGCCGAGGGGCTTAGGCCATTGTGACCTAATGCAAAATTTTGGGACATGACAAATCCTCCCTTCCCAATATTGCTTGTACTCAAGCAATTTCAAACATGGATGTTGAAGAACCTACTTTCTTTCCAAAACTTTGCTTCTAAAACTCTGAGTAGTAGCACTCATGCACTACAATTGTGTGTTTCCAAAAGCAAGGAGATGTGGATTTTCTTTTTCATATTGATATCCCTTGTGACATCACCACTAAACACCAAAATATTAATTAAATCCATCCAATAAAAATTTTCACAATTACTCTTTTACCTATTTCATATTTTGGAAACCCCTTTCTATATAATTCTTTGAAGTTGCCACTGAGTTGCCCAACTTTGAGTCTTCAAGATTCTATTAAAATTTTAGAGAGGAACCACCATGCTTGCTGTTGCACTACTCTAATTAAAATCACATTATTAAGTGGGGCTCAATCTCCCAAACTACTTGTGTCCCCAAAAAATTGAAACCAATGAGACTAAAATTTATCCCAGGGTCCCATTGCTTGTATTGCACTCCAACAATTAGGATTTCTCTCCAACCCATACCATCAGGCAAGAGAATTACTGGATCCCATTTTGTTGTATGAATTCTTCCAAAAATAATGAGTACCAAATATATATCATAAAAGTACATAGCAACATAATAAAAATGTACATCAAGGAGGTGCCTCATCAAAGAATCATGAAAGTGCTTATACCTCCAAGTAAGTAGACCACCATTTTCCAAGTGCATACAAGATTCAAGTGACCAATCAAATCTACTCCAATGACATAGGTGAGGATCTCATGTCCTATAATGCTTCTCCAAAAGCATGTAAGATGCATCAAAATAATCAGCCATGTATTCTTTCATCCAAGAAGTGAATGAAGAATCTCCACTAAAATCTGAACCAAGTAAGGAGCAAAGAAAACAATGAGCCTTCAAGGGGCTCATAGAAGTACCATTTGTGCATCCATGAATATGTGTATCATCAAGAACTAACAAAGGATGTTGCTACCAATAAAAATGTGCTCCAATCATATATATCTTCACCCAAGTATTGGATGAAGTTCCTCCAACATCAATTGAACTAAGCAAGGAGCAAGGAAAATCATGCGTCTTCAAGTGAACATCATAGGTGCATCCATGAAGATATGTATCATCATAAGGTAAAAAAGGATGCTTATGCAAATGTAAATAAGAAGGTTCTCTAATCATGTCATCATCTAAAGGAGATATAGGAGTTTCATACTCCTCATGTGGAACCATCAAAAAGAAACTTTTCACCCACACTTCATCAGGATGAATGCTACAAAATATGGAAGTGTAAGATGTAGGAGAATGAACCAACTCACCCAAATGATCAGAATATGAAAAAGTGTCATCATTTCTAGGCTCCATAAGAGTCAGATCATGCACATCCCTCAAAAGGGAAAAAGTTTCCTCATAGGTTGGTTCCAATGTAGTGGAATCATACACTTCTTCAAAAATTGTGTAACCATTTCCAAGAGGAAACTCAAGTTCCTCTTCCACCACAACAAGTGCTTGGTTCTCATCAAGCTCATATTCGAACACATCAAGCACCTTCAATTTACCATGTTTCTCATGATCCATCATGTCATGAGAATCCTCCAAGCAAGATGAATCATCTTGACCCTTAGTTGTCTTAGGATCAAGATATTGGGAGCCTCTTTTTGAAGAAAATACAAAAAAAATTTGAAGTGGGGAACACTTGCACCCAATGAAGCTTTGGATATTTCATTGCTCTTTCCACTCAAATAGATATGATTTGCTCTCCAAGGTCTTTTGCAAGAATGGCATAAACCTTTCTTCACTAACTCCACATCTTCAATATTGGGCCTATTTTCAAACACCCAATCAACAAAGTCTTCAAAAATAATTTCCTTTTGTGTAGCTCCCTTATACAGATCAAGACATGCCTGATATTGTTGGGGCAAGGTTTTACATGTTGCTCTCAATCTTTGTAGTTCATTCATGGAATTTTACTCATAGGAGTCATCATAATAGTAAGACATGGTTGCAATTTCTTCTTCAATGGATGACCCTAATGCATAGGTGCAAGGACCATGCTTTGATACCATTGTAATGTACCCAATTTGAAAATTTTCCCAATTTAGTCAATTTTTGAAACTTGGACTAGTAAAGCCCCAAACAGTCTCAAATGATCCCAAATATTTTCGAATGGTGTATGGAGTGGATTGAGATGTATTTGGACACATTAAAGCAAGTATTATATGCTTGGAAAATTTCCAAATACTTCAGCAACTTGCATTTACAATTAGAGAATGAAAGGCATAATTACTAGGAAAATCAATGTTGAAACCCCCGAGGGTAGATGGCTCCAAAAGAATCCTAAGGATTTCAAATTGGGACTGAGAGTGTTGGAAGGTATTGAGACATAAAAATGAAGCTGATGGATCCTTGGAAACTCTCAAAATAATTCTACAACATTCATTTAACTTTAGGAGAAAATAGGGAAATTTACAATTCCCACACAGTTTCTCTCCAAATTTTTCAAAATCTTAGCCTATGGTGTAGAAATTGCATTGCATATCAGTACGCAGAACCCTATTTTAGAAAATAGTCAAAATAGACAACGTTCAACCAATGAAGCCACTGGACTGGGGTGTCCCTAGTTAAAATCAGATGTCATGAATCCAACGGAATTGACAGTTTGTCCATCGAAGCCATGTTTTTTGATTTATTGTGATTTTTATCTTGCTTCCCATTGCCATTCAGGGAAACCAAACAAATTTCAACCAGTAGCATAAAAACCAAATCGAGCAATGGAATTGAGTTATGTTACATCTTACATGTGTATTCTGGAAATGGAGAGAGGACCACGATTCCCACGCATTCACTTGGCACATTTAGAACATATTATCCCATCGTGCAAAAATTGCACTACACGTCTATGATCAAAACCCTAAAGTAGAAAACCATCAAAATAAATAATGTTTGTTCCATGAAGTCATTGCGCAAGGGTGTCCCTCGAGGTGTTTGGATGTCAAGAATCCATAGAAACTGATGATTTGCCCATCTAAGCCTCATTTTTCAATTTATTGCAAATTTTAACTCTCTTCCCAAGGTCACTTAGGGATACCAGGTAAAAATTCAACCAGGGGCATAAAAACCAATCCAAGTAATGGAATTGAATTCTATTTCCTTCTGCAGGTACTTGGATAACATGAATCCAACGAAACTTTGTAAGCTTTGCGATTATTCTACCAATGATATGATTAATATGTTAAAAATATATATTTATGATAATATTCTTTTAGCCATGTTTATGAGGGGATATTATCAAACATGTTATATTAAACTTAATTTTAGATTAAAAATGTAGACAATTCATGAAATTGATTGACAGATGAAAAACATGGTGAATATGCTCTTAAAGATATAGATTGAATAACATGTAATATAGAGATTTAATGATATAACAACTTTAGGAAAAAAATGGTTCGAAGCGAATACTATATGTGATATCATATTTTTATCCACTTTATATATAATCATTGGGATGCCTATTTTTCCTTGCCTCTATGTCTTGTTGTGATATGAAAATTTATGGTGTACATGTGTGTGTGTGTGTGAGTGTGTGCACGGTTGTGGATACACTTTATATGTGTGGTTACTATCTGTTGATGAGGTGATGTTTATATTCATGGTTGGAAAACTCGTAAGAATGCATAAATTATCACACTAATATTTGCAATATAACACAAAATATGCATAATGTAATGAAATTAATACTAATGTTTTAAATTGATTATTTCTTGTTGATTGCAGAAAAATGGTAAATATGACTCCTTAGATGATCTAGATTATGTTGTCACCAATGTACCAGAGAAAGATATTGTTGATAATTATGCAAATGAATTAGATGAAAATGATGATGAATATGATGTTGGGATAGATGAGGATGAGGATGAGGATGATAATGGTGGTGATCATGATGATGATGGTAGCCATTGATGCTACTATCGAGATTGTGGATTTTTATAGCTTTCTTGATGCTACTAGACATGTATTCTTATTTTTGTGATGATCCAAGTTCATATTAAATTCCGGGTCATTTTGATTTGTATGGTAGATTTATGTTGACATATAAACTTTGATTACCCTTGATCATTTTGACATTTCTAGATATGGATATTAAAAAAGATATTTCTTGTGATATTGGTATTTTCACTATATATATCATTCATTTATTCTTTTAACCTTCATATGATGATCTGTATGATAGATTATTGATGTGATGATGTTTTATAATTTCACTTCTTTTGATGAAAGATAATGGTGTTGTTATCATTATTATATTGTAAATTTATCTATATTGGAAATTGTCAATGATCTTTTCATTGAAAACTAATATATATGATGATGTTACTACTTTGGATAAATGTTGTTTGTTTGTGTTAAATTTTCTTCATAAATGCTATGCAATTAATTTCAATAATGGTATATACAATTAATTTGAATGTTTCATTATGTTATTTCAGAACTATGAAGTAAATGATATATGAGAACTGTTGAAATTAATGAAATAATTATAATAATTTGATATAATAAATATATTAGCACGCAATTGGATATAGTTGTAGGTGTTAAATAACAAGCCTAATGTGGTGTTAATAAGGAAGCAAAATAGGAAGCAAAAATAGGAGCTAAAATGGAAGCCCACTATGTCATATATCTAGAAGCAACATTGGATCGAATACCTAGCACTAAGTTGGAAGTCAATTATGATGCTATTTTGGATGCCAAAGTAGAAGCCAAACCATAAGCTAAACTAGTGGCCAACAAAGAAGCAAAATTAAATGCTTAATGGGAAGCTAAATGCGGTGTTCATGAGGAATCAAAACAAGAAGAAATTCAAGGAGATAAACGAGAAGCAAAATGTGGTGCTAGTGTGGGAGTAAAAATGGACGCTAAATTGGGCGCTCAAGTGGTAGCAAAACATGGTGCTAATGTTGACATCAATAGAGATGCAAAACTAGGCGTGAAAAAGGATGCAACACTTGATGCTAATGAAGAAGCCAAACATGGCGTTGATATGGTAGCAAAATAAGATGTTACTTTGGATGCAAAATATGGCGTTACATAGGAATAAATATATGGTGCAACAATAGAATAAAAAATTGGTGCCATTTTGGTTGCAAAACACGATGCAAAAAAGGAAGCAAAAATTGGTGTAAAATTAGAAGTGAAAATTGGTGTATAATGGAAGTAAATCGTGGTGCAAAATGGGATGCTAAAGTGGTATCACATATGGATGCAATATTGGATGCTAATTTGGATGCAAATATGGCGTGAATGTAGATGCAAACATAAATGCTAACATGGTGCCTTTAAGGATGCAAATAGGGTGCTAATGGGAACGTCACTTAGGAAGTAAAAGAGGACGATCTCTAGGAAGAAAAATAGGATGTTATTTAGGAAGAAATCCTCGACGTCGTTTAGGAAGCAAAATTGGATGTTATTCTGGAAGCAAAAAAATGGCACTATTTAGACATCAGAAAGGATGCTATCTTGGAAGCAAAAAAAGACTCTATTTTATACTCTTTACATTTTGTACATGATGCGTCCCATTTAGCGTCTACTCCGACCACTCAATGATAAAAAAAATTACACTAAAAATGGACGCTAAATGGGACTCTAATTCCAGGATTTGTTGTAGTTAATATTGGAGTGGTCAGTGCTGAAAAATGTACATGAGGTATGAAGTTTCATGGGATTAGCAGTGTACTACCGTAGGTTTATAGAAGGGTTTTCTAAGATTGCAGGCCGTATCACTAAATTGCAAAAGAAGAATAAGAAGTTCATATGGTCAGAATGTCGCGATCAAGTGTTTTCAAGGCTCAAGTAGTTATTGATGATGACACTGATACTGAACGTACCATATATGGATCAGGATTTTTTTTTTGTATTGATGCTTCAAAGGAAGGTTTAGGGAGTGTACTAGTGCAAGAAGGTATGCCGATTTCTTATGCTTCCAAGAAACTCAAACTACATGAGGAAAAATATGCAACACATGACTTGAAGCTTGTGGTTTTAGTTTATGCATTGTGGTTATGCAGACACTATTTGGTCGAGAGAAAGTTCGAGCTAAAGACTGGTCACCATGGTTTGTAGTATATTTTTACACAAAGTGACCACAATGCTAGGTAAAGGAGGTGGCCATAATTAATGAGATTATTATTTTGATACCTCGTACATCAAGGGGACAATGAACAAAGTGATCGATGCCTTGATTTGGAGGCCTCACATTTTCTCAATATTTCCACTAAAGAACAATTTGTGAGAGAAGGTACTAAAACTACAATTGGATGACAATTGGTATAAGGAAATCGGGACGAAGCTTGAAAATGAAATCATGAAGGTTCCTAAGTATGAAGGTTATGCACTTGACTAATATGGATTGCTGCGATACAACCAGTGGATGTATGTGCTAGCAAACGAGGAGGTTCAAAACTTTAGACTATATGAATCCCATAGGGAAGCATATATGGTGCATTCGGGGGTTAAGAAGATGTGTGCAAATTTTAAATGATTATTTTTCTGGCACAGTATGAAGAAGGACGTTATTGATTATCTGGAAAGGTTCCTTGAATGCCAGCTATTGAAGGCTGAGCATTCCCATCCAACGGGTTATTACAGCCTCATGCCATCCTAGAGTCAAAATGGGAGGTGATATCGATGGAGTTTATAGTTGGATTTTCGATGACCTTTAGGAGGCACAATTCCATTTTTGTCGTAGTGGATACATTAACCGAGAGCATGCACTTTATTCCAGTAAAATTTACCTATTAAGTGTCAAAGATAGCATGGGTCTTCATCAACGAGGTTGTACAATTGCATGGCATACCTCAAAATATCATTTCAGACAATGGGTCAATCTTTACAGGGATATTATGGACGATCTTCCAGGAATATTTCGGTATGTAACTGAACTTTAGTACCACATATCATCTCGATAGAGACAGTTAGGAAGAGAGAGTCCACCAATTTTTAGAGGACATGTTGTACATGTATGTGATGGACTAGCAGCGTTGCTGGGAGGAATATCTACCATTGATAGAATTCACTTACAACAATAGTTATTATAGTTTGATACAGATGGCACCATTTGAGTTCCTTTATGGAAGGCCTTGTTGAACACCATTGATTTCAGATTGCCTTAAAGAAAGGGACCTCGTAGGTATATATTTTATCCAGGAGATGGAAGACCAAATGCAAACCATCCACACGCAGCTGAAGGAATCACATGATAGGAATCAGATTTACATTGATGCACACCAGACAAACTGAATTTATGAGTTTGGGGAGAAATTATTCTTGTGGGATAGGCCGTAGAAGATTTCAATCAAATTTTGTAAGGGATCCAAGTTATCAACATGGTTTGTGGGACCAATTGAGATCATTGAGAGAGTGGGTCTAGTTGCTTACCATCTTGATTTTCCATCATCGTTGAGTCGGATATACAATGTTTTTCATCTATCAATTTTGCATCATTATATTTTGGACCCCTCTTATGTTATTGACTTGAGTGTATTCTTTATTTAAAATAAGGGGGCCTTGGTTACCGAGCCGATATGTATATTGGACTAAAAAACTTGATAGCTCAAGCGTCGATTAGTTGACCAGGTCAAGGTCCAGTGGAATAGCTATAGTACCATCTCTATAACTTGTAAGGACGCATTATAGATGCATCAACATTTTCCCTATTTGTTCTAGAACTTGAGGATGAAGTTTCTCAAAGGGGCATGTATGTAATGCCCCACTTTTACCACCAACTTTGATTATTATTGCGACATTATTATTTGAGGGCATTCGGTTAGATGACCCATTTATGTGTGGATTCAAACTTGGATTATTATGTTTTGTTATTTTTATGGGAATTTGGTTTCAAATGACCCAGCCATGTGTGGAAACCACTACTTTGATTAAAATGTGCGATGTTTTAAAGTTATTTGTTTGAAACTATGTGATGATGATTTAATTATGATGATATATTTATATGTTTATAAAGTTATATTGAATTGATGATACCATAAAGTTATGAAATGATAGCTTAATGAATACATATATGTTTATGTATAGCATGTGCTTCTGATGTTTTTCGGAGTGTGATAGGAAAAGGTAGGTACATGTGACGTAGGGCGGTTTCGATACTGAGTGGAATCTAGATTGAGTCATGGTATCCATGACAGGTGATGCTGACTTGATGTAATTAATATATTATGTTTAATTAGAAGGATTTGATACGTGTAGGTTTTGTATTGTGATTTCCAATCAGCCAACATCAGGTAATGAGATTGAATGTCAAGAAGATGTAATACTAGTGATTACTTCACACGACAAGTTGAAAAGCGAGAGAGGCTTTTGCTTTCCAGATATGTGTTACCATGAGGGTAGGGCCTAGATTCGATCAATTATGATGCTTAGACTGGGGGGCATGCAATAAGGACTCAACCTTATTCCCCAAGAACCATTAGTCCCTCAATAGAGTCAGTCAGGCTAAGTTAACGAGGTCTTAGTTGTCGTACCAATCCCCACCATGGAAGGGATATTTCAAGGACATGCACAAAGCATGGCACCCTTGATATGCCTGTCGCAATGAGAATGTGACATTAAAAAATAAAACACTAAAGGGGGGTAAGAATGTGTGTTTAAAAAAAAATCGATTATTGCAAGTTTAGTAACCATAATGGAAACAAAAATCTAGGATAATTTATTAAATACAAAAGGAGTTAAATTGTGAATAAAACAAAGAAAGAATTAATTTCTTTTGAAAAATAGTAACACCATGCACACATACAAATGGAGCAGTATATGGGACAACTAAATTGCCCTCGACCGCTAGAATCTGACAAAGAAGTAATTGCTCAATTGCAATTTGCATTGCTCAAATCGCGATTCTGACAATCTGGGTAGTTTTAAAATCCGGCATTTACTTTAGGATTGTTCATATTGATTGTTGAATTTGCAATTTTCGAGGATGAATTTGACCGGATATGATAAAAAAGCACCAGAAAGCTGGGGTGTTTTAGTTGATCTTTATCCTACACGCATACAAATAGTAGAAAAGTAAAAGTTGGAGGGGGTGAATAATAAAAGAAAAAATAAATTGATAATTCTAGTATGCATGTGCACAGAAAAGATGCATTACAAGTCTTGGAAAAGCTATAAAGAAATGGAGAGGGCATGAGGATCTCATATTTGTTTACCCTATTGTTGGATGGCATAGGTTATGTTGAGTTTACATGGTTACTGTTGAGGATTTGGTTCGTCACTGTACAAATGAGGTTGGAATCTTCTTAGTAGAAATCTACATACGTGGTTACACTAGCGATTTCTTAGTTTCATCCCTGTTGCAGCTCGGGGCTCCTAGCGTAAGAAGAGTACATTTTGGGAGTCGTAGGGTGTTTTTCGGTGTACATTCCGTATTGGCACTCGAAAGGAGAATAGTGCACAGGACTTTGTAAAGCGTTTGCAACCTGTGGCGCATTGTGACAAGGATACAAGTCAATAATGTGGTTTTTTATTTCCACGTGGACTAAATGGTAATAAATCTGTATTAAAAGTGGTTGGAAAATGATGAAGTCTTTATAGATATGTTGATTAATGTAGATGGGAGCTTTACGGGTCTAGTGATTAAGTTAAATGGAAGTCTATTTATAGATCTATTGATTAGTGTAGATGGAAGTTTTATAGATCTGGAAATCTTTTGTTGATATGATTGATTTAGTATGATTGATTTCGGTAGATTTGTCGATATGATTGATTTCGGTAGGTTTGTTGATATGCTTGATTTAGTATGATTGACATAATGCAACTATACACGCAGAATCATGCGCAACATGACTGTTTAGTTCTTAAATGAATTCTTGTGTAATGTTCAATTGTTAAATCTCTACAACAAACTTTTACGAAGATTGGGCCTAATCTAGGAACTGTAAATTAAATGCAAACCATTCAAGTTAACACGATGAAAATTAAATGCAAACCATTCAAGTTAACTCTTGGCACTGTAAAAAGTCATGAAGATGTTAAACCTGCATTACGCGTCATCAAAGTTGATCCGGTAGATAGTATAGAAAGTGTGTATAAATTTGTCTAAATTTTCATCACCATCTTGGGTAAGTCATGTTCGCATCCATTCACTGCATTAAGATTATACGATGTCGAATTTGTAGTAACTACTACTAAATGGTATTGGCCTGCATCTGCAGTGTAATTCAGAGTTATAGTCTCTTTCCACTGTGACTCACTTGTGGATAGTAGTCATCCATCAAAGGAGTCAAGCGCAGTGCCTATTTTGTTTAATATTGATAACCCATCCATACGACAACCAACAAATAAGTCTAGATCATATCACTGCTTAATCTCTCTTCCATCGGATGCCACTTAATCTCTCTTCCATGTGTTTTAATCGAAAAAAGTTTGGATATGGTAATTATGAAAGTGTCGTTTATTGCAGTCCATTTATTCTATGTTTTTTACTTTAAGGTGGGTTTTGGTTGGAGTCCGATAATTTTTTTGGGTAAAATCTAAATTTCTACTTATTTAAATTATATTTTTGAATCCATAAATAGATTCAGCACCCTCAAATACTTCTTGGCACCCAAATTATGCAATTTCAATAACTAATATATGTGATTCTGAGATTTTTTAAAGATTTCCGACCGCAATACCAACAAAATTAGATGAAAAATATGTTTCAAAAAATATTGAAAACCTAGAATATTTAGACTACACCAAAATAACAAAATAAATTGATGTACATCACTCACCTAATACTTATTATAATGAGTAGTTTTACAAAACATTACTTGCATGTTATTATGACTAGTAGACTAATGTTCCATAAATGAAGGAATTTCATGCTAGATGTAATATTTTAATAGCAGTTATCAATAACATGAGGTGTCTTTGTTTCAAAAGAAAAAGAATCAAATTATTACTTATGAGAAATAATAATAATATTTATGGCATTTTTAAACATTGCAATTATCGAAGGCTACTAAATTTAGCAATCATTGAACTTAAGATATTTATTTGACTTGGAAAAGCATGTATAGTCGTTATGTCTTATACATTGATTTCTCATAGTTTTATGACAAAGTTGGTATAAAAGCATCGATGACTAAATAAGTTTCATGTGTGGATTTAAGTAAGATAGTGTACAACTTCATTTTGAGATAATGTAACAATAATCGACGTATGTTGCAATGGTTTTCAATGGACGGTTACAATGTAAATGATCATAGTATAAGTTGTTATGGATAATCGTTCTGGTAGACTAAATGCATGTCAAAGTCGGGTATGGAGCATGAATTATAGCTGTGTGTTGATTGATATATTACATGGTCTCAAAAGTATTTGAACCACCATGTACTTTTATAAAGTATTGTAAATGAAGTAAGTTGGTCTCATGTAGAAAAAAAAATTGTGTCCGTGAAGGGTGCTACAAAGTTGATGGTCTAAAAAATAGGAATAAAATTTATTGTGAAACCCAAAATGTACTTTGATTTTAGAAATTCACTCGCATTACTAAACTTGAAATGCTTATATAGGCGCATCTCTAGTACTATAGTTATTTTTTCTTTCCAAGACAAGAAACAAATTACAATACATAGGGTTATTGGCCGCTAGTCTCTATTGATACAATCTAAAGGCATTAATGTGTATCTACACTAGTGTGCATGAACAAAACCTAGTCACCTAAACTAACCTATTGGTGGTCCATATGGAAGCAAATTTGTAGTCCTTCCAGATGTCTTTGGGTCATAGGTCATTAACATATTTCTTTGCATCTAAAAATATGAGCTCTTAGGAAATAAAAATAAATTTTAATCATACTCTAGAACCCAAAGGTAGTTTCAACCTAGATATCATGTACAAGAGAGCAACTAACCCATACTATCATTGCAACAACATTGGGGTCATATGCTTTCAAGTAGCACATTTGCTCAATTTTGGTTCTATTTTGTGATTATTATTTTATAAAGTGTAATATAATGAAATTTTATTTTGTGATTAAAAAAATGTAATGTCATGAAATATTTATTGTCCATAGTGAATTTTGTCAACAATAGGGGTATGAAGCATTGTATTTGAATTTGAATAGTTTGGGTTATTGTAAGGCCAAAATACTAGGGGCACGAGCATTAATAAGAATTTTGGAAATGACAAAAGGGCCTTGGTTCATTTGATTTTTTTTTGTGTGTGTAGTGTCGATGGTTTTGGATTCTAGAAACTTGTTCATATGCTTTATGAATTTGATGGAGGCTTGAGATCTAGGCCAATCTATTCAATCAACAGTGCAAATTTTTTGCCGTGGTATCTCTTCTTGTTTTCAATTTAATTGCATGACTATACGGGTTATTTTTGTTGAGTGGTTTATTATTGTGGTGTATTTATGCTTGTTTTTAATTGAGCTATAGATTGTGGTGGTTATTTATTTAATACTATAATTCAATTTGTTTATAGATATTGTGGACAGATTCTACCATGTGTGTGATATTGCAAGGGATGATGGCTTAACCACACAAGTGTTATCAAAGAATGTAGAATAATAAGGGATTGTGAAAATTTCATCTTAAAAAAAGAGAGTTGGGTAGAATTATTACCATGAGACGAGGGGGGATTCTATGAGACAACAATTCTAGTGAAAAAAATAAGAATAGAAATGCAGATCACTCTAGTAAGGATGCATGATGTTGGGTATAGTTATGTGAATGAGTGAGTGAAACATGCCTCTAATGGTATGATTAGGTATATATTCTAATAGGAGATATCACTTGAATATTGAAGAGCATTGGGTAGAGGTGGTGGAGGATAACATGTTGAATAAGAACAAGTTATATAAATGATGTAGTGGATGTTGTAATAGAAGAGAGAATTGTACAAGAACAAAAAGAAATTTGTGATGAAGGTTGCAACTAATGAGAGTGCAATGTACATTGAAAATTGTAGCATGGTAGAGGAATTCATGTCATGGGAGAAAGAACCAAAGTAAAAATGGTGGTATAAGTGGTGGAAAATGTTGTAGCATTTTGCAGCAAATGATGAAAAGGATGGATTCCTTCAAATTGGCCCAACAAAGGGGAACAATCATATACAAAGTGATCCAATATTGTAAAGAGAAGGATATTCAAAATCACCAAGTGAAGATGGAGATGCCTGAGCTTTATGGAAGCTAAAACCTAGAAGAACTAATGAAGTGGATTAAAGGAGTGCACTAGTATTTTGAGTGTACAATGAGGGTAAAGACCCCAAGAGAATGAAAATTTATTGTGGAATATTGAGATCCGTCCATATGATTGGTGGCATAATGTGAAGAGGGATAGAAAATGGAGAGGAGATAGGATTAATTGGAAGAAGATGATCACAAAGCTTAGAGGTATGTTTTTAACTTTTGAGTGTACTTTTAACATGCACATAAGGTTAATTTATATTAGAATGATAAATGTGTAAAATAATAATTTATTGAATTTTCTAGCATGGTTATAGGAGCTATTTTTGCACGAGATAGTGAGGAAAATTTCATGTAGTTTGTGGATGGTTTGTAGTTGTCCATTAAAAGAAAGAAAATTGAGGAGAAGTGCCTTAACATTTGTCCCTGAGAATTGAGAAGGTGTTGATGAAAATAAATCAAGGAAGTAGGTATCCAAGGAATAATGAAAATTATTTTTTCTTGGTTTTGGTTGTGGAGAATGCTCAATTTACTAATCAGGTGAATGTTATTGGGAAACTAATGAGGAAAATATGAGTGAAATATATGAAATTGTGCCAAAAGAGAGTGGAGATGGATTTTGAGTGGAATACTAAGAAAAAAAGTGAGGTAAAGTAGTTCCTAGACAAACTCAATAAGCAAAAAAGAGTAGCTTTGTGTGTTCTCAAGATATTGTATTTTAATGTTTAAGGAGCAACAACAAGTTCTCTCATATTTAGTTTTTAAACCAATTTCAAAAACATCTTCTAAACTATATTTGGAATTTGCAGTAAATTCAAATAAATACATAATACACCGAAACTTCAATATAAATCATTTTAATCTTTTAAATTCTAATTTGAAATTCAGTTTTTAATTGGCATGCAATATCCACTCAAAGAATAACCCAAATTTAAAAGAACTTTACATGCAATAATTGAGTCGAAGCATGCGTCCTTTAAAACTTTTTATATTCCAAATTTAAAACAAGTTTCTATGCAATTGCTACTAAGTTAAAGTATGCATACATTAAAGATTGATATTTATAACAAGTTTGTATGTCATCGTTGAGTTAAAGCCGTTTATAGCTATGCAAATATCTTATTACTTTAAAAATAAATACCATATTTCGTTTTAATTTTTTTTACATGGTTTTTTCTAAGATCTTTCTTTTGTCCTTTCTAATTTTAACTTCTATATCTAAATATATTTATCAATTGTTTTTTAAAGTGATGTTTTCTTTTCTTGCTACGTGGATTGAAGGACAAGTATGGTGTTGCTTCCTTACATCAGAGGAATGGAGTTGCTTGGTATCTTCGTTCCAACCATATTCGTGTTATTGTACATTTTATCGATCTTTATGTAGTCGATAGTTAACTAGATAAACATACAAGTGAAGTTGAGATAATCTCATGCATGTCTATGCATGTGCAAGTGTAGCACTTCCCTAATCTCGTGGAGGAAGAAATGCACCTTCTTAGTGATGATTCCAATGTTTCAAGCAACACTTAGTGATGATGTTGAAGTTTTCATGCAAGACTGGACTCTACTAGTCTAACTAAAATGTAACTGAGTAAAGACTAAAGAAGATGTCATACATTTGTCTAAAGGGAGAATATCTCAGACCAAAGACCCCTCAACATAGACTAAATAAACATATACAAATAAATATTAAATGGGTATGTAATATCTCCAATAAAGAAAGCAATCTATCAAAAAGGTTAATGGATTTTCTTCAACCTAAGATTCATTATCTAGTGAATAACTATATGAATGAGATATCCCAGAGCTACATGTATCCCCTCTTTCCCTGTTGCATCCACGAAAGAGTTTAATTAATGTTTCTAGATAATATGTGCATTCTTTTTAATTCACTAATAAATTTTAATACCTAAGAGAGGTGAGGCAATGCGATGGCACTCTTGGTAAGAAATAGTAGTTAGATATATAAATAGTTCATTTTCATAATAATCTTGCATAAAAGGGTATATTTAAGGTGGTGTTGGTTGGGCCTCCTACTTTTAGAGGTTACATATTGTAAATGCAATCATATTGCATTGCATTTTAATGTTTTGGGGAATAGTAACTAGTTTGTCATATTTATATTTATTTTTCAATCAATCCCAAAACAAAATTTTAAATTATTTTTGAAAATTTAAGTTCACCTGTATGCATGAGGATATTAATGTAAACCACTTCAATTTCTTTAAAAGCAATGAAATTCAATTCCAATATGATACTTACGTTCGAACTTGCAATCTCGAGTCAAAGTATAGCCCAGATTTAAAACAAGTTTGCATATAATATGCATACATTAAAACCTTTGATATTTATAATACTATAAAAATATCATATTTCTTATTTTCTAATACTATAAAAATATCATAATTGTCATTTTCCTTTTAATGGTTTCTGGATAGGTTTTTTAAGATCTAACATTTATTGTACTTTAAAGTGGTGTTTCTTTATATTATTCATTAAATTGAAATAGAGGCATGGTGTTGTTATTAGAGTAAAGTGTATGTGGGTGTTCTTGTGAAGATGGGTGACACTTTTTTGTAAGTGTAACTCCAAATCTTAATCAAGCTCTTGATCTCAATGGAGGGGTAAAAAAAATCTTGATCAAGTTCTATAGTTCGATTGAGAGTTTTCTTAACCCTCGATGAACTTTTTTTAAATAACTCAAGATCTAGTTATTGTCATTAATAAAAAATAAATAAAAGTCTGTGGTTCAATCTGAATGTTCTAAAGCTAAGTCCTTGGTGCTACAGATTAAAGGCACATTTTAACACTTTTCACTTGATCAGGTTCAAACATATTTTTAAAGAACAAAATACTGAAGCAGATAGTCTTTCAAAACTTGCTCTAGCTGGGAAGGAAGGGATCCTCATCTGGGAGGAATTTCAGGAAAACACTTTGACAAATGCTGGAAATCATTATATTTTTGCTTGATTATTCTTTTTGCTTTTTGCTCGGACTAGGCCTAGTAGCTACTAGTTTTATTTTTGGAAAGTATTTTTGTAAGA
Source organism: Larix kaempferi (assembly GCA_027924585.1). Taxonomy (NCBI): domain Eukaryota; kingdom Viridiplantae; phylum Streptophyta; class Pinopsida; order Pinales; family Pinaceae; genus Larix; species Larix kaempferi. The sequence goes on from BSBM01000334.1 coordinate 1,509,258, forward strand.
AAAGTTGACTAGTTAAGATCAAGAATGCTTGATCCGAACATATATACTATTTTGTGTATTGGATAGTCTTTGAGAGTGTCATGAAGATCCGACATATACTTTTTGATTCATTTTTTTTTTAACAGGAACGGTTGAGAGTCATTATATTAAAATAAAAAGGATTACACAGTTGGGAAAAGACTGCTCTCTGGTAAAGCTTATGTTTGTACTATCATGCTTCTCTTTTACAAAAATGGAGTTGTTTTTGTAGAGTGGACTATTCTATGGAGACTGTAACTCCTTACAAATTGCCTTAATAAGAATATTACAAAGAAAAACATACTGTAAAAACAAAATTAAGAGTCTGGAACTGCGTAGATGTGGCAAAAATAATAGTTGAAGTAGTGTTTTCCCTATAGGCTATATTGTAAACAAAAGATATTATGCCCATTTGCTAGATAGATTAGGCAGATAAGAAAAAAACCAGAGTTCTAGGGTTCTTCAATGGCATCCATGGTGCTGAGTAGGAGGTCCTGGTACACTTTCAGTCGAGTGTTCATGCTATTTTCCATAGTCTGATTCTGCGCTATCGTGCATGGATGGGAGGCAATGGCTAATATCATTACGCAACTTGTCTATTTTTCCTTCCACATCAGTGATGTTCCTATTGTTGTCATCTGTCTTGGAATCTATATTCAAAATGATGAGAATTGCATAGTCCAGAGTTTCTGATATTGTGACAATCCTTCCATTCATCAGGGTGTTCCCATTTATGACTTTTGTGATAGTAGAAGAGAGCAAAGTGTAAATCCTTCCAATGGCTTGCTTTAGCTCTACGTTCTCGCCCCTAATGCGACGGAGTTGCTCCTCGGTGTCTTCCATATCAATGTCTTCAATGGAGGTGAGGTTAAGGGCGTGGGATAAGAGGGATTTGCTTGAGAAGTCTAGGGAGAGGGAAGTGGGATTCAGTAATGCAGAGGGAGCCGAGGTCGAGAAGGGAAATGAAGTATGGCAGAGGAGGCAATTCGCACGGGGAAGCTCAGCATCAGAGGAATCACCCACAGAGGATGCATAGTGAAGCGCAAAGGGAGAGTCACTCATTACATAGGAGGAATGGAACCAGAGATGGAAAGGGCAGATAGGGTTCAAGCTTGTGCAGGAAGAATAACTTGGGCGATAGGAAAGGGGGGAAGTTTTGTAGAGAATGCCAACCCATGAAGGATAGGGTGAATCCCAAGGCACCTTAAATTCGAGGTCAGGGCAGTTCTAAGGTGACAGGGATGGAGCGCCATGTGAAGGCCAAGAGTTAATGCTCAGGAGGGGGCTCGGTGTGATGTAAGGGATGGAGAAAGGTGGCGACTTAGGGGGATAAGAAGTGGATTAGGGAATCCAACATTTTTCAAAACCTTTATCATTAAGGGTAATATAACCATGTTCAATTTGAACCCCTTTGTTTGCCATGATATCCACTGCTTGATTGTTTGCTCGAAGGATGTGGAGGAGCTTGATGACGGTGAAGTCGGGGAGGAGCTTTTTGAGAATGTGATGGTATTTAGAAATAGGCTAATTGTAACTTAGAGTGAGTTTTCTGGCCTCCTTGATTATGAGGAGGGAGTCTCCGAAAATGATGAGTTCCTTCAAACCTAAATTAGCAGCTATTTCCAGACCTTTGAGAAGAGCTAGCCATTCTGCGCTGTTGTTTGTGGTTTTCCCTAGTCCCCAAGCGAACTCTACCTGTCTGTTTCCACTAGGGTCAAAAATGACCCCTCCCACACCTACCAACCCAGTGTACTTTTTGATTCATACTGAATAGAAAAAGTATGATTTTTTTCTGCTAAAAAAAATAAAAGTCTGTAGAAAGACTATAGAATGTAAAAAATAGCTTGATTAATCTTTTGACTTAACCACACACAAACCCTCGATCAAGGTATTTAAAAAATGTGTACATAAAACATTGATAGAGGGTTTTAAAAACCTAGTCAAAAGGTTTACATTAAAATTTTATGCTTTATTTCAAATTTTATGCGTATGTATTTTTTATAATTGTTTATTTCAAATTTTGATATAAGAGTACACTTATCCCATCCTCATTTAATTTAGGAAAAGCATAAATAGTAATAAATAGTAATCCACCCCAAATTCTAAAATACAAATACCTATCAATATAACTAATAGTAGTTAATAACACTAACTGCCACTTAACTTATTAACTTGTTAGTAATAATTAATAATAATTAATAATACTTGAGTTAACTAATTAACCAACCACAAGTTTAGTAAGTTAAATGATTGTACTATATCTTTTTTTTCATCACAAAGTTATAAATAACATTTGTGTTCCTATTTATATTTTGAAAAATGTTTTGTTTTGAAGCGGTTGTGCCTTCGATCATTAGTTGGATTGAAAGGACTGAATAGTGAGCTGCTCACTAATGTTAAAGAATGGAGTTGTTCTATGCCTTCCTAATTGGGATATTGTGCAGACTACTTTTCGATCTTGTCATTGACTGTTGCAGAACAGGAATAAGAAGACATTATACTTCAACCACGGGTCAACAACAACTGAATGCTTCTTCAGCCCCAGCGTCAGCACCTCCAACCCGAACCGGTCTGTCTGTGCGTGAACTGGAAACGCTGAAGTGTGCCAAATACAAAGCAAGTTCCAGTGAATGTGATGCGATGTGCAGTATTTGCTTGTCGAACTTGAAAGATGAAGAAGAAGTTCGTATACTCCCAAGGTGCAATCATTCCTTTCACAAGCGATGTATAGATCCATGGCTTTCTTTCAAGAGCACCTGTCCTTTGTGCCTTACACAGGTCCTCGTAATGCCCATTCAAAATAATGTTCCAGGGATTGTGATTGCAGAGACGCCAGAAACCATAAATGTAGTCGTAATGCCCATTCAAAACAATGTTCCAGGGATTGTGATTGCAGAGACGCCAGAAACCATAGATGTAGTTATATCCTCATAACTGTAATGTTAATGAAATTTAGAGTTTCAGGCTTTTAGGATCCGATTAATCCATGTGATTGATTTTTATAATAAATATGCATTCGACTCGTACATTTTTCATGCTATTTGTATCGGAATATTTTTCATAACTGTAATGTTAAGGAAATTTAGAGTTTCAGGCTTTTTTTAGTATTAATCCATGTGATTGATTTTTATAAATATGCATTCGACTCATCCATTTTTCATGCTATCTGTATCCGAGTTTGATTCTGTTTTTTTTGGGTTTGTATCCATCAAAAGTTTTAAAAAACTGCATAACAATATTTGCATCGAGCTTATTTTCAATATTATAACACCATATAAATCCTCGTCAAATTTACAGCTACCTCCATTTACGGCCACGGGCTCAGCTTAGGAGTCTTTCTCTTTCTTCTATTTTCATGAAACAGTGTAAATATGGAAAAAAGTGAAATAGTCGGAAATTCCTTCACTCATTTTGTTTGCAAATCCATTGCTTCGTTGAGAATTATGTCATGGATAGTCCGTTTGATGATGTAACCACAGGTGGCATTTGTATGGATGCTGAGCAGACGTACTCATCTACAACTCTCAATTAACTATTTGATGAACCATAAATACATGAGATGTAAAGAATACATGGCAGGAATGAGTTTATTGTAATGACAGATCGTGATGCTATGAAATTTTGGCAACTGCTCCGCTGATGATTTCAAAGAACAAGTGTCGCTGTTCCATAACCCAAAGGATGACTCCGCAAACCAAACTCAAGTTCGATTACATTAAAGATTTAAAAGATCTCCTGAAATGGTGGAAAACCCAGTGTCTAACTGATAGTTTAGTTAGAGTCTAGTTAGGGTTCCGGCCATTTCGTTCCAAAACTACCCCTTCTCACGTAACTCACGCAACTGCCCAGTGGCCAGCATATCTTGCGCAAACAAAAAGGATTCCGCATTTATTTTTTATTTTTTATTTATTATTTATTATGTCTCCACAGGGGACTATATATTTTTTATCTCTTTTTCGCGGGAAAAAAAAGTATTTTTCGATCACTCTTATTAATCTCGCAGCACAAAGGAGAAATAATTTTGCTAAGTTTATGATATAGTTATAAATTTTTATATTAAAAATATTTTAAAAAAAAACATTTATCTTAATCTTGATTGGTCTTCGATTATGACATTAATTTCGATTTCTGGTGCTCAGACCTCCGTAACAAGCATCAGCGAGATGTGACGGGTGATTCGCAATGAGAATGACAGATTTTTAATGTCCGGTTTTCCGATTTTTTCAATTAATGTGACTTTTTTACTATAAAAAAATCTGTCAAAGGTTTCAAATCGTACAGATTTAACTGGAGCGATATGTAATGCAAATGCAAGTCCTTGTACATACCTCAACATAACCCCAAAACTGCACACAATTTTGCCTTTTCGTATTCTTTTTAAATAATTTTTGTTTTGATCGATTCTCACCTTTATCCAAAAAAAATTGTATTTAGTCCAGGTTTCAACCTGCAATGTCGAGGAGTCAATAATTTATGGCTTGTTTTATCTGCTAAAATTTGGTGTTTTGGCAAATCAGAGAGAGTTTCTCTGAAAGCCGATATATACAGTTATAGGATATTGTTGTTTATTTATATTATTAGATGATAATTTGATTTAATTTTAAAACTTCTTAAATTGTAATAATATTTTAATTATAATATTTCTATTTATATATAAATATGTTAATTTTTTTTATTTGTCAAACTTTGTATTAGCATATATATATAGATATTTTATTTTAATAATAGTATTATTATTATTATTTGTTAAAAAATTATATGTTTTTATTGTAACATATAATTTTTCAAGTACTTTTTAGATAAGGTTATAAGTTCTAAGAGTATAAACTTTATAAAAAATAATATTTTATTTTATATATACATACAAATTAAGATTAAAAAATTTACATATAAAAAAATTGATCTTTTTTATTTTTTATGTATATATATATCATAAACAAATTAAGATTAAAAAATTTACATATTAAGATTAAATACACATCTTTGTATAAACCTCGGCATAACGCAAAACCTACACATGATTTTGCCTTTTTGTATAGTGGTAGGTGAAGTAAGCGCATATGTTGCATCCAACGATGGTCAATCGATGGTTAGGCCCGCATTGGCCTAGTTTTTCTTCTCACAAGCGACCCATTCTCTTTGGCTTTTGTAGTATAATTCTAAATGAACCAATATGCGCCTCTATATAAATGTTTTATTTATTTAGTTTTGTTCATCATTTATTAGGAAAACTCACATGCAAAAGCTGCAAAATCAACATAAAAAAGAACTATTAATCAAATAAATAAAGAATAAACCTAAAATTGATATAACAAAAATGTTGAAATAAATAGGAATATACGCTTGAGGAATGTAAATTTGAAAGAAAGCTAATGGACAAAATGAGAATAAATGGCTAGGAGAAGGTGTTTTTCGATTATTATTTCACAAAAATGGCTTCATACAACCATGTTTAGACATTTACAAAACCATATGGAACAAACAAACAAGTCAGTGAAGAGAGAGACAAGGTAGGCTTCAGCTCAGGTAAATCAATGAGGTCTGAAGTTCTAAGTTTCAGTTCCTTCATTAGCATCCATTGATCAATACTAGTGTGCTATGATAAAAATACGGCGATGTTAAACAAAAAACATGAAATATACGTCAAGAAATATCATGCTTAGATCTTAGCTTTCTCATTCCTTGAAGAAACTCTTGCTATCAATAAATAATGTAAGACCATGTAGCATATGAATGTATGAGGTATGGAATTAGAAAAAAAATAGTATTTATCTTTGGTGTACCCTTTCCCACCGGGTGAAAAAAAAATCAGCTAATATATTTGGCACTTCTTATTTTTTAAGAATTGTTGGGCGGTGGTGTTAGTTAAGCAAAGAAACTTTAAGAATTGTTTTTCAAAACCCATAAACCTAAAATGCTCGATGGACTTGGGTCAACCGGGGTTAACCACCAGATTAGGAAAAACCACAAAATACAATGCATACAGCAATGGAAAAGAGAAGGGTCAGTGCAAGCTAATGAGGGTCACTTTTGGCACGTTAGATGCAATAGAAAACTGAAAAAGCAGGCATCCCTCAACTTACTTGGATTTTTTGATTTACTTACGGAAAATATCTTGCATTGAGTAAAAAAGATGAAATGTAGGAAATTGAATCACGTTTCTGAATATATAACTTTTATGTATTGAAAATTTGCATAGCTATGTCAAGTTTCAGTTTTCCTAACAGACACTTTTTATTTTTCAGGCAAATGATAAGGTATATGTTTTTGTGGGTAGAGCCTTTGAGGGCCTAAATGATGGAATCAAGCTACAAAAATCGGCATGCATGTAGAGAACACATAGCACTTGTGCGCCATTATTTTTCGAAAATTAAATTAGTAATTTTATAATTTTTTTATAATTGTCTAAGTGATCAAACCTCAAAAATAGTACATCTTTTGTGGGTAGAGCCTTTGAAGGTCTTAATGCAAAAATCTTGAAATGGGTTTTTCATAGAACGTGGAGGTTAGTGTCCTCTTGTGCACCATACAATTTTTTTTTGAAATGATTGAGAATTGAAAAAGTTATGGAAGAAACACTAACAATGTGTTTCACGAGTTAAGGAGGTAGGACAGAAAAGAAATTGAAAGAAAATAGGAAAAATTAATATTTCAAAATAAAAGTTACATATTTGGAATCTGCAGAAAAAATGCTATTTGTGTCTAAGATTTCGTCAAAAATAACTCTGTGTAGCATATTGTAACGAGTGGCTAAGCACAGGCTTCTCCAGAAACTGGAAGAAATACCCAATTAGCTTTGGTTTTTCATTAACATAGCACAGGTTTGGAATTACCGAAGCAAACTCCAAAGCATACACATAGGATTATTGTTGACATGTGAGCATGTGACTCGGCCTGTTTAAATTCAAAAATATTGCCGCGCTTTTAGATTTAAATAACGCGTACGCGTTATATAACTAAATAACGCGTGTGCGTTATATCAATAATTAACGCGTACGCGTTATATAACTACATAACACGTACGCGTTATATAGTTACAAAACGCGCTCGCGTTATTCAAATCATAAAATATATGTTTAATACTTGAGAAAGAGGGGGTGTAGAAGTCAAGGGAAATTTTGTTTAATATTTGAGAAGGGGTGGGGAAGGGTCAAGGGAATCTATGGTTAATATTTAATAGGGGTGGGAAAGGGTCAAGGGCTTAGAAGGATGTTGGAAGCTTGAGTGGGGAGAGATGAAGGGAATGAGAACATGATGGGCTACAGGGGGTGAAGGGAAGTGGAGCTTGAGAGCACTATTAGGAGTAGAATAGGTTCTGAAGAGGTATAGGGTTAGAAGTTGAAAGTGAGACTTGAGTGACAAGGGGGATGTGAGAGAGAAATAAAGAATACAAGGGGGGGAGAGACATAGAGCGAGGGAGGGAGAGGGACAATGGGGAGGAATGGATTTGGAGGGAGTGAGAGATAGATGGGGATAGAACGAAATAAGAGATAGGAAGGGAGGGACAGAAAGTGTTGGTGGGAGACATGCAGAGAGTGGTGGCGATGGAGAGAGAGGGAGTGATGGAGAGATTGGGATAGGTTGAGGGAAAGATGAGGGAGGGATAGAAGGTGAGAGACAGGCGATGAGAGAGGGAGGGAGAGAAGGTAGGGTGAGGGATGGAGGGAGAAAGTTGGAGATAGATATGGATGGAGGGGGTATGGGTTTGAGAATGGAAAGTGACATAATGTGTGTGTATGTGTGTGTGTTTGAGAGAGAGAGAGAGACAGAGAGAGAGACAGAGAGAGAGAGAGAGAGAGAGAGATTGATGGTTGGGGAGAGAGAGACTAGAGGGAGTTGTGAGCATCATATTCTCCATCAGCATCATATTCTTCATCATCATCATCTTCATGACCATCATCGTCATCATCAACATCTTCATCATCATCACCATCATCATCATCATCATCATATTCCTCATCAAATCAAAATCTCCATCATCATTATCATCATCATGATCATCATCTAAACATCACCATCACCATCATCATCAACATCTTCATCATCATCACCATCACCATCATCATCAAAATCTTCATCGTCATCACCATCACCATCACCATCACCATATTCATCATCATTGTCATCTCTAGGTTCCCCATCAACATCAACATCTCCATCATCATCATCTTCTTCATCATCATCATCTTCATCACCATCATCATCATCATCAACATCTTCATCATCATCACCATCATCATCATCATCATTATCTTCCTTGAATCAGATCAACATATCCATCATGTCACCATCATCTTCTGAACATCATCATCTAAACATCACCATCACCATCACCATCATCATCATCATCTTCATCATCATTACCATCACCATCATCATCAACATCTTCATTGTCATCACCATCATCATCATCATCATCATTGGCATTTGTAGGTTCCTCATCAACATCTCCATCATTATCATCTTCTCCATCATCATCATCTTCATCACCATCATCATCAGCATCAACATCTTCATCATCATCACCATAATCATCATCTTCATCGTCATCAGGTCAACATCTCCATCATCATCATCTTCTTCATCATCTTCACCATCATCATCATCATCATCATCTTCATCGCCATCTCCATCATCTCCATCATCTCCATCATCATCACCATCACCATCATCATCATCTTCATGACCATAAACATCTTCATCATCATTGTCATCTCCCCCTTCCTCATCAACATCTCCATCATCATCATCATCATCATCATCATCACCATCTGAACATCACCATCATCGTCAACATCTTCATCATCATCATCATCATCATCAGCATCATCATCAGCATCAGCATCATCATCAAAATCTTCATCGTCATCACCATCACCATCTTCATCATCATTGTCATCTCTAGGTTCCCCATCAACACATCTCCATCATCGTCATCTTCTTCATCATCATCATCTTCATCACCATCATCATCGTCATCTTCTTCATCATCATCATCTTCATCACCATCATCATCGTCATCAACATCTTCATCATCATCACCACCATCATCATCATCATCTTCCTCATCAGATCAACATCTCCATCATGTCACCATCATCTTCATCTTCATCATCATCATCATCATCATCATCATCATTACCAACACCATCATCATCAACATCTTCATCGTCATCACCATCATCATTGGCATCTGTAGGTTCCTCATCAACATCTCCATCATCGTCATCATTGGCATCTGCAGGTTCCTCATCAACATATCCATCATCGTCATTTTCTCCATCATCATCACCATCATCACCATCATGATCTTCTGAACATCATCATGATCATCATCTAAACATCACCATCACCATCATCGTCAACATCTTCATCATCATCGCCATCAGCATCATCATCAAAATCTTCATCGTCATCACCGTCACCATCTTCATCATCATTGTCATCTCTAGGTTCCCCATCAACACATCTCCATCATCATCATCTTCTTCATCATCATCATCTTCATCACCATCATCATCGTCATCAACATCTTCATCATCATCACCATCATCATCATCATCATCTTCCTCATCAGATCAACATCTCCATCATGTCACCATCATCTTCGTCATCATCATCATCATCATCATTACCAGCACCATCATCATCAACATCTTCATCGTCATCACCATCATCATTGGCATCTGTAGGTTCCTCATCAACATCTCCATCATCATCATCATTGGCATCTGCAGGTTCCTCATCAACATATCCATCATTGTCATTTTCTCCATCATCATCACCATCATCACCATCATGATCTTCTGAACATCATCATGATCATCATCTCAACATCACCATCACCATCATCGTCAACATCTTCATCATCATCGCCATCAGCATCATCATCAAAATCTTCATCGTCATCACCATCACCATCACCATCACCATCACCATCTTCATCATCATTGTCATCTCTAGGTTCCCCATCAACACAACATCTCCATCATCATCATCTTCTTCATCATCATCATCTTCATCTCCATCATCGTCCTCATCAACATGATCTTCATCATCATCACCATCATCACCATCATCATCATCATCTTCCTCATCAGATCAACATCTCCATCATGTCACCATCATCTTCATCACCATCATCATCACCATCATCATCAACATCAACATCTTCATCATCATCACCATCATCTTCATCAACATTATCATCTTTATCATCTTCATCTGCATCATGATCATCTTCATTGTCATCACCCTCCTCCTCCTCATCATCTTTATCATCTTCATCTACATCATGATCATCTTCATTGTCATCACCCTCCTCCTCCTCATCATCTTGTGCACTTATGCACTTAGGGATTAATATTTAGAAGAGGGTCTAAAGGCCTTTATGGGGGAGGGGCTCTAGGAACAAGGTAAGACAGAGAGGGCAGGGGGGAGGGATAAAGGCGTAGAGGGTTAGTGATTAAGGGAGAAGAAGGGAGAGAGTGCTATAGGGAGGGATAATGACGAAGATAAAGAGAAGGTGGAGAGATGGAGAGTGGGGTGGTAGAGACATGGCTGAAGGGAGAGAAAGAAACATGAAAGAAACATGTAGGGAGAATGAGGGACACATATTTAGAAAGAGATAGGGGGTATCTAGGGATTATTGGGAGAGAGCTAGGGGGTATTAAACCATACAAAACATTTGTTTTGTATGCAATCATATAAATTATTAGTTTTCTTTGATTTTGATCGTTGCCCTAGCCGTGCACCTAACCTATTTATTGTGCTTGACTATATCGCGTTCGCGTTTTTTAACTACATATCGCGCACGCGTTTTATATTTATAAAACGCGTACGCGTTTTGGAACTCCAGAAATAATGGACTGTTGCTGTCCGAGAGCAACTTCACTCTGTCCGAACGAAAGCAACAATCCCGCGATTTTTCAAACAGCACGAGCCCGCGTCTGAAAATTTTCACATTCTACACCAACTCCATCATTTTTTTTTATGCAGGTGCAGCATTGAGGACATCTTTCATGGTTGCTCACTGTGGTGTTGGGTTATATGGCCATATTTGAAGAAAATAATTAGCAAGCTTGAAGAATCTCCAATTGAAGAACACCAAAGATAAGGCCTTTGAAAGATTCATTTTGCCTATATTTGAGGAGCACACAAGGTAAGATATCAAGCTTCAAGACCAACAAGGAAGAACTTCCATTTGCTTATTATTGAAGAGCTTGTAATTGAGGAGCAACAAAAACAAACTATATTGAATTGATCATTGTGGTGATGGGGAATGCACGTAACCGAGTAAACAAATCCACAAGGAAGAAGAGACCTCAAGAAGTCATTGAAGAAGAGAAAGAAAAGAAAAGAATATACATGATGAATCGGAGGCTTTCTTTGGAAACTAATCCAAATCCAATTGTAGAGGATACCATGGTTCATCCTATTAATCCACGACAAGAGGGACCTTCAATTTCCACAATAGTTGTTGAACAAGCACCCCATGGAAGTAATCAAGAAGCAAAACGTAGGTGCTCATTAGGGGATGTTTCAATTCCCACTTCAAGTCAAAGTGATAAGTTACCATCTCAAGATGAAGCTCACGAAGAAACACACAATTTGCTATCCGGATGTGGTTATACAAGCGATGAAGTCAGAGAGGCGTTGGACATTTTGCCTACTGTTGAAGAAGAGAATGTTATCCACACCATCGATGAGGATGTTGGACTTCCACAAGGGGATGTTGGACTTCCACAGACCATGGATGAGGATGTTGGACTTCCACCATCCAACTACCAGGAAGAGAATGAAGGACACCAAGCTACTACTGAAACGCCAGAGCGTCTTGGTGATGCGCTACATGGTACAATTCCAACCCCCTTACCTCCATTAGCAAGCACACGTCGAAGAACTCCGAAGCGTATACAAGTTGATGAAAGACTTATGAATTCCATTGAAGGTACGCTATCTAAACGTAGTATTGCTTATCAAACTCAACAGATACTTGATAAATATTTTGTTTCTAAATGTGATGGAGATAAATGTAGATTATTTTTATCATTGTTAAAATCTAGGAGCATGAATGTTGTTAGGAAAAAGTTAGGGATAAAGATGATAAAGAATTCTGAACCAAGTTCTCATATAGTTAAAAGCCTAGTAGATGCATTTGGTAAAATTGGTAAGAACACACGTTCAAAGGACCGCAATGCTGCTCGTCGTGTGTTGTCACAATCAATTGCAGATAAGAACACCAGGGCCCTTCGTATTCTCAGGCCTACATCGAAACTAGTTAATTTGAATGTAAAAACCCTCCGTAGGTATTCTATTAGAAGAGAACATCTTGACACAACCGATCAGACAGATTTTTGGGCCTTTGTTGGTCGGTTGCCACGTCGTGACATGAAGCTAGTTGATGCAGTAAAGGGACTAGTGCATAGTTTTTGGCATGATCACACAAGGCCTTCTTCAAACCGAAAGGATGTACTAAAACTAAGAAGGGGTTCAAAGGATCGTGAGCCACATACTAAGCATCTTCTTGATATAACACAGACAGAGCTTTACGAAAAATTTAAGATTGAGCATAGACAATTGAACTTGGGGCAAAGATCTTTTGAGAAATGTAAGCCATGGTATGTTAGAATAAATACTCTTCGTAACACTTGTTGTTGTAGATACCATGTAGAATATGAATATTACTATGAAACATTTTTGTACATTCGTCGTGTGTTGCATACTAACATTGTGCAGGATTGCTCCATGACAATACCACCGACTTCATCAAGAGAATTCATTCATAGCATCATGTGCAATAGGCCCGAGGGGCAAACATACTATGCAAAATCTTGTTTGGATGGAACATGCTCCAACTGTGCTGGAATGGCATTATTGAGCCAATGTATGCACGAGAATGGAGACAGTGAATTTGGGAAAATGGTTACAGACATGAAAAGTTTCAAATATATCAACTATGAAATAGTCCCAGGGAAAGAAAGCAAAAAAATACAATTGGTGACATCTCAGGTATGCATTTATATCTATAAAATTATGTTGTAACGGTTACATTTCAATCCTTACTTACAACAAAAAACTGACATTGAGATCATTTTGTGTCACCAGGTACAAGTTAGTGACTTCATCAAGGAATTTATTGAAAAGACACATCAATATGTTCAGCATGTCCACGTGGCACGATGGCAGGATGAGAAGTTTAGAATATGCAGAGATACATTTCCCCTTGGTACTATACTTTCAGTTGTTGATTTTGCCGAGAACTACACTCTGCAACCTCAAAATGAGATCCAAAGTCAGTATTATCACTCTGAGCAGGTTTCCTTGATGGTCCATATCACATACAGGCATGGCCCAAATAGCACTGAAGAGCAAAGAGAAATTCTGAAGGAATATCACTTCTACATAAGTGATGATAGGTGCCACGACTTCCACTATGTACGTCATTGCTTCATCATGTTCTATGATCACTTGAAGGGAAGGAACATACAGATGGACCGACACTGGATTTGGTCTGATGGGTGTGCTGGTCAGTTCAAAAATGCACGCATATTTCAGTGGTTGTGTTCATTGCATAAAAACTACAAAGTGCCACATATGTGGAACTATTTTGAGACTGGGCATGGTAAAGGAGAGCATGATGGAGCCGGAGCATGTGTCAAAACAGCCCTACGAAGAGAGGAATTGAAAGTATCTACAGAATCTACTATTCTAAATGCTCAATCTATAGTCAGGTGGTGCACGTCAGTAATGGGAGAGGAATCAACTATGCGAGTAGAATCCACAAGAAAGAGACCAACGGAGTCGACGGTTCGTCGGTGCGACGTCCGGTTTCCGAGTTATGTCGAGTTGCAAGTCGCATGAAAATGCCGTTCAGGGACACTTGGTGAATTTCCGTCCGGGAGCCAAAAAGCAAATGGAGCAAGAAGATTGCGTGCCGTTGGCTCCCGCAAGTGTGTGTGGGCAATGCCGACGTGGGAACACTGCCAACACTGGCTCGGGGGAGGTTTTTGCAGAGTTGACCCACCAATGCGAGATTGCATGCAATTACACTGAGCAAAACCCTAGTTTACGAAATGAATGCACAATGAAGCCACTGGGCCATGGGGAGACGAGGGAGAGGGTCCCCTAGAGGTAATCGCACGCCAGGAGACCAACGGAGTCGACGGTTCGTCGGTCCGACGTCCGGTTTCCGAGTTATGTCGAGTTGCAAGTCGCATGAAAATGTCGTTCAGGGACACTTGGTGAATTTCCGTCCGGGAGCCAAAAAGCAAACGGAGCAAGAAGATTGCGTGCCGTTGGCTCCCGCAAGTGTGTGTGGGCAATGCCGACGTGGGAACACTGCCAACACTGGCTCGGGGGAGGTTTTTGCAGAGTTGACCCACCAATGCGAGATTGCATGCAATTACACTGAGCAAAACCCTAGTTTACGAAATGAATGCACAATGAAGCCACTGGGCCATGGGGAGACGAGGGAGAGGGTCCCCTAGAGGTAATCGCACGCCAGGAGACCAACGGAGTCGACGGTTCGTCGGTCCGACGTCCGGTTTCCGAGTTATGTCGAGTTGCAAGTCGCATGAAAATGCCGTTCAGGGACACTTGGTGAATTTCCGTCCGGGAGCCAAAAAGCAAATGGAGCAAGAAGATTGCGTGCCGTTGGCTCCCGCAAGTGTGTGTGGGCAATGCCGACGTGGGAACACTGCCATCACTGGCTCGGGGGAGGTTTTTGCAGAGTTGACCCACCAATGCGAGATTGCATGCAATTACACTGAGCAAAACCCTAGTTTACGAAATGAATGCACAATGAAGCCACTGGGCCATGGGGAGACGAGGGAGAGGGTCCCCTAGAGGTAATCGCACGCCAGGAGACCAACGGAGTCGACGGTTCGTCGGTCCGACGTCCGGTTTCCGAGTTATGTCGAGTTGCAAGTCGCATGAAAATGCCGTTCAGGGACACTTGGTGAATTTCCGTCCGGGAGCCAAAAAGCAAACGGAGCAAGAAGATTGCGTGCCGTTGGCTCCCGCAAGTGTGTGTGGGCAATGCCGACGTGGGAACACTGCCAACACTGGCTCGGGGGAGGTTTTTGCAGAGTTGACCCACCAATGCGAGATTGCATGCAATTACACTGAGCAAAACCCTAGTTTACGAAATGAATGCACAATGAAGCCACTGGGCCATGGGGAGACGAGGGAGAGGGTCCCCTAGAGGTAATCGCACGCCAGGAGACCAACGGAGTCGACGGTTCGTCGGTCCGACGTCCGGTTTCCGAGTTATGTCGAGTTGCAAGTCGCATGAAAATGCCGTTCAGGGACACTTGGTGAATTTCCGTCCGGGAGCCAAAAAGCAAATGGAGCAAGAAGATTGCGTGCCGTTGGCTCCCGCAAGTGTGTGTGGGCAATGCCGACGTGGGAACACTTCCAACACTGGCTCGGGGGAGGTTTTTGCAGAGTTGACCCACCAATGCGAGATTGCATGCAATTACACTGAGCAAAACCCTAGTTTACGAAATGAATGCACAATGAAGCCACTGGGCCATGGGGAGACGAGGGAGAGGGTCCCCTAGAGGTAATCGCACGCCAGGAGACCAACGGAGTCGACGGTTCGTCGGTCCGACGTCCGGTTTCCGAGTTATGTCGAGTTGCAAGTCGCATGAAAATGCCGTTCAGGGACACTTGGTGAATTTCCGCCCATTTTATAATTTAAGCCACTTTTAAATATTTGAACTTCCATATTATTTTTGAAAGAGTATAATATTTCAAAACTCCTAAAGAGACAAAAACACATGATCAAAACTCCTAAGGCTGTAATTTAGAGTAGTAATAATGGGGGGTGATGGAGTTGAATTTGATCCTATGGAAGATAATGATACTAATATTATTGAGAATAAAGGGATAATAGGTTGATCCATGACACCTTTGTTTGCATGGATGAGGATGCACCTATGTATGAGACCTATGATAATATTCATGATGTACATCTTATTGATAAGGCACACAAAGGCCTATACAAGAGATCAAAGATGGGTCACTTTGTCTACTAATTTGATGTTGATAAAATTGAAGGTATTGAATGACATTTCAAACAATGGTATGACAAAGATCCTAATGTATACACAAGGTTAATATATAAGGTGCCCCATAAGGTTCTTTGTCATATCCCTATAATTCTAGGTTTTTGATGATTGTTTAGGTTAAAAAACATAGCACATTATATGGATTATCATGTACAAAGATAAGTGAAGATGGTATTATATGAGTGGCTACAAATGGTTCTCAATTTACGATCATCAAGGAAATATTACCCATTTTTTAAGAAGAACCTCATAATGTTAGACTTTCATTGGTAGTTGATGGCAATGGGTGTGCATGAGTGAGTTCATTGAAACCTTGAAAACATTGTATTGCATTTAGTTTGATTAAATTACACGAGCAAGAACTTTGACATAACTTGTAATGATCATCCAAAATCACAAATTTTAATTAGATACCAATTAGTGCATGCATGTAGTGAATTCGTTGAAACCTTTGAATATAATAGTTTGTTCTTTTGACATAGTGCATTCATGAGTAAAAGATAATCCACACAAATCAACACATTAGAATGACACAAGTACATGTATCCAAAAGTACATATATATCCAAAAGTGCATGTCTCCAAAAGTACATGTATATCCAAAAGTCTCCAAAAGTGCATGTCTCCAAAAGTACATGTATATCCAAAAGTATCGAAAAGTACATGTATCCAATGAAGTCAATGTACATGTCTCCAAAAGTACATGCACAATAAAGTCAATGTACATGTCTCCAAAACTGAATGTATCGAAAAGTACATATATATACAAAAGTATCCAAAAGCACATGTGTCCAAAACTATCCAAAAGTATCAAAACTCAAGCTTTCTCTTGTTCTTTCCCGACGTTGATCCTCTAGGCACATCCCTAGGATCAATGTGCATCCCTGGATCCTGCAAATTAAATATCAATTGTTAAATTCAACTAACTATGTACACTAATACATTATCTCAACAATTATCAACTGGTGCATGGAAAGTGCATGAAACACTTGGTCACTGAAGGACATCTCACCTCAACTGACAAAGGAGATTGTGTTGCTTGTGTAGCAGATGGAGCCGTCGGTTGAACATCCAGGATGGTTGAACCAGGGGGGCCAGGCACTGCTCCTGCTGGTGGTGGCTACAATGAAAAAATGTTGAAATAGTTAGAAATGCATGAATAAACAATAGGTCCAACAATAATAAACTATGTAAAGATAATGTTGAAATAGTTACATACCTGTGTGTGATCAGTCGCCACTGCAGATGCGGCACTAACTGCTGCATCAACCATCGATGCAAGGTTCTCAGCAGACAACTCGGGTTCCTGTTGCAGTAAACATGCAATTCAAACATTAACAAAAACGATTTATGCACTGGATTTCAAGTTAAACAACAAATATCATCGAAGGATATACATTACCGTGGTGTGAGTAAGCCCATGGTCGTGGGCAGCTGGAGTCTTTCTCGGAGTAGAACGCCTCACATACACACGACCCTTGTTCACGAATGGCCTGGAGGGAGATGCAAATACAGGCAATGGGCCAGATGTGTCGGATGGTGCCTACAGTCAGCAAGTGTTCATGTAGTTAGACATGCATGATTCAACAAACAAACATGTATTTAAAAAATGTCATTTTTAATTGTTTACCTGGAGCCCAGACGTTTCAGGGGACGGTATGACCATGGGCACTACCTCCACATTACCTTGCCCCTGTGAAGGATCTGCCATCTGCAAGTTTAATAATTGTAAATATTAGACCGTATATAGCATTAATGAACTAAAATGTAAAGTATGTGGAAATTAACAAATTAACAAGTATTAAAAAACTGAAATTTTAAAATGTTTACCTCGGTGTGAGATACGGCAATAGGTGGTATATAAGATGGGCCTGCCGAATGGGTAGCATCATGCCCCCCTGTCGAGTCTGGAACATCCGGCTCTGGGGCGTCACTGCCGGTAATCATCATCAACTGCAAGTTCACAAAATTAATATATTAGCTCAAACTATATATATGTGTACAAAGACGAAAATAAATGAAGAATTTATTACAATTAACCATCAAGATACCTCTCTCAAAAAGCCACTGAAGGCAACATCTGATGCAATACCATAGCAGGGACGACCACATGACGTGCACTCGTGAGGATCAGTACTAGGATGGGGAATAGCTGATGGTCCTCCACTAGTGGATGGTCCTGATGGTCCTGCAGAAGTGGATGGTCCTGATGGTCCTGCAGTAGCTGATGGTCCTGCATGGTGACGAGCTGGTGTATGTACCACACCAGGGACAGATGTCCCTTCCTCACCCATATGTTGAACCATCCTGCCATGGCGAAGAACCGTCCGTGCCAAACTCAAAAAAGCATCCCGTGTCTGCGGAATAATGCGATGTGCTGGTGGGACATCTGGCCCAGGCAACTGCCTGCGAGGTGCAGGGATAGGGCGATCCTGGTCTCGAAGCCTGGCATTGGGTCGGTTTTGGGGCATCCCCCCACCGATCCCCTGGAACTGTAAGATGTCAAAATAGTTAACGTGTTTATGCAACACGAACTCTGCATACATCTTTCGAAGGAAATATAAGGGAATTTCCCTGTTGTTGTGTGGTGGCATATCAAAAACCATGTACCATCTGTCCATCCAGTTATCAACAAATGGTTGAAACGTGCACCACTCAATGGAGATATGCGGCTTGCTTGCATTAGGGATTTCCCCCGTCCGAGGGTCCCTAAACAATGCAAATACAACCTCTTTGGATATTTTTAGCTTTTTTACTGCATTGTAATCTAGTCCATCAGCATATTGTTGTCTTTTTCTTTCTCTGTAAGATGCAATATCATACAGGACATTCGTAGATTGTGTAATTGTGTCCACAATTGCATCCAAGGTTGATGCAAGTGAACGGCGAATCCTGTCGCCACCACTAAAAGCTTCACTTATGCCCCTCAATTGGGCAAGCTCAATCAATATTTCGGCATTGGCATCCATAGCCGCAACTGCAATAAAGACATTAATACGAAAATCATTAGAAACATATACATGGTATATAATGACGTCTCTTCAAAATTGAACATGTATTAAATCAAACTCACATAAGCAATTTAATGGCATTTACTTACATACATTTAAAACTTAAAATTAAACATTTGACAATTAAAAAGTAAGTTAGTCAGATTGGCAGAGACGAGGAGGAGGAGGATCAAGGCAGTGATGAGTTTGTTGATTCAGGCATGGAGGAGGAGGATCAAGGCAGTGATGAGTTTGCATCTATGTGTCTCAATGTCTCATTGTGTTTTGTGATTGTGAATGACAAATGTGTTGTGATTTGTGAATGATCTAATTTCTATTGAATATTTCATATTTGTAATTGTAAATGTAATTTCTATTGAATATTTGTAATTGTAAATGTTAAATTTTATTGGATGATCTATATGTCTATATTTTTAAATTTTAATATATTTTAAAAATATATTAATTCCGGGGGTCACCGTGTCCTACGTGTCATAATTCCGGGGGTCACCGTGTCTAGTGGGGACCAGGGATCAAATTTGAAGGGTGGGGTCCCATTTCACTATGAAGGGCTATTAGATATTGAACACTATTGAAGGGCTATGAGAAATTTATTAATATTTATTCTATGTGTATATATGGATGTGTTCATGTTGTATGGATTGGATTCTAGGTTAACCGAGGCCTTTTTAGAGCAAAGAATGGGGTAATTACTATTTGGGAACAAGTTTTTTATCAAATGTAAATTGCGGTGATGGAAGATATTGAGGGTGCCACATGTTGTGGAGAAAGTAGTATTGATTCCTATGACGTAATAGGGAGTTCAAAAAGTCTGGTTTCAAGTATTGTCATGCGTAGCTCGATTGATTTTTCTCGCGCTAGGGTTGTAGCAACTGTTATGGCCATTACTGTTAAAAGGATTGATGGGGTGGAATCCCGTGAAACGATGAGTTCTTTTGTTAAGACGTAGATTCAGTGAAATTTGGTGGGAGTCTTATGTTCATTTTATGCACAAAATTCGATTACTTGATTTTGTTGCATTGTTAACTCTCCTCCTAGTCATAGCTACAATCTCTTATATAATTGTGAAGGTTATCAATCCACTCAATATATTAAAGTTGTAGTAGGCCAAAATCATCCACATATTTATTGTACTCACAAATGTTGACATTCCAATTTCTATGTAGAGTGCCCATTAACATTAGATTTTAATAATTTTGTTGATGCCATTAAATGTGTTAAACACGTAAGCGCTCGCTACAAACACGAGAACTTCGAAGCGTTCAAGCCATGGGCTACTCAGTGTAAGCCCGTCCACGTAAGTTCCTCAATGATATTATTAGAGGCCCAATGGTCCATGATCCATGGATGATCGAACACGTGGATATTGGAGAGTAAGCGAGTCCCACTCCCAAGTCACCTAGCTAGTAGCCGCATTCCCAATTTCCCACTAAAAATTGTTGATGGGTGAAATTTGAAGCTACCCTTCTGTTGCAATTTTAAACAGTAGTGGTTAATTTAATTATTGAAGGGCTTACCATGAAATTAAATTTTTTTTGCATGGTAAAATTTGAAGTGGCCTTCTATGACGTGTGGGTAAAATTTGAAGTGGCCTGAAGGCTTCAAATTTGAAGCCTGGTGGGGACACTCGTGTCCCGTGTCCTCGTGTCGGGTGACTTAGAAAGGGGGGAGTTTTAATTTTTTCAATTTTTGGTTTGATTATGAAGTTTTGAGTTTTGTGAAAAGGGTTTCATTTTGAGGTGTGAATTTAATTACAAATTGGGTTATTCCCAATTTGATCAATATTACAAAACTAGGTTAAACAATCAAAAAAATAGTAATTTGGATTAAAAAATCACAAAAAAATGATTTGGGTGAATAAATTACCTGACTAGATGAGAATGCACCGGTGAATTTGTCTCCTCTCCAGCTGAATCGAGCAACACGGATGGTTGAGTGGGCCACAAAGCGTCCTCGTCTAGGGTTAATTTCGCCTCTATTCGCGTTTCTGATGCGTGAGTGTCGCGGGTGGTCGGCAATCGGCCGACTGTGTTTTTAAATTCATTTTTAGTTTTACATATCGCGTACGCGATTTGTAAATACATAACGCGTACGCGTTTTTGAACTACATAACGCGTACGCGATATTGTTACCTAGCCTACATGTCCAATGACATGTTAGGCTCGGGTCTTACCATGGCAGGGGGTAAATATCATAAACGCGTTATGTTTTAGGTATCAGGAACGAGATTTGAAAAAAGTAGCATTGCATCTAAAGTGACCCTCATCTTCTTGCACACACCCAGAAGCCGACACATATGCCACTTGTCCTTGGTGTATGTTTGTTTTCCACCGCACTTTGCCTGCTTTGTTTCAATGTATGCCTATTTGATTTATGTAAAAAATCACTACTATGATTTTGTTTCAGTTCCTTCGATTTCATAACAATTAAGTCACCAAATCTTTCTCCTACTTCAATTTTTTTTTTCCAATAACATTAGATCATAGTATAATGGACATGGTGAGATGGAAAAATTTCAAGGCAAAAATGACCTGCCAAGCACGTCCACTCTTTCCATATGGTAGGAAATTGATACACAATAATTTCTCCCACAAAATTTAAGCTAGGACAATACGAAGACTACCATAGGTGACATCACCATTACCATAATGAAATAGATACACCTTGTACATGCCAAATAAACAAGGTGTTCCAAAGAGAAATAATTAAGTTGGTTAAGTGTATGTATGATGCTTTTTGGAGACCCCGGATGTGGGTGATCTTTCTAGATCCCGCGGCGTACGAGGAGTTGACGCGAGAAGCCCCCACCCCCCATCTAACAAAAGTGTAGTAGCAACGCGAGAGCAAAAATCCAGATGAAAGTCTTGTTTGTCAATCAAAATGTGTAACGTGTAAAACTTTTGGCTTGCGTATACTTTTTGAATGGTTATAATTTGAGTTATTCAAGATCCAATTGAGCTATTTTTTGCAACTAGTTGGCATCCCTCTCCCTTGAAGTATAACAAAACAGTCCCATTTATTCCCTATACTATCCATCTCGGTTCCGAAGGTGCCACATTTGAGTCTTCCATGGGACTGTAAGAGTGTAATTATATATATATATATATATATATATATATATATATTTGTGGTTGTATGTTTTAACAAAATTATGGTTTGACAAATTGATTTCAAAGAAGCAAAATTTACATAATATATCAAATTATGATAAAATTTTAAGTTTAGTCATCTTATTCATTGCATGAAACTTGAGGTTTTATGGCTAAGTAATTTTGTGGCAAAATAATTTTTTCCCCTATTACAATTTTGTGGTAAGAGTATCATATTTCTATAGCTTGTGTCTTCTAACAATATCTATTATTGCTATTGTGGCAAGAATATCATATTCCTATAGCTTTTGTCTTGTACCAATATTTATTATTGATATTAGCAACTGCGGGGACATTGCCACCTCGTGGCTCTTGTTATTATTATTTTATGGTACAAGCGGACCTTCTTGATGCAAAAAGCATACTTGCTAGTCTACCCCAAACTCTAAAACATAAACACCTTTCTCGCTTTTGTACTCGTTAGTTTTACCCTCTTGTATATCTTGCTTATGTACCTGGAATTGGAATGGAATTGCATGGTGTCTTAGTTCCCACTATATAGGAAATGTATAACAAGAAAACCCAACACAACTAAATCTATTTGGAAAATCCAAATGGTACTGAACCCTCTCGAATTTCCAATGCACCTCTCCTCAAGGATCATGAATATGCCAAGAAAACTGGAAATGGTTGGAGGAATGAGCTGAACTAAGAGTGACCGCGAGCTTCCATGTAGCTTACACCTGCAACAAAAGACTACATTGAAGCTCTCATGAAAGGCCTGAATGTCCTTTCCCACTACCAACTAGGATGGGAATCTTTCACCCTCGGCTAAGGCAAGTAGAGAAGCACTCCACTAGCTCTCTTCACAAATGCAAATTCTGAAAATGATCAAAAGCCTCTCTCTTACTTCATCCTTGTATTTTATAAACATCCTTAGTATTCTAAGGTTCCAATGCCATCCAAATATTCCAAGCCAATTCGAATTAGGGAGTGATTCAAGTTTTGCCGCATGTCTTCCACTTCCTATCCTTCCACCTTCCACCAATTCGAGTAGGCATCTCTTGGCATTCTCTAACTCCCTTGAGCGCTCACTTAGATTTTATTTTTAGGTCTAACATGTCATATTGGTCAAATGTCATCCCTTAGGTCTGCAATTTGTCATAGGTGTCATAGCATCTTCATCATTGTTGTCATAGATGTTAGGGAATCTATCCCAAGTATCAAAGAACCTCTCATTTGACTATTCCTCTTCCATGGGAGTTACACTTCAATCCCAATTCAACCTATGATGCACATTTCCAAGTGTATGAGCCTTCCAACTCATCCCAAGAATATTGGAATTCCCATGGATTCAAAATTGCAAGAGGAGGATGCCATGTGGCATAGAAATTCTAGCTTGTGTGGGTCCCACAACCTCCATGTGTCTTCATGATCAATTGCCACTTTTATTTTCCCTTGTATTTATTTATTCATCTCCTTTATTAAATATTTATGCTATTCTAATGTCCAAACATCATTGATTAGTCCCCTTATTCCAAATTCCAATGTCTCCATCCAACCTAGGGAACTAGTAGGATTGTTGGAATTTACTTATCATGAATTTAATTGAATGGGGGCATTACAGTCCTCCCCACCCAATATTGCTTGTCCTCAAGCAATTTTAGATTTGGATGCTGCAAAATTTTCTCATATTCCCATGTGGCATCTTCATTTGGTAGATCCTTCCATTGTACTAAGTACTCTTTGATAATTTTGCTTGTTAATCTCCTCTCCCTTGTCTTCAAAATTTTTTGTGGTACAAGTATGAGCTGACCTTCATCATCAAAGGGAGGAAGTGTTTCTGAAATGACAATTTGCTGACCAACAGCCTTCTTAAGGCATGAAATATGGAATACATTGTGGATTTTACTTCCTTCTGGAAGTTCTAACTCATATGCTACTTCCCCAACCTTCGAACTACCTTGTATGGGCCATAGTATCTTGGTTTTATATTTTCTTCTCCATTCTTTTTCAAGGATGTTTGTTTATATGGCTGCAACCTCAAATATACCAAATCATTGACTTGAAAGGTCATTTCTACCCTATCTCTATCAGCATATTGTTTTTGCTGATTTTGGGCAACCTGCAAGTTGTCTTTCAAAAGCTTTAAAATTTCTTAGCTCTCTTCCACCCAATATTTAGCTCTTGGGGATCTACTATCACCAAAGATAAGCTCAACAAAAGTGAGTGCATCCTAACCATATCATTTTTTGAAAGGAGACATTCCTATTTACATATGAAAGGTGCTATTGTAACAAAACTCACCCAAGTGTAGCCATTTTTCCCATGCTTTTTATTGTTCTCCCACATAGTTCCTTAGGTACCCTTCCAACCATTGGTTCACCGTCTCTGTTTGGCCATCAGTTTGTGGATGATAGCTTGTGCTTGGAGTCAATTGTGTGCCCACCAATCTGAAAATTTCTTGCCAAAAAACACCCATGAATCTACTATCTCTATCACTTACAATGCTCTTGGGGGGGGGCATGCAATCTGAAGATTTCTTTAAAGAAAATGGAAACCACTTGTACAAGACTAAAAGATGATGTAAAATCAAAGAAATGAGCAAATTTTGTCAACCTATCCACTACCACATATATGCAATCCTTTCCCAAAGATTTGGGCAAACCTATGATGAAGTCCATTGAAATACTCTCCCATTTTTGTTCTGGAATGGAAAATGGTTGCAATAAACCAGTTGGGCATGTAAGTTCAAATTTGTTTTGATGAAATATATTACATTCATTCACATATTTCAGAACATCTTCCTTCAGCCCCTTCCAAAAAAACATTTTCGTTAATTTCCTATAAGTTTTGAAGATCCCCGGATGGCCAGCTATTGGGGAATCATGTGCTTCTTGCAAAATCTTGTACTTGAGTTTTGAATTTTGAACCAAATAAATTCTTCCCTTATAATATATCAACCCATTCAAAATCTTGTAGTTATCATCCCCTTTGAACCCATCTAATACATCAGAACCAAATCTATCTTTGGCATATTCAACCATTAGCATGTTTTTCCAATCCTTTGCAATGTCCATGAGACAAAAAGAAGGTATTCTAGATAATGCATCTGCTACAATGTTATTATTCCCTTTCACATATTCAATATCAAAATCAAAATCTTGGATCTTGCTTACCCACTTTTGTTGCCTTTCATTGAGATCCTTTTGGGTGAGGAAGTGCTTTAGACTATTGTGATCAGTTTTCACCACAAACTTGTTTCCCACCAAGTACTATCTAAAATTGGCCAATGAATGCATGATGGCCAACATTTATTTGTCATATATGGGGTAAATATTTTCATGTGGCTGCAACTTTCTACTCTCAAAGGCTATAGGGTGTTGGCCTTGCTTTAGGACAACCCCTATCCCTTCACCTGAAGCATCACATTCCAAAACAAAAGGTTTAGTAAAATCAGGTACTGGAAGTATTGGAAAACTACTCATTACCTCTTTCATTTTTTAGAAGGACTTTTTAACCTCTTCATCCCACTTGAAAGCATCTTTCTTTGTCAAATCAGTGAGTGGAGAAGTCAATTTGGAGAACCCTTTCACAAACTTCCTATAATAGGTGCATATTGCAATGAAGCCTCTTAGTTCTGTGATGTTTTTTGGTGATGTCCATTCAAGGATAGCCCTTATATTTTCCATGTGCACTTTCACTCCTTCTTGTCCAATAATGTACCCAAGATACAAGAGTTCCTTCATCCCAAATTCACATTTAGACAACTTAGCAAACAAGGACTGTTCATGCAAAATTTTCAGCACAACCTCTAAATGATGCAAATGCTCTTCGCAAGTTTTGTTGTAAATGAGAATGTCATTAAAGAAAACCAAAAAAAAAATTATCAACTGCTTGCAAAATATCCTATTCATGCATGCTTGAAATGTGGTTGGAGCATTAGTTAACCCAAAAGGCATGACAAGAAACTCAAAGTGGCCATAGTGGCATCTAAAAGCAGTCTTTTGCACATCTTCTTCATTCATTTGAATTTGATGGTAACATGATCTAAGATCAAATTTGGAGAAATATTTTTCCCCAAATAGCTCATCCTTGAGCTCATCAATTCTAGGGATAGGATACCTATTCTTGATTGTCTTCTTGTTCAAAGTTCTAAAGTCTATACACATCCTCAAGGGCTAGAGCTAGGTCTAATGAGTCCCAACTCTAGGAGTTCTTGGATGGCCTTTTCAATTTCATCTCTGAATTTTTTTGGATGTCTATAGGGTGGTATTTGGATGGGTGAATTACCCTCCTCCAAAACAATTTTGTGCTCATCCCCCCTATCAGGTGGTCTACCATGTGGAAGATCTCTAAAACCTTTTTCATATTTTTGTAGGAGTTTCTCTATCTCCTTTGGGTGTTCAAAAAACTTTATGTTTGGCTTGGGAGTGGTGATGAAACATTCAGCATCCCATTCTATGTCTCCATGCCTCAATATGGATCTCATACTATGGGAGGTCATTACTTGATTCAGATAGGTGTGCTGCCCTCTC
The DNA here is from genome assembly GCA_027924585.1 of Larix kaempferi. Lineage (NCBI taxonomy): Eukaryota > Viridiplantae > Streptophyta > Pinopsida > Pinales > Pinaceae > Larix > Larix kaempferi. The sequence continues at coordinate 1,535,986 of BSBM01000334.1, forward strand.
ACAACCCTTAGTATTCCTTTCGAATCTTGGAATTTCATTTCAGGAATTTGATAGTTCATTGTATGCTCCCCTATAAAGTACAACCATTGCACTCCCAAAACCACATTAGTATCAGCAACATCAACCACATAAAAGATATTAGAAAAAGTATAGTTACCTATGGTGATTTGCAGCTTTAGAACCCATGTTTTGCACTCCATAATGTTGTGGCCTGGAATAACAACTGTGAAGCCATCGAATGGTTCAATAGGTATCTTCCTTCTCTCCACCATGTCTGCATCAATGAAGCTATGTCTGGATCCTCCATCTACCAAAACTGAGGCCCTTTGTCCTAGTACCACACCCTTGCATCGAATAGTGTGATAACGAGGCACTATTGAAAGTACTATCATTCTTACTTTGTCAGGTGAGGGATGATTTTCTTCTTATTTCCCTTCTTCTGCTGTATCATATCCCTCTTATTGATATGAAATATGTCCTTCTTACTCCATACCCCCTTCATACTCATCATTATCAGAAAATACTTCAACGTATTGAGCTTTTCCCTTAGTACATTTATGCCCCGGTGCCCATGGTTGAAAGCATGTGTATCACAGTTTTTTTCTTCTAAGTTCTTCCCTGTTTAGTCTCTCTTTATTATTCTTTTCAAATGCATCCATTTTCCAAGGCTTCTTTTCAAATTCATCTCTTTGCCAAGGCTTCTCAAATCTAAGGTTAGGCTTGGGAGGACACCTTATTCTAGGAAGCACATTTTGGAGATCTCTAGTCAAGCTCATAACATCCTTTAATGTAGTGGGTTTGTGGGATTTAACTAGACCTTTTAAGGGTTCAGCCAAACCTTCAGTGAACAACAATAATAACCTTCCCATAGATACATCATCCACCTTGACTGATAATTTTTGAAATTCCATCATATAATCAGCAAGGGTTCCCACTTGCCTCAATTGGCCTAGTTTTTTGAAAGGTAATTTTGAGTCCTTTTGATCAAATCTCTCTAATACCCTGTCAACAAAATCTCCATAGGTAGTGTTAGCACTTAGATTTTATCCCGGTTGTAAAAGAATAACACCTAAGGTAACTTATTTCAAACCAAACTTTAGGTAGAAAACTTAGCCATTTTTTCCACCAGAGAGGGCTCTCTCACAAGATATACATAAAGCCTAAAAATATATAAAAATACACTCAAAACTTCTCAAAAAGGATTTTCTTGGTTGAAATGGAAACAAGAAACATTGGGCATGGAGTCAACTTTCAAATATTTAACGTGCCAGCAAGAGATTTATACCAAACAGATTTTCACAGAGGCAAGATAGCAACCATATCACAGTCAATTTGATTTTGCATGTGATACAGAAAGAAATAATGACAATCCATCAACAAAAGGCATCTAACTAGGATGAATCCATTGTCAACTTTGGAGAAATAATGGATACTTAAATGCGATAAAACGAGGCATAACCAGTATGAATCCCGATTTATTTCAAACATTCATTTAAGTATAGAAGAAGAATATAATGGAAGATATAACAAAGAAAGTAAACATCCACATATAGATATAAGGGAAAGAACAGACTGTAAAAATTATTAACACATGAATCTCTGGTCTTAAAAGATAGGTATTTCCACTGTATGGCCTTTTATTTATCAAAAATTTGACTTCAAAACATCTCGTCTCTCAAAGAGTTTCCAACACTTTCAAAAATGACTCTCATTGTCTTTTATACAGAATTCGAAAGAAGCTTGACATAACTGCTTCTTTTAACTAGTAACTGAAAATGTCTTAACTCGAAAGATAACTGTCTTTAAACAATAGATAACTGTCTTCAAACAATATTACAAATTTTTAAAATAAAAGCATCATTTTTGCGACTTGGAAAAAATTCTGAATGTATCTATGAATGGACAGAATATCTTGTCCTTCCATATTTGTCCACATAGTTCCATTGGTCAGCCGTGGGTAAATCATAACTGGTCATTTCCTTCACCGGGACTCGCATTTCAAGGTGACCTGCATAACAAACAAGAGGAAGATTCTCATAGGTTGAGATCAACATATTTAAAATTTCAAAGTATTCCGCAATTTTCTCCATTAAAATCTTTCCTGTAAGCATATGATCCAAATGCTGAAACTTTTTGTGATCCATTCTTATGTCAAACAATAACCTCTTATATTCATTGGGAGGAATCAATTCATTCTTTTCATACCAAAAAGCAGGGAATCCTCTGTTTATTAATTTTTCAAATCGCTTCTTAAACTTTATTACTTCCTCTCGTATATCTCCAGCTTTAGCTTCAATATTTTCAACATGTGAATATTTTCCCAAGATTCTTCTGGCCCATGTAATGACTGAAATTCTATTCATTATATTCATTGCTGTCAAATCGGCTTCCGTTAAACTGTTTAAGAAAGTTATTGCCATCTGTGCTATTTCTTTTGGCTTTTTGTTTAAATTCTCTCTGACTGCTCTGCAACTCTCAAAGGCGTCTTTGGCTACTTTTTCTTTGATTCTCATATAATCAGGATAAGGTCTTAATTTTTCAACTTCCTTTATAATTTGATCCCATACCATATGTTTGCAACCTTGCATTGCAGCCTGTCCTGTCACATGAGCTGCCAAACCTTTATGATTATCAGTTAATTCCCGATTCCTTATTTGCAAAGTTTTAATTTCCTTATCTTTTGTCTCATTTTCTTCTTTGAGCTTCTGTATTCCCATTTTCAATTCTTTAATTTCGACATCTTTCAAACTTACATGGGACATGGCTTATAAGAGACCATCCAATCCAGTTTTATCTTCATCTGTATCTGAATGTACTTGTTGCTGACCTAATTATGCTAACTTTTTCTTTATTTCTTCCAATTGCTCTTCCAAACCAATTTTTGTCTTTTTCCTAATGAACTTTTTCCTCAGTGAGCTTCAACATTTTTGTAGTAATATCTTTTACTTCATCTGACAACTCTTCTTTTTCTTTTTCCAGTACTGTTAGTTCGGCTCCTTGGATAAGCAAAGTGTTTGGGATTTTTAGCTTTCGCCTTAACATTAGAATTGTATCATCCTTTTCTTTGAGTAATTTTGCTGCTGCATCTCCCTCTTTGTTTATCAAATCTATTTGTAATCTTTTTATTTGTTGTTGTCGAGACTTATTTTCTGCTTTTTCTTGTCTCAACTGGTTATTTAATTTATCCACTAAAATTTTCAACTTGTCTGCCTTTAATATCGCTCCCAAATAATCTTAATATATAACCTCTCCTGTTTGTCTGTGCAATAAAATTTTATCTGGGGCATTGATTTTTGTTAGATCCACCTTCATCTTTGAGATCTTATCTTTAGTAACAACTTAAAAATTTTAAAGAATTTTCCTTGACATTTCTGCTAGTAAACAAATTGCCTTCAGTGCGGGATATATTTCTAACTCTTGGAAATAACTGACTGGTTTGCCGAGAGGATTCCTGTTTATTTTGACTGTGTTCATTAAATACATCCATCAGACTGTGTGGTCTATTTACATCATCTTCCACCAGGTATTCTTTAATACTGTACTCCTTTACCATGACCTCTGGTATTTTGACTTCGGTTCTTCCTTCCTCTTCTGAAACTGCCATTAATTCTTGTTGCTCATCCATTTTCAATTTTTTCCCTTTTTCTGCTTCTTCATTTCCAATGTTCACTACATCTTGTATGGGCCTTTTAAACCCTACCATTGCAGTATTCATCATGCTTTCTAACTCTGTTGTTGCATCTGTCAATATCATTTCTTTATCATGGGAATTTGGAATGATTTCTTCCTTATAATACAGCCAATTTGCTCTGTCAGACATTCCCTCAATCGTCTCATGATTCAACGCTTTGATGCGATGATCCATTCTCCGTTTTGATATTATGTTTAACGGATCATATTCAATAGCCATGTCTGTCTCAAAACCCATATCTTTCAATAATTTTTCTATGTAAATAGCAACGTTTTTATTCTTGACTGTGAATGGGCCAAGTGCGAACGAATACTTGATATCTGTTGCTTGTTTGAAAAGCAAGAAATTATTATCCTCAACAATTAACTTCTGTCTAAGGAATTCCAAGCGAAAACCCTTAAGGTAAGAAATGCTGGTAAAACATAGGGTTTATGTTTGAAACCATATAACCTGATCACTGTACTGTCCCTTGACAAGACCCAATCTCAAACTGCATATTCTGCACTTAATTGCATACATGCTTGCATTTTTGGTAATACTCTAGGCAATCTTTCACCAAAAATCATTCTGTAAATCTCAGAGAGCATATAATTTATTTAATTAAACATGTTATTTTCTAATAACTTTGTGAAAATGATCTCAGGGAATTGTAATTCTTCATGACTGGCCACCATGATCATTTTCATCAAAAACACTGAAATCTGAAATGCAATTGACCATCTGGTTATGAATCTTCTCGGTCAAAAATTCTTCAAAATTAAGTTGAGGAATTTGATTTTCATCAATCCCTGACTGAATTGTACTCCTTTTATACAAAAGGCTTAACTGGAACTCAGTTACATACATGTCCGTATCGAACCCTAGGATTAAAGCCAACAATGTCAGAACCAACTGGGTGTTTTCATCAAATAAAGTGATATCTATAGGATACGGGATATCTAAAATGTTGGTTTTTGGTTTAAGACACGTAGACAAAAACTTTTCTCTATCATCTTGAAGGGTTTGATGATAATATTCAATAACAGAAGTTTCAGAAAAATTTTCAGACTCAAGGGTTTGGGAAATTTTTATTTCTAGGGCTTTAATTATGACGACAGGCTCTATTTTGCAGACGACTCTGGTTTTTTGATTGTCTAAAACAGTTTTTTCTTCTCTGGAATAATTCTCAGCACACCATGACACAAATTCTAGAAAAGATGGGATTTGGTCTAGGCAGAAGTCTAACAAGGATGACTGGTGGACTCTGTGTATGTCTATAGCTTCTTCTAATAACTTAGACAACTTAAGCTTAACTTCGGCGACTGGTAACTTGATTAGGGTATCATAAATGTCCCCATCTCTATCTTCTAGGGATTCTTTAGCTTTAAAAACATCAATATTATGCACAGTTTCCATTTAAATCATTTTTACAAACAAATTTCCATTAAAAATGTGGGCCAGGTCACTAGACCCTACCTGTATAGACACGTCTTTATCCTTCTGTCGCAATTGCTGATCTCCACCAGTCTTCAGAGCTTCCAGGAACAGCGACACATAGACAAAATGTCATTATTTGAAAACCCTTTTGTTTTATATAAGCCCTCTTTCTTATCTTTCTGGAAGCTTTTCAAATGTACTTTATATCCAACCATTGATCACAAGCCTTTTGATTTAAGCCGTTAGATCTTGTGCCCCTTTATTTCCCATGGTGCTATCCGCGATCCCAATAATGGTTTTCTTCTTCGGTTTTTACTGTGTGCGGATCAACCATTTTCTGACACCTGTTAGAGTGGTTTAATTACCGCAACCACTCTTTCCTCTATGGAGTGCGCACTTCCCATGATGCGGATGAATCTTGGCCTTAGATTTTGCACCAATGTATATCGTCCCTCCGATTTATGTCAACATGTGGCGTATTCCCTTGTGCCTTCAGCATCTGCCACGTGCTATGGCCTGCGTTTACCCTGTATTGTCCTTTGGTGGTTCCGCACGGTGCTGTAGTGGTTTGTGATACCACTATCATGTCAATGTGGAACAATAAGAATGCGACACGTACTCCGGTGGTATTATGTCCGTGACCACTCACCAATGTTTGCCAACGATCTTTTGTGCGATGCGGGAAAGCATGAGAGCCGTTGATCTTTATTTTTGTCCTCTCCGCCGTTGAAACTTCACTAAGACTTAACCTCTTCAATACTTACTTTCGGAGTATTGCACATGTAGGTTTTTTTTTTGTTGATTTTGTATTACAACCCTTCTTTTCAACCCATCCATAGTAAATTTACTTCTTTTGGATATTTTTGACAAATATTTTAGGGTTTGAGTATTTCAAACATAGTGTCAACAACTGGCTCCAACTGGGGATGCTATCCTCCCCGTGAGGTAGCAAAGAACATCGTAGACTAGGTGCCTAATCCATTGGGCTGCATTCAAACTTTTTTGTAAATCAAGGTTCATATTATCATTTTTTTTTTTACTGCATGATAAAGAAAAATATTTACACTATACAAAATTCTCTTTCACCTCTATCCCTTTAAGAGAGATAATGTTTGAGGTGTCTACCATTTACTGGTCCTCCAGGAAAGAATTCTCCCTTGCAATTTTTTAGGGTAAATGCATTTTCTCCTTGGTATCCTGCAACAATATAGGGACCTTTCCACAAATGCTTAAACTTCCCATGGTGATCTTCATTTCTAGAGTCCCACTTCCAAACTAAATCATTTATCTGAAATTTTTTTTCTTTAACCTTTCTGTCAAAAGTTTTTTTCATTTTTTCCTGATGCATTTTGTTAGGAACCCATGTCTTTACTTTGTTAGTATGTTGTTGTTGGACGCATATGCTTTGTAAGTCATCCCGTAGTATTTGTTGATCAATAGTTTGTGTTATTGTTGTTGGCGCATATGCTTTGTAAGTCGCCCGTAGTATTGTTGATCCATAGTTTGTAACGGCCCATGGTTTTGACCCATAGTATTGGCGCCTAGAATTAGTATATAAGTGTGTGTCGAGACCTATGAAGGCACCGTGAAGTTATTTGTATTGAGCTTGCTCAAAGGAGGTTGCCCCCTCGAAGTGGCCTGTGATCAATATAAAAGTGATTCTGAGTTCTGTCATTTCTGCTATTTCGCGTATTCTTGTTAATTAATTGTTGTAGGTGCATCACATCTGGTATCAGAGCACTTTCTTGGGCTCGCTGGGTGAAATTTCTGCCAATTTTTTTTTTTTCGCATCTATTGCAGGTTCGTATTCGGGAATAATCCCTATCCACTTAACTGTGGGAAATACTTGGGCATAAGCCCTAAAACTCATTGTGAGGAGTACCACAGGAACCCCAAAGTAGCTAGCCCATTGAGAGGACCTGCCAGCGAAAAGGGCAACGACCCCTACCTGATTGACTAGTTCCCACCCGTGAGGTAAACCAAGAGCTGTCGTTTATGGCAAAGCGGTTATCAGTTTTACCTGAGCCGTGGAGTGAGGGGTACTGCCCCAATACGCAAGCCGTCAGATAGAATTTGTGGCCAAGTGAAACTCCTGAACTGTTAGGAAGCCGCACATACCTAGGGTTCATATCTACTTTCAGCTAAACTATTGTCGATCACTGCTGCGCCGTTTTAGATCCATTTTGCAAGCCGTTCCAAATTCAGTCATTTTCAATCCATTCGGCGCTGTTTCAGATCCCTTTCAAGCCATAGCCGCTCCAGTCTGGAAAAAAAAAAAAAAAAAAAGTTTTTTCTCCATATCTCCCTTATTTTCACTCTGTTTCCCTTGAAATTTTTGGGGAACCCCTGTCATCCCATTCTGCACATTTCAGTCCTGAGGACCCTATCCCCAACTCCCCTTCCCAAAGCCCGAAATCCCACATTTGTCTATTTTTAGGGTTTTCCATAACTTCCTCAGATTTCACCGAATCACCTTCAAATTTTACCACAGAGTTCCTTTCTGAATTCTGCTTCTTTGTTCCCCTCTGCCAAATTTTCCCATTCTTGCACCCCACTTCAGAAATACTCATTTTTGCTTCCCTGTCTATCCAACAATGTCCAAAACCTAGTCAAACCCCAATTTCCCTTCTGATTTTTTCCCAAGTCCAGATTTTCCTTTACTAAAGTAGCTTCTATTTTTGTTTTCCTACCAAGTCAACTGAAAAAAAAAAAATCAAAATCCTAGTTATGGTTGTCACCCGTGCAGGAGAAAAAACCATGGAGGACGCACTTGCAGCCATCCAAGCCAAACTCCAGGATCTGGATGAAAAATTTCTCGGTCTCCATCTTGAACATTCAGCTATGAACAACAAACGACAGTCCGAGTCTTCAACAGACAATGGGTTCTCTTCTTCTAGCAATTTTCGTGGTCCGAAGCTTGATTTTCCTCGCTTCAATGGTACCGATCCAACTGGATGGATCTATCCTGCAGAACAGTATTTCAGTCTGCATAATACTTTTGATGTCAACAAAGTTCCGTTGGCATCCTTTCATTTGGAACAGGAATCTCTTCAATGGTACCGTTGGTACATCAAGGCTCATACAAAGCCCAAATGGCCAGACTTTTGCCAGTTCCTTTTGCAATGATTTGGTCCTAGTGCTTTTGATGACTTCACAGGAGCCCTCACTAAACTTTGCCAAACTGGCACTGTGAGAGAGTATCAAACTGAATTTGAGAATCTAGCCAACCACACCGACGGATTGTCTGATGACTTTTATCGGAGTTGTTTTATCAGTGGTCTAAAGGATGCCATCCGCTCTGAGGTCAAAATGTTCTGTCCCAACACAATGATGGAAGCACTAGGGTTGGCTAAGTTGGCAGAAGACAAGATTGCAGCCCAGCAATGCTCCAAGCCCACTTTTGTTCCCTTCCAAAATATGGGTTCTCAGCGACCACCTATACCGCAGGCTCCTCGACCGACTCCTATCAAGCGTTTGTCTGAAACAGAGATGCAAGCACGCAGAGAAAAGGGGCTTTGCTATAATTGTGATGAGAAATTCACTCGGGGACATAGATGTGTTCAGCAAAATCTCTATCTCTTGGATGTGGAGTCTCTGCCTGCCTTTGAAATTGGTGACGAAGATCCAGAAACACTGGATGCTCCGGTCGACATTTAGGAACCGCCTATTGACCCTCCGTCTCAAGATGACCAGCCAAAGATATCTCTCCATGCTTTAGCTGGAATCACCACCCCCCAAACAATGCAGGTCAGGGGTTACTTCAAGAAGCTTCCTCTTACAATACTCATTGATTTTGGGAGCACTCATAATTTCATTGACCCTCAGATCGCCAAACAAGCTGATTGTTTTATCCATCCTTGCTCCAACTTTGAAGTCATGATTGCCAATGGGGGCACCTTACCTTGCAAAGGGAAGTGTCGAAATGTGTGTATCTCTATGGGAGATTATACCTTGCACTCTGACATGTTTGCCTTGCCCTTAGGCGGATGTGATGTGGTTTTGGGTGCTCAATGGCTACGCACACTTGGCCCTATCATATGGGATTTTGCTGAACTTTGGATGCAGTTTTCCCTCAATGGACAAAAACACACATTGACAGGATTACAACCAGGTTCTCTCAGCATCATCAGTTCACATCGCATGGAAAAACTCCTCAAGAAGAATTCACATGGTGTCATCGCTCAGATCCATTCCATCCAGATGCAACCATCAGCAGTCTCCACTACTCCTTTGGATCTACAACAAATTCTGTATCGATATACTGATGTCTTTGCTGAACCAGTGGGATTGCCACCTTCCAGGCTAGAAGACCATCGTATTCAGCTCCTTCCTGGCAGTGTTCCTCCCAACATCATGCCCTATTGCTACCCATTTCACCAAAAAACTGAGATTGAAATGCTCATTCGGGACTTATTGAAGCAAGGTATTATTCGCCCAAGCACTAGTTCCTTTTCTTCTCCAGTTATTCTTGTCCGCAAAAAAGATGGGTCATGGCGCCTCTGCATTGACTTCTGAGCCCTTAATCACCTCACCATCAAGGATAAGTTTCCAATTCCTGTTGTTGATGAGCTTCTTGATGAGCTTCATGGGGCTCACTTTTTCTCCAAGTTGGATCTTCGTTCTGGGTATCATCAAATTCGGGTTCATGAGGATGATATCCCTAAAATAGCTTTCCACACACATGATGGCCATTATGATTTTTTGGTCATGCCCTTTGGCCTCACTAATGCTCCGTCCACATTCCAGGCCTTAATGAATAAAATATTTTGACCCTACTTGCGGAAATTCATTCTAGTATTCTTTGATGATATCCTCATCTACAGTAAAACATGGGATGAACATCTCCAGCATTTGGATCTTGTCATGCAACTTTTCTCTGACCATCATCTCCATGCCAAGCAGTCTAAATGTGTTTTTGGATAGAAGGAAGTTGAGTATCTTGGGCACATTATCTCAGCACAAGGGGTTTGCGTGGATCTTTCCAAAATCGACGCCATGAACAATTGGCTGCATCCTCAGACACTCAAGAGCCTTCGTGGTTTTTTGGGGTTGACTGGCTACTACCGCAAGTTTGTCAAGAATTATGGGAAGATTGCAGCTCCATTAACTGCTCTATTGAAAAAAGATGCCTTCACATGGACACCTGCTGCTCAGTGTGCATTTGACAAACTAAAACAAGCTATGTGTACTACACCTGTGCTAGCTATGCCCATTTTTCCAAGCCCTTCACTATTGAGAGTGATGCTTGCGGCAATGGACTTGGTGCTGTTCTGCTTCAAGATGAACACCCCATTGCGTTCACCAGCAAAGCCCTTTCAGGTAAGAATTTAGCTGCCTCTACCTATGAGAAGGAAATGATGGCTATTTTGCATGCAATTCAGAAGTGGCGCCTATATCTAGTAGGTAATCATTTCTGCATCAAGACTAATCACCAGAGTCTGGAATATTTCTTGGACCAACGTGTCTCCTCCCTGGCACAACAGAAATGGGTTAGCAAACTCATGGGTTATGACTATGAGATCACTTAAAAGAAGGGTAAATACAATATTGTGGCAGATGCTCTTTCTCGCACATTTGATGTCCAAGGTTCTCATTCAGCTATTTCTATGCCTGTTCCAAATTGGTTGCAATCTGTTCAACAGGGTTATCTCAAATCATCCAACGCTTGACCAAATCATCCAACGCTTGACCAACAACCCTTCTGTTGTACCACATTACTCTTGGGATGGTGCTTCTCTATGATACAAGGGTCGTCTGGTGCTTCCCCAGAGCACAGATCTTCAACAGGCTGTCTTCTATGAACTCCATGCTTCTCCATTGGCAGGGCACTCTAGGTTCCTCAAAAAGTATGAACGAGCATGGCGTAACTTCTTTTGGCAGGGCATGAAAAGGACAATTCAACAGATGGTGGCCGAATGTGATACCTGCCAACGCAATAAGGGTGAAACAACACTCCTTCCAGGATTGCTTGAACCCTTGCCCATACCTACACGGATTTGGATAGATATTTCTATGGATTTCATTGAAGGGCTCCCTAAATCTGGTGGGAAGACAGTGATTCTCGTTGTGGTTGATCGCCTCTCCAAATATAGTCATTTTTGTGCTCTCAGCCATCCCTATACAGCCTCCTCCGTCGCTCAAATTTTTCTGGACCAGATCTTTCGTCTTCATGGCATCCCTTCTTCCATTGTCTCAGATCGTGATGCGACTTTCACCAGTCATTTTTGGATAGAACTATTTCGCCACACTGGCACCAAAATGAAGATGAGTTCAGGGTATCACCCACAAACAGATGGTCAGACTGAAATTGTCAATAAATGCTTGGAAACTTATCTTTGTTGCTTCAACTCGGAACAACAACATCAGTGGGAAAAATGGCTCCCTCTCGCTGAATGGTGGTACAATACCTCTTACCACACTACCTCTAAAATGACCCCATATGAAGCAGTCTATGGTCAGGCACCTCCAGCTCTTCTTTCATACACCCCCACCAGTTCACCAGTTCAGGAAGTTGACACGGTCCTTCGAAACCGCGATCAGACTCTTCGCATTTTGCGGGAGAATCTTCACATGGCAAGAAATCACATGAAGCAACAAGCTGATCAGCACCGTTTTGATCGCACTTTTCAAGTTGGCGATATGGTTTTTCTTCGTCTCCAGCCGTACAAACAATCATCCTTGAAACTCAAAGGGCGTCATAAGCTCGCTCCAAAGTTCTATGGGCCATATCGGATTCTTCAGAAGATTGGGTCCGTTGCTTATAAATTGGAACTTCCTCCTTCTTCCCGCATTCATCCAGTCTTTCATGTCTCTTGTCTGAAGAAAGTTCTTGGCACCAACATCAGTGGACAAACGATTTTACCCGAACTGGATAATGAAGGATCCATCCTTTTGGAGCCAGAGGCCATCCTCAATCGGCGCACACGTCAGCTTCGCTCTCGCTCTATCACAGAGGTCTTAATTCAGTGGCACGACATGCAACCAGAGGATGCTACATGGGAACCACTCCTTCAGATTCAACAACAATTTCCGCATCTAAATCTTTGAGGACAAAGATTTTTTTTAAGGGGGAGGGGATGTTAGGAACCCATGTCTTTACTTTGTTATTATGTTGTTGTTGGATGCATATGCTTTGTAAGTCATCCCGTAGTATTTGTTGATCAATAGTTTGTGTTATTGTTGTTGGCTCATATGCTTTGTAAGTCGCCCGTAGTATTGTTGATCCATAGTTTGTAACGGCCCATGGTTTTGACCCATAGTATTGGCGCCTAGAATTAGTATATAAGTGTGTGTCGAGACCTATGAAGGCACCGTGAAGTTATTTGTATTGAGCTTGCTCAAAGGAGGTTTCCCCCTCGAAGTGGCCTGTGATCAATATAAAAGTGATTCTGAGTTCTGTCATTTCTGCTTTTTCGCGTATTCTTGTTAATTAATTATTGCAGGTGCATCACACATTTGGGTTTTGTTGTATGCCTTTTCTCTAACTTCATGTAATTCTATCATTTGATTTATTCTCCTCTGCATATGATTTGGTTCTTCTTCGACTTCTTGTAACAATTTCATAACTGGCAAACCCAAAGAAACAGGAAAAATTGCCTCTGTGCCATACACCAACTGGAAAGGCGAAGTGCCAATTGCTCTTTTTGTACTGATTCTATCTGCCCACAAATCATATTTTAATTTAGTGTGCCAAGCCCTCTTGTTATCTTCTAGCAACTTCTTTATGATCCTCACTAAACTTTTATTTGAAGATTCAGCCAACCCATTTCCTTGTGGATAATAAGCAGTGGAATGATTTAAATGTATGTGATATTTGTGACCAAAATTTATCATCTTTTTTTATTTGAACGCAGGAGCATTATCTGTCACTATCCTTTTAGGACAACCAAACTTGGATAAGATGTTCTTCTAAAAAGTTCATTATAACTATTTATATGGCGGTTCTTGTTGGAATGGCCTCAATCCATTTTGTGAAGTAATATGTGGCAGTCAGAATCCACTTATGCTGCCCTGAGGAATTTGGGTTAATTTCACCAATGAAATCTAACCCCCACTGTTGAAAAGGTGCTTCAACTAAAATAGGTTTCAAAGGAGATGGTAATAATTCTCTTTTCCCATCAAAAATTTGACATTCATGACATTTGGTCACTTCTTTATATACATCTGAATACATACTGGGCCAATAAAAACCAGCTCTAAGAATCTTGTTTACTGTATCCTTCCATGAATGATGTCCTCCACACATGCCTTTATGAAATTCCCCCATAATATGTTGCGCTTCATTCTCTAATAGACAATTCAGAAGAATACCTCCTGGATCTTTCCAGAATAAATTCCCATCTAATATGCAGAACTTGGCTGCTTTCAACTTCACTGATCTTGCTCTAGTTTTTTCCATATTTGCAAGTGCTTGGAGATTTTGTAGAACATACACAATGTCCGTGTACCGGGGAGATAAAGATAAATCTTCAATTACTTGGAAATTTGGAATGACTTCTTTTGAAATTCAAGAAAGAAAATTCATACCTAGAGAATCCCAATTTGTTTCCGTCATCATTTTAGCCAGACCTTGGCCTTTTATTAGCTTTGTAGGTTTAATGTCGAGATCATATTCTAATAATACTGCTATCCACTTTGCTCTTTTTCCTTCAGGATCTGGCTGGGTGAGAATATCTTTCACTGCTGCTGATGGAACATGTGCTATTATATGAGAGTGCAATATGTATATCCTAAAATCCTTCAATGCTTTCACTAAAGCATAAGCTTATTTCTCCATAATCTTATATTTTAATTCTGCATTCCTCAGAATCTTACTGAAAAATGCAATTGGCTATTCCACACCTTCTTGGTACTTTTGTAACAATACTCCAGCTACCGTGTGTTCTGATGCATAAGTAAACATAATGAAATCCTTTGAATAATATGGACTAATTAACACTGGTGCTTCAGTCAATGCCCTTTTAATATTATCAAAAGATTGTCTTGCTTCTTCAGTCCATTTAATTTCCTTGTCTTTTCTTAGCATTTCAGATATGTTTCTCAAAATCTCAGCAAAACTAGGAATGAACCTTCTTAACCAATTTACCCTTCCAATAAATGACTGAATTTCCTTCTTACTTCTAGGGATCCCGACCTTCTGTATGGCAGATACTCTCTCTAGGTCAATCTTGATGCCTTCCTTTGATATGATGTGTCCCAACAATCTTCCTTCTTCCATGCAAAAATGAGATTTATTTGGATTTAAGGAGATCCCAAATCTTCTACATTTCAGAAAAACTCTTTCCAGATGTTTCCAGTGATCAGCAGCATTCTTTGAATATACAGTGATATCATCCATGTACTATCACAAATTTGTCTCTTTTATCTGCAAATGCAATGTCCATGGCTCTCTGAAAAGTTGCCCCTGTGTTCATCAAACCAAATGGAATTTTGGCATACATAAATGTTCCCCATGGAGTAGTCAAAGCAGTTTTCTCCTGATCTTCTGGATGAACTTTAATTTGATTGTAACCTGAGAAACCATCTAACATAGAAATTCTTTCAGCTCCTACAACTTTCTGCAAAATATGATCCATCTTCGGGAGTGGATAATTATCTTTCAAAGAGACTTTGTTCAAATTTCTAAAGTCTACGCACAACCTTATTTCACCATTCTTTTTCCTTACTGGTACTAGGTTAGCCAACCACTTAGAAAATATCAAGGACACAATTATCTTAGCATCAAACAGCTTTCTCACGTCTTTTTCTATTACTGGAAGCAACTTGGGATTTATTCTTCTCAACTTCTGTTTAAAAGGCTTTTCAACAGGTTTGATAGGAGTTGTATGTTGTATAACAGAAACATCATATTCTTTCAGGTCTTCATAACTCCAGGAAAAAACATCTGAAAATATTTTCATCACTTCCACACTTTTATTCTCTTCCTTTCTTGGTAGTTTATTTGAAAGCTTTACCAATTTGGGATCTTTTTCAGAACCTAAATTGTAATCTTTTACATCCTCAGGTTTAGGTTCTACTTTTGGATTTTTCACCACGTCATTTTTATCAAACAATTTTTCTAAAGGAATCAATCCTCTAGGGATAACGTTATTCTTTAGCTGAATTATATCTTTACCTCCAATATTTTTCTTGAACTTTTATGTTTCTTCAGGAGAATCTTTTTCATCTGGACCAGCTTCAGCATCTTCTGCATCAATAGACCTATAATTGAATTCATCTGTCATCTGTAAAAAGCGTTTAATCTGTTGATCATCTTCAAAAACCTGCCAGTGTTTGATATTGTCTGGGATAGATGGTCTATGTATGACCTCAATATCATATTTTTTTTTAGAAAAGATAGGAGTTTTGAACGCAGCTCCCGCAGTGGCCAAATAATCTGCTACGGTGTTATTAACTCTGGGAATTGAAACAACATCATGTTCATCGAAATTTTTTTCCAATAAATCCCACACTTAATTCCTATATGACCTCATTTTAGGATGTTTGGTCTGATAAATAGTTTTTACCTGATTTATTACCAACTCAGAATCTCCAAACACTTCAATTCTTTTTGGTTTTAAATCTCTCAATACATTCAACCCCAGAATCAAAGCTTCATATTCTACAACATTTTTTGTACATTCAAAATTCAATTGATAAGAAAACATCAAGAATTCTCGATCAGGTGTGATTATCCATACTCCCACACCAGCTCGTTCTCTGCTCCTAGCTCCATCAAAGTGCATTGTCCAAGTTCCTTCTTTTCTAATTTTTTCTCTTAACAATCTTTCTTTTTTATTTTCTTTAGATTCGATTAAATCCATGTTTTCTTTGGATTCAACATCATTGTACAGAATATATGACCCCAAATCTGTATCTACTGCATATATAGCATGCTTTTCAGGTTTTTTCAAGTCACTTACCAAATAAGCAGCCATTTTTTCAGCATATAATCCTCTGTGTACCCCCAACACTGGAATAGTAGCAAAAGACATATCCATCTGCAAAGTTCCTTTTAACTTCGAGGCCCATGATCTAGACAATAGCATACCAAATTTTGTTGGAATATCAGCAACAACCACATCCATGAGAATACCTTTCACTGGTATTTTACTGAGATTGACTGTCAAATCTTTAATCAACCCTAAACATTTAAATTTCCTTGAATCAAAAGAAAATACGTCATCATATGGTCTTGTGATTTCCAACCCCAAAGATTCAACTACAAGTTTCGGCATTAGGTTATGAAAAGCTCCCGAGTCTAACATACAATTATGCACGACTTTATCATGAACGTTCAAATCTACAGAGAAAGGAGAAATTTCCCCAAAACTATTATCTTCCATTCTTGAACCCAAGCAGATATTAGGAGTATCATCATCTCATTTCAAAGTATCTATTTCCACTCGATTTTCTACTTGCATCATCTTAAAAATTTGTTCCTTGTATTCTTTATTCTTTAATATCTCATTGAAAGGTACAGAAATCTTGACTTTGGACATTTCACTCTGTATATTGAAAAGAACCAAATTTTTATCACCTTCTTTCACTGAATATTTCTTGTTATCTGAAATCACTTCTGGCACATCTTCGTTTTCTTTTCTCCTCGTTTGTTGTTCATTCTGACTGGTGGAGGATTTATCTGTAGCTCCTTTTGATTTTCCCATTGACTCTTTTCCTTTGTCTATTATAAAGTCTCTGTTTCTCTGATTTATCTTTATTTGAAGATCGTTTATAGCACTTTGGTAACAAATCTGGTATTGATATGTTTTTGTCTCCAAATTACAACATTCTCCTTCTACAAGGAACATATCATCTTCATGTTTAGTCAGATACACTTCTGAATCAAAACTGCCACAATGGTGAATATCACTCTCAGCCATCTCAGCTTCAACTTCCCCAGCGATATAATTTTCAAGGAAAGGAGGTCTAACTGGATCTTCTTTTGCATTCCTTGGGTTCCTCTAATCTCTTGGGCTTATGGGTGGGAGAAAGGGTCTCCTAAAATTAGGGTTTCTGACTTGAGGTTCTGTTTGTTCTTTATTCGGAGCTTTGTTATCCACCACTAACCTGTCTAACAACTTCTCCATAGTTTTCATCATTGCTTCAAATTTTACATCTATGGAAGAAGAAGAAGCTGTATTTTGATTATCTTCTTTACTTTTCTTTCGGTCTGTATCTCTATGCCTCATCTTTCCAGAAGCCATCATATTGGCTTCAACTTCCACTGCATCTTTCATCATTATTGCCAAAGTGGTAGATCTCCTTTCTCTTAATGTGCATGAAAAATCACCTTCAAAAGCATCTGCATAATGTAACTTGGCTGCTCCTACTGTAGGTTTTATTTCTACAGGGATAGAGTTATAAACTTTCATAAATCTGGCAGAGAATTCTTGAACCGACTCAAAACCTCCCTTTTTCAAATTGTTATACTGTGTCAACATTTGTGAAGGATTTTTCTGGTCTTCCCATCTTTCGATAAAAAGAGTTGTGAAAGCATCATAATTAGCAATTGATCCTGCAGCTAAAGCTCTGAACCATTTTTTTACTTTGCCTCGAAAGATTTGGGCAAACAACCTCATTTTTGCATCATCATGATCCACTTCTTCCAAATCAATGAAATCACTAAAGTTATCAACATGTTGTTGTGCTGTATAATTACCCTCATTATCAAAAGTAATGATTCTCTGTCCATAATTTTGAGGTAAATCATGTAAAGCAGCAGGAAAAACCAATGGGGCAAATCTGGCAGCCATGGGTGGTACATTATAAGGTGGAATGATCACTACCTGTTGTTTTGTAAATTTATGACTTTGCACAGGTATTCTTTGGGCCTTTGATATTTTGGACCTAGCCCTTTCAGATTTTTGTAAGTTTTCCCAAACAGATTTTAAAGAATAGTCTCACAAACTTTTTGGGTCAACCTTCGTTTCCTTCAAATCAGAATCTGATTTAGTTCTAAGCAAAACTTTTTCACTTGAACCAATATTTTCTTCCTCAAAAATATTTTCTGGAAAAGAAGGGAATATATTCAAAAACTAAGGAATACCTTCTTTTGTCTTGCCTTTTCCTTTATCCGTCTTGAGGAGCTTTTCTGGATTATCCACGCCTGACAAGAACTGTGAACCGGTATTTCTTTTTGTAGCCACAATGTCTATTTCTGAATACCTTAAAAAAACCTTGAAAATTTTTCACAAGTGAAGTCGCTAGGGCAATATATACGACCAACTTTTACTTCAAACTTACTTGCCCAAGAAATTTGACCTTTCTCTGTCGTTTCTCCCAGGGAAAATTTCACTTTTGTTCCCCGGCAACGGCGCCAAAATGTTAGCACTTAGATTTTATCCCGGTTGTAAAAGAATAACACCTAAGATAACTTATTTCAAACCAAACTTTAGGTAGAAAACTTAGCCATTTTTTCCACCAGAGAGGGCCCTCTCTTGGTTGAAAAGGAAACAATAAACATTGGGCATGGAGTCAACTTTCAAATATTTAACGTGCCAGCAAGATATTTATACCAAACAGATTTCCATAGAGGCAAGATAGCAACCATATCATAGTCAATTTGATTTTGCAGGTGGTACAAAAAGAAATAATGACAATCCATCAACAACAGGCATCTAACTAGGATGAATCCATTGTCAACTTTGGAGAAATAATGGATACTTAAATGCGATAAAACGAAGCATAACCAGTATGAATCCCGATTTATTTCAAACGTTCATTTAAGTATAGAAGAAGAACATAATGAAAGATATAACAAAGAAAGTAAACATGCACATATAGAGATTAGGGAAAGAACAGACTGTAAAAATGATTAATAGAAGAATCTCTGGTCTCAAAAGACAAGTATTTCCATTGTATGGCCTTTTATTTATCAAAAATTTGACTTCAAAACATCTCGTCTCTCAAAGAGTTTCCAACCCTTTCAAAAATGACTCTCATTGTCTTTTATCCAGAATTCGAAAGAAGCTTAACATAACTGCTTCTTTTAACTAGTAATTGAAAATGTCTTAACTCGAAAGATAACTATCTTTAAACAATAGATAACTGTCTTCAAACAATATTACAAATTTTTAAAATAAAAGCATCATTTTTGCCAGTTGGCAAAAATTCTGAATGTATCTATCAATGGACAGAATATCTTGTCCTTCCATATTTGTCCAAATAGTTCCATTGGTCGACCGTGGGTAAATCATAACTAGTCATTTCCTTCACTAGGACTTGCATTTCAATGTGACCTGCATAACAAACAAGAGGAAGATTCTTATAGGTTGAGATCAACATATTTAAAATTTCAAAGTCTTTCGCAATTTTCTCCATTAAAATCTTTCCTGTAAGCATATGATCCAAATGCTGAAACTTTTTGTGATCCATTCTTATGTCAAACAATAACCTTTTATATTCATTGGGAGGAATCAATTCATTCTTTTCATCCCAAAAAGCAGGGAATCTTTTGTTTATTAATTTTTCAAATCGCTTCTTAAACTTTATTACTTCCTCTCGTATATCTCCAGCTTTAGCTTCAATATTTTTAACATGTGAATATTTTCTCAAGATTCTTCTGGCCCATGTAATGACTAAAATTCTATTCATTATATTCATTGCTGTCAAATTTGCTTCCGTTAAACTGTTTAAGAAAGTTATTGCCCTCTGTGCTATTTCTTTTGGCTTTTTGTTTAAATTCTCTCTGACTACTCTGCAACTCTCAAAGGCGTCTTTGGCTACTTTTTCTTTGATTCTCATATAATCAAGATAAGGTCTTAATTTTTCAACTTCCTTTATAATTTGATCTCATACCATATGTTTGCAACCTTGCATTGCAGCCTGTCCTGTCACATGAGCTGCCAAACCTTTATTATTATCAGTTAATTCCTGATTCCTTATTTGCAAAGTTTTAATTTCCTTATCTTTTGCCTCATTTTCTTCTTTGAGCTTCTGTATTCCCATTTTCAATTCTTTAATTTCGACATCTTTCAAACTTACTTGGGACATGGCTTGTAAGAGACCATCCAATTCAGTTTTATCTTCATCTGTATCTGCATGTACCTATTGCTGACCTAATTCTGCTAACTTTTTCTTTATTTCTTCCAATTGCTCTTCCAAACCAATTTTCTCTTTTTCCCAATGAACTTTTTCCTCGGTGAGCTTCAACATTTTTGCAGTAATATCTTTTACTTCATTTGACAGCTTTTCTTTTTCTTTTTCCAGTACTGTTAGTTCGACTCCTTGGATAAGCAAAGTGTCTGGGATTTTCAGCTTTCGCCTTAACATTAGAATTGTATCATCCTTTTCTTTGAGTAATTTTGCTGCTGCATTTCCCTCTTTGTTTATCAAATCTATTTGTAATCTTTTTATTTGTTGTTGTCGAGACTTATTTTCTGCTTTCTCTTGTCTCAACTGGTTATTTAATTTATCCACTAAAATTTTCAACTTGTCTGCCTTTAATATCACTCCCAAATAATCTGAATATATAACCTCTCCTGTTTGTCTGTGCAATAAAATTTTATTTGGGCCATTGATTTTGTCAGATCCACCTTCATCTCTGAGATCTTATCTTTAGTAACAACTGAAAGTTTTAAAGAATTTTCTTTGACATTTCTGCTAGTAAGCAAATTGACTTCAGTGTTGGATATATTTCTAACCCTTGGAAATAACTGACTGATTTGCCAAGAGGATTCCTGTTTATTTTGACTGTGTTCATTAAATACATCCATCAGACTATGTGGTCTATTTACATCATCTTCCACCAGGGGTTCTTTAATACTATACTACTTTACCATGACCTCTGGTATTTTGACTTCGGTTCTTCCTTCCTCTTCTGAAACTGCCATTAATTCTTGTTGCTCATCCATTTTCAATTTTTTCCCTTTTTCTGCTTCTTGATTTCCAATGTTCACTACATCTTGTATGGGCCTTTTTAACCCCACCATTGCAGTATTCATCGTGCTTTCTTCCTCTGCTGTTGTATCTGTCAATATCATTTCTTTATCATGGGAATCTGGAATGATTTCTTCCTTATAATGTAGCCAATTTGCTCTGTCAGACATTCCCTCAATTGTCTCATGATTCAACGCTTTGATGCGATGATCCGTTCTCTGTTTTGATATTATGTTTAACGACTCATATCCAATAGCTATGTCTGTCTCAAAACCCATATCTTTCAATAATTTTTCTATGTAAATAGCAACGATTTTATTCTTCACTGTGAATGGGCCAAGTGTGAACGGATACTTGATATCTGTTGCTTGTTTGAAAAGCAAGAAATTATTATCCTCAACAATTAACTTCTATCTAAGGAATTCCAAAGCGAAAAACCCTTAAGGTAAGAAATGCTATTAAAACATAGGGTTTATGTTTGAAACCATATAACCTGATCACTGTACTGTCCTTTGACAGGAACCAATCTCCTACATCATATTCTGTACTTAATTGCATACATGCTTGCATTTCTGGTAATACTCTAGGCAATCTTTCACCAAAAATCATTCTGTAAATCTTAGAGAGCATATAATTTATGTAATTAAACATGTTATTTTCTAATAACTTTGTGAAAATGATCTCAGGGAATTGTAATTCTTCATGACTGGCCACCATGATCATTTTCATCAAAAAAGACTGAAATCTGAAATGCTTCAGAGTAGGGAAATTGACCATCTGGTCATGAATCTTCTCGGTCAAAAATTCTTCAAAATTAAGTCGAGGAATTTGATTTTCATCAATCCCTGACTGAATTGTACTCATTTTATACAAAAGGCTTAACTAGAACTCAGTTACATACATGTCATTATCGAACCCTAGGATTAAAGCCAACAATGTTAGAACCAGTTGGGTATTTTCATCAAATAAAGTGATATCTATAGGATACGGGATATCTAAAATGTTGGTTTCTGGTTTAAGACACGTAGACAAAAAATTTTCTCTATCATCTTGAAGGGTTTGATGATAATATTTAATAACAAAATTTTCAAAAAAACTTTCAGACTCGAGGGTTTGGGAAAATTTTATTTCTAGGGCTTTAATGATGACGGCAAGCTTTATTTTGCAGACGACTCTGGTTTTTCGACTGTCTAAAATAGTTTTTTCTTCTCTGGAATAATTCTCAGCACACCACGACACAAATTCTGGAAAACATGGGATTTGGTCTGGGTAGATGGCTAACAAGGATGACTGGTGGACTCTGTGTATGTCTATACCTTCTTCTAATAACTTAGACAACTTAAGCTTAAGTTCGACGACTGGTAACCTGATTAGGGTATCATAAATGTCCCCATCTCTATCTTCTAGGGCTTCTTTAGCTTTAAAAACATCAATATCATGCACAATTTCCATTTAAATCATTTTTACAAATAGATTTCCGTTAAAAATGTGGGCCAGGTCACCAGACCCTACCTGTATAGACACGTCTTTATCCTTTTGTCGCAATTGCTGATCTCCACTAGTCTTCAAAGCTTCCAGGAACAGCGACACATAGACAAAATGTCGTTATTTGAAAACCATTTTGTTTTATATAAGCCCTTTTTCTTATCTTTCTGGCAGCTTTCCGAATGTACTTTAAATCCAACCGTTGATCACAAGCCTTTTGATTTGAGCCGTTGGATCTTGCGCCCCTGTATTTCCCACGGTGGTATCTGCGATCCCAATAATGGTTTTCTTCTCCAGTTTTTACTGTGTGCGGATCAACCATTTTCTGACACCTGTTAGAGTGGTTTAATTACCGCAACCACTCTTTCCTCTATGGAGTGCGCACTTCCCATGATGCGGATGAATCTTGGCCCTAGATTTTGCGACAATGTATATCATCCCTTCGATTTATGTCAACATGTGGCATATTCCCTTGTGCCTTCAGCATTTTCCATGTGCTATGGCCCGTGTTTACCCCATATTGTCCTTTGGTGGTTCTGCACGGTGCTGTAGTGTTTTGTGATACCACTATCATGTTGCTACGGAACAATAAGAATGCGACACGTACTCCGACGGTATTATGTCCGCAACCACTCACCAATGTTTTCCAACGATCTTTTGGGTGGTGCGGGAAAGCATGAGAGCCGTTGATCTTTATTTTTGTCCTCTCCGTCGTTGAAACTTCAATAAGACTTAACCTCTTCAATACTTACTTTTGGACTATTGCACATGTAGGTTTTTTCTTTGTTGATTTTGTATTACAACCTTTCTTTTCAACCCATCCATAGTAAATTTACTTCTTTTGGATATTTTTGACAAATCTTTTAGGGTTTGATTATTTCAAACATAGTGTCAACAGGTAGTAACCTGATCATGTCCCAAAGTTTT
This sequence comes from Larix kaempferi, assembly GCA_027924585.1. Lineage (NCBI taxonomy): Eukaryota > Viridiplantae > Streptophyta > Pinopsida > Pinales > Pinaceae > Larix > Larix kaempferi. The sequence goes on from BSBM01000334.1 coordinate 1,559,363, forward strand.
CATACCATGGAACCACCATTCATTGGCATATCCTTCTAGATGAAAAATAGCCATTTTTAAGGCATCATCTTCCACCATTGGATTCAGCTGAAAATACACATCTAGTTTTTGCACCCAAGTGTTAGCAGAACTTTGAGAGGAACCATCAAAAGTGGGAAGTGGCATTTTACCAATAGCACAATTTAATTCTTTGTTCTAAAATAGATCCCTATTATCTTGCTTCTTTTTTAGTTTGTTTGAAACAATAAAGTATTTCTCAAATGGTAGAGTCCTTCTACAATCTTCTCTCAGTTTTTCCCATTCTGCCACCATTGCATTAATATCAAATTGGGTGTTGGGTTCTTCTTTTGGAACAAGAAATTTAGGTGTAGTAGGCCTTGGTGTGCTCTGAAATTCATTAGGTCAATTATGGGGTCCTGTGCTTGAGAAAATATGCTCACCCATTGTCTTCTTTTCTTCTGAATGTGAACTACTACTGACTCCTATTACTCCTTTGCTTCCAAGTTAGCTAGCCAACAATTCAAATCCTTTAAAAAGCTGCTTGTTCATGTCTTTAAGGAGGGGTTTTATGAGTTTCCTATATGCCTCACCATCATCTGAAGTTCCCTTTTCATCCCTAGTCATGCTTTCCTCAAAAAATTGCTCTTCTTCTCCTACTTTTTCCTCTTCAACAACAACACCTTCAATTCCAGGTTCTAAGGGTGGTGGCTTATTAATTTGACTCCTTGTATTCATGAATGGTTAACCACATAAGGTGCCAAGACCATGCTCTGATACCACTCACAATGTCCTTTTTTAATTTTTATTAAAATGGTGAATTTTTCAACTTTTTCCACTAGTTCGACCTTTGACTAGTCTTGGGTTCTTGACCTCCAAATGGCTCCAAATGCTCCCAAATTGTCACAGAAGGTGTATGAATGGTTTTAGAACATAAATATGAGGTTGATGGATGCTTTACACTCTTCAATAGGCTTCTGCAACTCTCCTTTAAGTTCTGGCCAAAGTAGGGATCTTGAGTAGCAATTTGGGGTTCAAATCCCCCTAGGGTAAGTGCCGAAGATGGCTCTCCAAATGGTACTGAACCCTCTCAAATTTCCAATGTGCCTCTCCTCAAGGATCATGAATATGCTAAGAAAACTGGAAATGGTTGGAGGAATGAGCTGAAGTAAGAGTGACCACGAGTTGCCCTATAGCTTACACCTGCAACAAAAGACTCCATTGAAGCTTTCATGAAATGTTTGAATGGCCTTTCCCACTACCAACTAGGATGGGAATCTTTCACCCTCAAAATTGGCTAAGGCAAGTAGAGAAGCACTCTACTAGCTCTCTTCACAAATGCAAATTCTAAAAATGATCAAAAGTATCTCTCTTACTTCATCCATGTATTTTATAAACATCCTTAGTCTTCTAAGGTTCCAATTCCATCCAAGGATACCAAACCAATTTGAATTAGGGAGCGATTCAAGTTTTACCACATGTATTCCACTTCCTAGCCTTCCACCTTGCACCAATTCCAGTAGGCATCTCTTGGCATTCTCTAACTCCCTTGAGCGCTCACTTAGATGCTATTTTTAGGTCTAACATGTCATATTGGATAGATTCCAGCCCTCAGGTCTACAATTTTTCATAGGTGTCATAACATCTTCATCATTGTTGTCATAGATGTTAGAGAATCTAGCCCAAGTGTCCAAGAACCTCTCATTTGACTCTTCCTCTTCCATGGGAGTTACACTTCCATCCAAATTAGACCTATGATGCACATTGCCAAGTGTATGAGCCTTCCAACTCATCCCAAGAACATTAGACTTCCCATGGATTCCAAATTGCAAGAGGAGGATGCCATGTGGCATAGAAATTATAGCTTGTGTGGGTCCCACAACCTCCATGTGTGTTCATGATCAATTGGCACTTTGATTTTTCCTTGTATTTATTTATTCATCTTCTTTATTAAATATTTATGCTATTCTAATGTCCAAACATCATTTATTAGTCCCCTTATTCCAAATTCCAATGTCTCCATCCAACCTAGGGAAATACTAGGATTGGTGGAATTTCTCTGTCATGAATTTAATTGAATGTGGGCATTACAACCAAGGCCTTTATTAACCTAACACAATATTTTCTAAAAACCCTAGTAGAAGATCCTTAACTAGATGAGAGACCCTCCTCTAATAAATCATCCAACCCTCCTTATCAACACATGTACACCCCAAACCTTCAACTATAGAGAAAGAAATGGAATCTGCACTTAGCCTACCATCCAAACCACTAGACAAGCAAACTCCTTGTGTAGGGAAAATCCCAATCGGTTTCAACAAAGTAGAAACAATAACCTAGGATCTTCCTTAGAAGCTTTGGAAAGATGTTCATCAGGGGCCTATCTTCCTTACACTAACCCCACCGTACTCATGTTATAGGGCTTATTAGTCCTTGCTTTCAAAATGGTAGAGACTCTATGAATCAAGTTGTCATTTTTTCAATATAAAGATGCGCACTTTGAAATATTAACCTAACTTATATTCTATTTCTAATAGTGATACTTTATCTTGACCAATCAAGAACACATAACCGTTGTTTCATCAAATCAAATATTTTGAGGTCTTATTTGGCCTCATATTGAGGCAAGGGGATAATTTTTTGGTTTGACACATACATTAGTTCACATATTAAAAAAATGTTTATGGGTTAGTGCAAGCTAATGAGGGTCACTTTTGGTGCGTTAGATGCAATAGAAAACTGAAAAATCAGGCATCCCTCAACTTACTTGGATTTTTTGAGATACTTACGCAAAATATCGTGCATTGAGTAAAAAAGATGAAATGTAGGAAATTGAATCACGTTTTCGAATATATAACTTTTATGTATTGAAAATTTGCATAGCTATGTCAAGTTTCATTTTTCCTAACAGACACTTTTTATTTTTCAGGCAAATGATAAGGTATATGTTTTTGTGGGTGCAGCCTTTGAGGGCCTAAATGATGGAATCAAGCTACAAAAATGGGCATGCATGTAGAGAACATATAGCACTTGTGTGCCATTATTTTTCGAAAATTTAATTTGTAATTTAATAATTTTTTTATAATTGTCTAAGTGATCAAACCTTGAAAATAGTACCTCTTTTGTGGGTGCAGCCTTTGA